>WSYH01010020.1:4892-24296 GCA_036426205.1 Ascaphus truei | reverse complement strand
AATCTTTATTGTCACACAGCAGTCACAGCATCCCATTCCCTTGCAGAAACCCCCAGGTTTTGAGGTCCATGTAGCCCCCCCCCCGCCTGAGCTCCTCCTTTAACCCTTTCTGGGATAAAGGATAGATGTTACCCAGTCATGAGGTGGAGGAAGGGAGTCCTTATTTCTGGGAGAGTGTCAACATATACCAAGGGGATGGGCTTTTAACCCTGCCCCATAACAGGGCAGGTCTGATACTGACAGGCATCACATTAATAGCATGTGACCCAGCCAGTATTAGCCCAGGATGAAACTCTCTGGTTGTTGCTAGGGCCACCCCTGGATACAGTAACAATCCACCCAGGCTGCAATAACAAGCTAGGCCTTCATGACAGAATTTACCCTTTACAGTGTCTGTACTTAACAGGACTTATACTGTGAGGGCCCAATAGAAGGATAGTGGCCGGAGGTTATGTTATATCTAAACAGTTTGTTTCAATGTAATAATATAATAATACTAAAAATGGAGACAGTGAATTAAACTTCTATTTTGAAATCCTAATAATTGAGAGCAAATAGAGGAGGAAGAATTTGCTAGCACGCAAATAATGGATCCTCTTATTATTTCTGTCATTCGCATTATACAGTTTGATCATCTAGTTTAATTTAGGAAAGCCCCCAGATCAATCTTTGCAATTAGTCCTGTAGGGATTAAGGTTTTGAGAGTGTGAATACATATTTTTTCTTGCTGAGTTATTTGAACAATTGTATAACCCCCTCTCCGATTTTGTTTGAACTTTTCAATATCCATGCATATTAATCCTATTGGATCTTGTGAGTGTTCTTCCTTAAAGTGTTTGGATAGTGTATATTGTTGTAACCCTTTTTGTATATTTGTTATCCGGTATTTTCTGCCCATCTTACTTTTAATTTTCTATTTGTATGACCGATATATATTGTTTGTTACAAGGGCATAGTACAGTATGAGTTATATCCCATTTTCTTTCTCACAGTTACAGTATGAAGTCTTCAATATTGTATTAATTTTTTTTTAGAACAAAAAAAAGTTTTGTATTGTTTAGTAGCATGTATACCTAATTTACAAGTTTTACTTTTTAGGCATTATTATCATATAAAGGAAGGTGTTATAACAGAAACTATGGGGGCTATGCACTAAGCTCTGAGCTTTCGCGCCGGCCTGAAAAAAATTAGCACGTCCGAAAAAAATGAAGCCGGCGGCGCGATTCACTAAGGCCCTCAGCCCATTTTCTATCGGACGTGCCCAAAACTGGCTTATCGTGCGTGCAATGTATTTTCCCTCAGCTAGGGCACTGAAACTTCACGTACGATAGCTGATAGAAAAAATAAGCCGCCTGTAACATTTGTATGGAGATTCTGTATCTCCATGCAAGGCTGTTACAGGCGATCGTACACAAAATAAATACATTTTAATAATAGTGTACATGAGCAGGGGGTCTCCGGAGCTGAACCACATTGGTTTCAGGTCAGGGGACCCCTACTTCAGGAGATACAGGCCCCGTTATGGGGTGCCGGTATCCCCTGCACTTTGAAAGCTTACGTGTCACGTGACCGGGACATTTAAATTCTGCAGGGGATACCGGCACCCCAAACGGGGCCTGTATCTCCTGAAATAGGGGGTCCCTGAGGCTGACACCAATGCGGTTCAGCTCTGGGGACCCCCTACACATCTACACTACTGTCAAAACACACATATCAATAAACAATAATTCCTTACCGTTGCGGCTATCTGCAATGGGAATGAAGCTGCATTAATGTACATTTTAATAATAGTGTGCAGGAGAAGGGGGTCCCCTGAGCTGAACCGCATTGATTTCTGCCTCAGAGACCCCCAGCTTCCCGAGTTACAGGGCCAGGTATGGGGCATCGGAGGCCAATGTCACCGCCATATTTATAGCGTCCAAGACGCGACGTGGACGCTATAAAGATGGCGGCGACACTGGCACCGATGCCCCAAACCGGGGCCTGTATATATACATGTACATATATACATATACATATATATATGTATACAGTATATACATATAACACCAATATACAAATAAATGGTTAAGGATTACATAAACACGTATACATAAAAACATCAAATCTGAATCTCATAATTATCACATAATAAAATTAATCCAGCAGCACTTTTAAAAATAAATGATATGTCCTCTCCCAACAAACCAGCAGCTAGACAAATGTATATCAAATGTCACACAATTGCATTGAGTGTGTACATGATGCAATTAATCTGTGCATCATGTAACACTATGCAAAATCAATTTCAAAATAAAATACACTATGAATAACAACATACTATGCCATCCACAAAATCAAATAGAAAGTAAGCAAGTAAACATAAATACATTTACCATCAATCAATGAATCAATTTCCTAAATCAATTACAATACAATCCAAATCAATTATACAATTCACTATTCAATTCCTAAATTGACTAAATTATCCAAACCATTGACAACATAATTCTACTTCAAAGTAACCACCATCATACAAGCCATTATTCAAAAGCAAGACCCTGAAATATACTCCTGCAAAGAGCATTAAAAATGACATGTGACCAAATAAAAATTACATTACACACTCAACAATGTAGAAATCAAATAGCTAAATACATTTGAAATACATGAAAAAAAATCAACATTAGCAAATCAAGCATTTATTATCTCTGTATGTCTATCTATCTATCTATCTATCTATCTATCTATCTATCTATCTATCTATCTATCTATCTATCTATCTATCTACTGTATATATATATATATATATATATATATACATTTGCTTTAAACTAGCCGGGTTACATTCAGGGTATGTGCTGGGTATGTTCTGGGCTAGTTTGAGGCACGTTTAAGGCATTTCTGCATTGACTAATCACACACACACACACACGTGTACCTACGTAACAAAGACTAATTGTAGTAAAGTATAACTGTAATACAATAAATAAACTTATGTCAAAAACGAATGTTGTTATTAGTTCTTTCTAGGAATTTATTTTTAAAAGTGGGGCTGGGGATGGGGCTAGAGGCGGGGCCAGGTGTTGAGTAGATTTTTTGGTTCAGCGAGTAGTTTTTTGGGTGATTTTCAAGCACTGTATATATACTGTATATATACTGATATATATATATCATTGGTATGGCCATTTGCACTCGCGTTTTTGGTGAAGGCATATGCTTGTCCCATAACATAAGGATATGTCCGTAGTAACCAGGGGGATCCTGATGACAAAAATAAGACAGCACACAGCAATTGTACAAAAAAGATGTGTATTAAGAACACCCGGCAGCCAACGTTTTCGGTCCTCATAGAGGGACCTTCCTCAGGGCAGTGCCTGATATGAGTGCGTATATTTATATGATGTGGTGGGTGTTGGGGTTCTGCGCTTGCTGGGTAATGTGTGTCTGTTCATCTCAATTTTCAACTGCCTTTTTTCATTTTGCTGTATGGACAAGACCCACTGCTGTTATTCTCCCTCCAACAGAGGTCAAAGAGAAGGTTCACAGTTTAGTGTTAGGAACTGCAAAATTGATTATGCCTTGACGTTGGCTTGCAGGCTTATAGCGCTTTGGCCAATGGGTTTAACTAAAAGTCCCTTAGTCATGAGAATATTATTATTGAAGTATTTAACTATATACTAATTACTATATATTTTGTCAAATTGGATGTACCATTGGGCTTCTCTGTCTTTTGTTGTACACCTTAATAAAGTAAGATCATAGCCTTCTAAGTTTGTAGCGCAAGATTTAGCAAACCATTTAACAATAGGCGCTGACCCGTGCTAAGGCGCGCTGATGCTTGTCAGTGAGCCCCTGCAGCCGCAATGAGAGCAACTTTAGCAGGGGCTCGCGCACGCGTCCGCCGGCATGCGGAGGCGTAGCTGTTAAATGTTTTTTAGTTTGAGCGCCCACGGGAGCGCAGGGCTGGTCACGTGAGCGGTTCGCCCAATGAGGGCGAACCAGCCGTGTGACGTCACTGGCCCGCCCCCCCGACAAGCCCCCGGACGGCGCGGGAACTAAGGCCAGGAAATGCACCCGCTTTCCCTC
Organism: Ascaphus truei; assembly: GCA_036426205.1. Lineage (NCBI taxonomy): Eukaryota > Metazoa > Chordata > Amphibia > Anura > Ascaphidae > Ascaphus > Ascaphus truei. The sequence continues at coordinate 20,228 of WSYH01010020.1, read as the reverse complement.
AGCCTCAGCGCGCCTCTGCACGCTGCAGTCACCATGGACTCAGCCTAAGAAATCTGTGAACAATCTGAGCAGACTGGTTCATAGTGATTAGATAAATATGAAATTGGCTAAGTGATAGATGTGAGGGAGCAATCTTAAATTAATTTTACCCTACAAAAGTACGAGTGACTTTTAATACATATTGTATTTGTGTTCAATAGTTTTTACAGGCTCTTTAGTGTGTGTATCCATGTTGACAGAGTCACTGTCTCTGTATGCTGGAGTGCAGTTCAGTAGGTGCGCTATGCAAGCAGTTAGCCTCCTTAAGACAGAACTGAATAAACAGGGGAGTTTAAAAGGCAGAAAGTAAGCTACCTAAAGAGAGAAAGAGGGAGAGAGTCTTTTCCCCAACAGGAGGCAACTGGTTAGTCTGGTCCTCAGGCCTGCTGGGAGCAGGGTCTTGGGACCATCTGTAATTAATGGGGATTTATGGTAACTTTTGCAAAACAATATTAAAAGTTAATTTTGAAGTTAATATCTCTGGATGATTTACAGAGGCGGCACATTTTATTTGAGTGCGGCTAGCTCCGCAAGCCTGGGGATGCCCCGGCATGCTAGCCGCACTCCCTCGGCGTGCCGCGCGTCATCGGGTGCCTGCGCCCCCTGCACGCACGTACAAGGCTCCCCGAGGGAGCCCTGGTGTCCCGCGATGTGGGGGACGGCGGCAGGGGGTTCCGGGGGACCCGGCGGACCCGGCGAGCGGAGGGAGAAAGCCCCGATCGGAGGGTGCTCCTCCGCGTCTTCGGCGCGCGCCAGGCACATCCCGGCGCGCGCCTGGTTACTGCTGCAGCCGAGACCGGGCAAATGCTCAAATAAACTCGGCCGCAGCAGTATTTCTATATCTTTAATCATGGATGCATTCTGAATATCTGGATTAACATTCTGATTTATTTCTTCAAACAGGTATGTTTCATTGAACTGAATTTCTACCATCAAGAGAAATTAAGATTTAATTAACTATTGTGGTATGTTTCTGTGAGTTGATAGGTAGACCCCTCCCTTAATTGTTATTCAATTGCATGTGATTAGAGTACTTAAGACAGAATATCTTGGCTGTGAAGCCATATGGCTGTGTCCCATCTTAAAGTGTAGCAACAAAAGTGTGTGGCAGAGTTAATTTTGGAGTTGAAATTGGAGGAAGATCGGGACTCTGCACAACAACTTTGCAACTGTGAGAACTTTACTTTCGATACGCTGTGATTCTTTGTACTCTTTCTATCCACCAACATCTGGGAAGTCTCTCCTCATGCATCTCACAATGCCCTCCCTATTGCTTTTTCTGTTTACTGTTTCCTCACTCCTTTGTGAATGTCTCTGTTCTCTCCAACTTCCCTACTCGCCACTGCAACATTATTTATACACCTTTCTTCCATCAACTTCTTTACCCTCAATAAAACACACTCACACAAATCCTCTATTCACATCCTTTATCTACTCCTTCCTGCTGCTGGGGATCTCCCCTAATCCTGAACCCAGACATACACACCTGATTTCACCCATGCCTCACTGCCATTTCTTCCCCTGTAAATTGGGTTAACCTTCTCATTTTAATACTAACTGACCTTAAAACTCACCCACAAAGCATCCCAATAGCCTGAACTCATGGCTATTCACCTACACTCAGTCACTCCTACCACCCATTGTGGCCAAGCACTGCCATCTACAGCACTTATTCCCTCATCTGCTGTCTCTGTAAGTTCCCTATCAAACCTCTTAGATTTTAAGCTCTTCGGGGCAGGAATTTCCTTTCCTATTTTCTGATTTTGCTGCACTTATTGTATTATTATAATTCCCTGTACTGTATTCTTTGTGTAGGGCTGAGTACACTTTTGGCGCTATATAAATAAAGACATACAAATATAGAAGATGGTGAGAAGTATGAACATGTGCCCTGGTAATAATTGCAACTGGAATTTTTTTTCTAGGATACATGTCATAGCCAAATTTTAAAAAATCAACCAATCCATCCTTCAAAATTTGTGAGAGACACAGTCATTGTGAGTTATTCATGAAACTATTCATTAAACTATGATTGTGCTGACTGTGGTGCTTTTGCATGGAAACTCCGTTGACTTGACTTTTGCACTTTAATGATTAACCCCCATAGATCACTGTATACAAATGAATATGGCCATAAATAGAGTCAAACTTGTTCACACTGTACAACAGTGGTGCGCAAACTGGGGGCGTGAGACTTTATTGGGGGGTGCTGACCGCGCAGCGGTTACAGAGGCCCCACTATGAGCGCGAGGCCTCTGTAAATTTACTTACCAGCTTCTTTTCCATGAGTCTCCATGGCAATGCAGTGTCGAATGATGCCCGTTGCCATGGAGACATGACGTCAAATTACGCCATGGGTCACGTGACGTCACATGACCCCGCAGCGTCATTTGATGCATCATTAGAGGTGAGGGGGTGCGCGACCGAGGAGGCAGCATGTAAGGTGGGTGCAGCGCAGGGAGTTTGCTCACCGCTGTAGAAGATCCATGAAAAGATGTATGAGTACCAAATGTCAGGGCTACGTAACTTGAGAGCTCTAGCTCTGCATTCCACACAAAAAAATATCAGGGAATTAAATTTACTAAACTCTCAATCACATGGCCAAAGCAAAAGGCAAACCTTGGCTTCGATTATGTTCCCCCAGTTAGCACTCAAATCAATAGGAAAAAAAACACTGAGGTTTTTCTCTTTCTTTTATTTCTATGAAACTCTGTTCTCCCTGAAGACAAGAAATTAAAAAAAAAAGGCAAACTTAAAGGCGTGGGTGTCAGACTAGACATGCAAAAGTAAAAACTTTCAGGCTTAAATTTACCTTTGTCATATTCCCTGTACTTAACTTCACATTTCTCTGCCATTTCAAAGTTAACATGAACTCCTCTAAATCTCAATCAAATTGACGACAATAACATTTAATTCTGTGCAGCTTTATTTTTGGAGTACTAGTACATAATTATTGAATGTTTATATGCAAAACAAAAAGGGCAAACTAACCTAGTATTGCAAATGAAGCACATTATGCTGCTGTATATGGTATAGGTTATGCATGGCTATTGTATGTCTAGATAGCATGTAGCTCACTAAGTCAAAAATGTATCTGAAAATAACAGTTTGCCAGAACAATTTGTTCCTGAGCTAATTATGCGGTACTATAAATATTAATATGTATCAGTCGATGCTAAAAAGTGCACAGCGAGAAAATTTAGTATTCTACATGTCAATTTGCAGCTTTTTAATAGTACTGCTGCAAGGAGGTGCTATTTAGTGTTTTATTATAATAAAGGTCTATTCTCATATAACAAAGCATTTGCAAATGAACAAAGAAATACTATTGTCTTACCTTGTAAAGAATAATATAGATTTTATTATGAATTTCACAGAATGTGAGGTTTTATTCATGCCTAATAACAATAGCACATAATTACCTATTTCGATATAACATTTCCAGAGAATACATTTCATGTAGCAACTTTTGTGATGTTTCAATTATACTCTATTTCCATTCAGCAATAATCTCAAGTAGGCAGGGAAGGAAACCAGTGGGAGTAGATAGAGAAAAACGGGCTTAGTACAAAGGAACGATATAATAGCTATTGGGCGCAAAAAGGGGTAAGTGAAAAGTACTTATTAATATTGCTGTTTTCTGAGTGAGTAGGCCATAGCCAGACCACAGATACATCCGCTCTGTTAGCAAGGAGTTTGACCCGGCACTTCTTGACTGCTGGACATCCATACCCTAGAAAAATACATGAAAGAGAAGGGAACAATAAAGACTTTTGAATGGCTCCAGTGAATTAATAGCTTCTTTGTGACTGAAGTTAAGCTTACTCGTTTTTAATTAACTGCAATATAGACCCATTTTTAAAACAAGGCAGCACATCACACCATTGAAGATTAAATATAATGTTGTAGTACATTTCTGAGCTGACATCCTCAAGAACGTTTGGGTAAATGCCATCAGGTCTGTTTTTTATTCATTTAGTTTTTTTCCATATAAAATGCAAACCCCTCTGACACAAAAACATTTGGAGTGTCTGGAAGGAAGGTAACATAATCCATTGATTACTGATAAAGGTGTGCAAAACACTCCTGGAAATTGCATAATTTCTGAGATTTATTAATCAACTATAGAGTTGGAGGCTGTTGACACTTAAGAGGCAGAAGTTGTAACTAAGTTATTGGTGTCAGAAGTGCGTTTGAGTTGTTCTGCGGTAAGAAGAATACTGGGTACTAGTAAAATTTTAAAAGCAACAATCTTTAATAATGACAGTCCAAACAAAACAACTTCTCCTGTATGGAAGACCCCGTTATCCAACCTACTGTAACTAGAGCACAACCTTGAGTTAGTATGTGTAGAATGGAAGTCTTTTTGTCTAACATCATGGCTCCCAGTTCCAGTCTGTCTAGGGTATCCTGTAATTGCCTGGTATCAATACTAGAAGATAAAGAATAAGAAAGCCACAAACAAAGGTTATGTCACTTCAACAGCTCTGTACCATAATGTATTTGCCTTCACATAGGTGCACAAGAACAAAAACACAACTTTCGGTGGGAGACCCTCAATTCTTCTTGTGTTTACAATACAATACACCGGATGAAGGAAGGATCTTGCCCATGAAATTTTGTGGGGTATTTTTTTTTGTCTTCTGCACATATATATATATATATATACTGTAGGTGAATAAATTGCAGTATGGAACCATCAAAGTGGTATAGACCCTGTTTGCAGCTGTCTTTTTCTGCATCTCCACAGTCTTAAATTGTTAGGGTGGTGGTTCAAGAGAGTCTTTACCAGGGCCTGGGCTAAGCACATTCATCAGGTATCAGTAGAGCAGTGCTATCATCTCTTGGTGTTGTTCCCAGCTCTGTCAATACTGTATATCCAATGCACTCCTTGTATCAGTACTTTGTTCCATAAGACTTCAGGGCACATACTGTAACTTGTTGCTCTATCCTGAATGCACATTGTACACCCAAATTAATCCAGATTAAATACAGAGAAACTTGCATACTTTCCTCTTCTAGAACTCTTCCCTTTAAATTCCTTTTTGGATGGGAAATATAACCCCTTTATTACTAGTAAAGGACAAAGTATAACATTAGTAGTGTAGGAACCTTCTGAAATGGTCTACATTGACGAGGTTGCCGGCTTAACGCGTTTTGAACAAAATATTGATCTAAATGAGCCATACCTATGAGAAGAAAAAACATATATAAATGAACTAAATAATTTTTTTTATTGGATGTGCATTGGGGCTTGTATGTTTACTGCCAGAGGTAAAACCTGATTTTTTACCAGAGGCATATAATGGTCACAACAGCTACTGTATTGTAGGTGCACTTCCCAGTCTGAATATGTATTCAGAGGTTTCTTCTGTTTTTGATGTTAGAGTTTATATCTTTGATTGATTTGCTTACTGTACCTGTGCAATATATACATGTCACTTTAAACCAACTCATTTATATATTTTTTTAGAGATTGTTGGAATCCATATAGCATTTTACAACGTTTACATGTGGCTCTATAAAGCAAAATCTCCCATATTACAAGCAGCGACTGTGGTTTTCATCCCAGAATTTGTTCCTAACGCTCTGTGATCTGTAAATTGCTTCTTTCACTTTGCACTATACTAGCCGATGAATATATTAAGCTGTGGAGGGTATGACCACACTAAACCTTGTTTTGCCACTGCAGGGAAGATGAGATTTGTTTCCACTGCAAATGAATGCAGCCTTAGACTGTGTAGTGAAAATTATAGAGTAATCTTGGAAGTGGAAATGTTCCAACATGCTTACTTTCAAAACATATGAAATGCACTTGGAATGAGTCAGGCCCCCAAACATAAAATTCTTCCTTGATGCTTATTCAGCGCCCCAGAAATAACATTCTCATCTGATGCTTATACAGGCTTAGTGTATGTGAAGTGGTCTACCTTGATGTGTAGTGTTCCTGAGAGCTAAATAGTGCTGGCATACAGATTGTGACAGTTCTGATCCAAATATCCTTGTGCATAGGTAATTGGTAAGGACCTCTGGCAATAAATGTTGGTATTTACAAATAATATTTGGCTTTCTGGCTACATTAATTATTAAAAGAGCAAATATATTTGGCAGGGTTACTAGAAAATATAGAGCTAATAGAAACAAAAAAATAAGGAGTTCTGAGAGATGCTATTTAAAGGAACATTAAAGTGGTACATAAAGGAGAATTTGGTTGTATAAAGCCCTAAAACTACCACAAAGTTTTCTTTTGTGGCGCTGAAAAATATTTGTCTGTGTCATTTTCGTATTTGTATCAGTTTTATGTTTATCTGCAGTTGTATGCAACAAGATAAGGGATTTATGGAGCAAGTGGGAAGAGTTATATTTGCATCTTTCTTGGCACAAGTACAGTATAATATTTACTATATTAAGAAATGTGCACCTTGAATTTTTCTTTTAAGGTTTTCTGAGTTGGTAAGTAGGGATGTTGGTGCACAACGTAAGCTACAAATTTCACAATGGTAGAAACAATCTTAATGATTATGATGATTTTGAACAAAAAATGTTTTTTTTGTTTTGTTTTTTTAAACTCAAATATAGCAGACTCACTGCTTCATAGGGGTAGATCCTCAGAAGTCTGTTAAAATCTGGGCTACTAATGTGATGTTACCTAAATAGGTAACGTCCATTAGCTTCCTGAGTTTAACGGGAATCCACAAAGCTAAATACTGTATATGCAAAACCAATGGCTGTTAGTGATCTCGTTATCATAGGCTTAACGACGTGAAGTTAGCCCTGCCTTGCGTTATCTTCAAATAACATGGCATTTAACCTGTCTTTGTGAAAGGTGGCGTATCTTCTATGCACACCCTGAATAGTTGTTTAATTAAAGTAAAAAAAGAGAAGACAGGAGAGGAAATAACAATACGATAGTTAAATCATATCTAACCGTGGTCTTACACTTATCCAAACTCTATTTGTATAGAGTATTGCACAAACTACTGTATTAAATTGCATCCTGTTTTAATAAATTGTAATGAATGGCTTTTCAGTATATTGGACTTGTCAGGTACTCCTTTTGATACAAATATATACAGTATATATATGATGTGGTGGGTTCTGGGGTTAGAGCTTGCTGAGATTGTGTATTTATTGTCAGGTATCTCCCATGCAACATTATTGCACATTAACATTGCAGAGAAAGTGAGAACTATGTAAAAACTGCAGTAAAAAATTGTAGGTTAACATAATCCACACAATATTTACTTAATGTATCAGTATATTGTCGTAGTACAGTTGCGTGTGTAGCACTTCGGTATTGTGCAGTCTTGATTCTGTAAAAGGAGTTTTAAGAGCAGAAATTGGTCACCATGTTCTGAGCAAAAATCAATGTATGGCAGAATCGAAAAAGTCTAATGATGTTAAATAGGAGCATCCAGTGCAATGAACAGTGAGATCATTGTAAATCAGAGTAAATCAAAATCTTTGAAACGGGCTTATAGTTGTAGAAGATATATGGTATTGTAAAGTGACATAACATGGTTGCAATGAAATATAAGTCATGCAAGTTGCAATCAAATGCTGTAGAAGTTAAAATAGTTGTATATGAATGAGAGGGAAATAAGATAGCATCTTTTCTGGTATTTTAACAGGTGGCAGAGAGAGGACTGATGAGGAACACTTAAGCAGAGAACACAAGATATTCAAGTACTATTCGATCAGTGAAGGAAGTTAAAAATAAATTAAATATGCAACCTTCATTATAAGTGGTGAAAAAATAAAGGGGGCTATGCACTAAGCTCCGAGCTTGCGCGCTGGCCTAAAAAAAATTGCACGTCCGATAAAAAATTAAGCCGGCGGCGCGATTCACTAAGGCCCTGAGCCCTTTTTCTATCGGACGTGCCCAAAACTGGCTTATCGTGCGTGCAAGGTTTTTTCCCTCTGCTAGCGCAGTGAAACTTCACGTACGCTAGCTGATAGAAAAAATAAGCCGCCTGTAACATTTGCATGGAGATTCTGCATCTCCATGCAAGGCTGTTACATACTATCGTACACAAAATAAATACATTTTAATAATAGTGTACATGAGCAGGGGGTCTCCGGAGCTGAACCGCATTGGTTTCAGGTCCGGGGACCCCATACTTCAGGAGATACAGGCCCCGTTATGGGTGCCGATATCCCCTGCACTTTGAAAGCTTCCGCGTCACGTGACCGGGACATTTAAATTCTGCAGGGGATACCGGCACCCCATAAAGGGGCCTGTATCTCCTGAAGTAGGGGGTCCCTGAGGCTGAAACCAATGCGGTTCAGCTCTGGAGACCCCCTACACATCTACACTACTGTCAAAACACACATATCAATAAACAATAATTCCTTACCGTAGCGGCTATCTGCAATGGTAATGAAGCTGCATTAATGTACATTTTAATAATAGTGTGCAGGAGCAGGGGGTCCCATGAGCTGAACCGCATTGATTTCTGCCTCAGAGACGCCCTGCTTCCCAAGTTACAGGAACTTGACGCGACGTGGACGCTATAAAGATGGCAGCGGCACTGGCACCTGATGCCCCAAACCGGGGCCTGTAACTCGGAAAGCAGGGGGTCTCTGAGACAGAAATCAATGCGGTTCAGATCAGGAGACACCCTGCTCCTGCACACTATTAATAAAAATACATTAAAGCAGCTTCATTACCTTAGCGGCTATCCGCTAAGGCAATGAAGGGGTTAAGGCACAATAGCATGTTTATTGGGGACAATTGCCCTCAATAAACATAGCAATATACAACACACATTCCCCCCGCCCCCTAATACATATAATACAGTAATGGGCAAAATAACTATTATCCGCATATGGATAATAGATTATTTGCCCATTATTAAACACATAAAGCAGCATAAATAAATTGAGTTCTACTTACCCCCTGGCAATGGTGGGCATCCGGGCATCAAACGGCAACCTTTGGCAAAATAAACATAGCAAATATTTTCAAATGGTGGAAACGGAGGGTTGGTCAGCGCACGGGATTTCGCTCACAAGATGAAATGAGAAGATAAGGAACACGTGATTAGTGTTTAGATAGCCAAACAGTACAGTCTGCAGTGATAAAAAGTTGTCTCATAAAATATTGGATAAAATGCTAAAATAAAATCTTTTCAAATATTTAAAAAAAAGTTCTGTGATTGATTGAACTGATATAGGATTGGGGGTAAGTGAAAATAAAAAGGGTGGTGGGAGCGGGTGATTAGCAGGCTTTCCCCCGGGAGATAAGTCACTTGCATACTGCCTCCATTGGGAGGGGGAGGAAGCCATTCAATGCTTCAGGCAGCACTTTGTTAAAGAAAGACTGCCCTTCATATTCTGATAATCAGCACAACTATCTCTGACAGACAACAGGCTGCTAAAGCCTGCTAATCACCCGCTCCCACCACCCTTTTTATTTTCACTTACCCCCAATCCTATATCAGTTCAATCAATCACAGAACTTTATTTTAAATATTTGAAAAGATTTTATTTTAGCATTTTATCCAATATTTTATGAGACAACTTTTTATCACTGCAGACTGTACTCTTTGGCTATCTAAACACTAATTACGTGTTCCTTATCTTCTCATTTCATCTTGTGAGCGAAATCCCGTGCGCTGACCAAACCCTCCGTTTCCACTGCAACTACAAGAAGATTCCGGGCTTTATCTTCTCTACAGGTCCAGCTGCAGAAAACAACAAGGGCAAGTATATACTGTACTACCCTTTATTTGGTTACACATCACTAAACAGGCAGCATCACAAGCCTATAAAAACAAGGGAGCGCCCCAGCCTCTTTTCTTTTTGTCAAATATTTTCAAATGCCAGTTAACCCCTTAATCACCTTAGCGGATAATAACCGCGACAGTAATTAAGGGATTAACTCACCCTGCCCCCATTCATTTGTACAGTGGGTTATATATATATATATATACATATATACATATACACATATATACATATACACATATATGTATATATACATAACACCAATATACAAATAAATGGTTAAGGATTACATAAACATGTATAAATAAAAACATCAAATCTGAATCTCATAATTATCAAATAATAAAATTAAACCAGCAGCACATTTCATCTTAAAATTAATCCAGCAGCACTTTTAAAAATAAATGATATCTCCTCTCCCAACAAACCAGCAGCTAGACAAATATATATCAAATGTCAAACAATTGCATTTGATTGTGTAAATGATGCAATTAATCTGTGCATCATGTAACACTATGCAAAATCAATTGCAAAATAAAATACATTATGAACAACATACAATGCCATACACAAAATCAAATAGAAACTAAGCAAGTAAACATAAATAAATTTACCATCAATCAATCAATTTCCTAAATCAAATACAATACAATCCAAATCAATTATACAATCCAAATCAATTATACAATTCACTATTGAATTCCTAAATCCAAACCATTGACAAAATAATTCTACTTCAAAGTAACCACCATCATACAAATCTAACTACCAGAAATAAGCCATTATTCAAAAGCAAGCCCCTGAAATATACTACTGCAAAGACCATTACAAATGACATGTAACTAAATAAAAAATAAATTACACACACAACAATGTAGAAATCAAGCAGCTAAATACATTTGAAATACATGAAAAAAACATAAACATTACTGTAGCAAATCAATCATTTATTATCCCTCTATGTCTATCCATATATATATACATTACATACAGGGGCAATAAAAGAGCATAAAAAACAATGCATTTCCATTTAAAAAAAAAATCACATACAATACACCCATTCAGTGTCCCTAAAAGTATGTATATCCATAGGGACATAGATAAATTCAGGGGCATTAAATAAAAAAAAAAATACACATTAAAAAAAATCAAAAACCTGTAAAAGTTAAAATAATATACTTTTCTTTTGTTTACTTACCATTAGATGCCCACTCACCAAAATCCAGGGGAACTGGAAGCTCTCGAACCAATACACAGGTAAGCAGATGTAGCCAGGTCCCCCTTCTGCTTGCGGTTCCCCCCCCCCCTCCGGGTACTCACTATGCGGCGGTCGGGAGTAGAGCAGCCATTCGCGGGGAGGTGTGGGGCGTGTGCGCGCTCAGCTCGCTCTTCTTAGATGCGGCCGGTTGCCGGGGACACGTGCGGCCGGTTGCCAGGGACGCCCGGCGGTCCCTGCCAAGGGGGCCGCCATCTTGGATCGCGCACACATGCGCAGAAGGCCAGAAGCGACGGGAGGCACAGAGACAGCTCGTGCAAGCGCAGAACAAGCCAGGGAGATGCAACCAATCAGAGGAGGGCTCTAAGCAGGGACTACGAGTCCCATGAGCTCTAGGGGACCCCACGTGACGCCAGGGAGCCAATAGGGCTGCAGCATCTCCTTGCAGAGGAGATTAGATACATTTCACGGGGTTTTGCATCGGGGTTTTGCAGCAGTCCAGTCGGCGCCAGGAGAAGCGAGGGGAAGGAGATAGGGTGCCCTCACAGATCTTCTCACTGGAGGAACCGGACATCACCCTAAAGCTCGTCTGATCCTTTGTGAAGAGTCTTTAACGCCCAGGTGCTGTTGCACTGGGCAGGTAACGTTACGCACGTGCACACACGAGAGTACTCTCACATAGTGGTAGCGCTGACCACGGGACAAGGGGTGTTATTCTGTGGACACGGTGTGGGGGTACACGTGGTGGTTGTGTGGATTATGCAATATCCTTATGCAGTGCTAACCTTTAATGTGTTTAGTAAATGTTATGCTCATATATGCAGTAAAGCCTGTTCTGATTTACAACTGTTTGCTTAACGTGTTTGTTTCCTGTGAGGGCCTCCTCCCACTCCGTTGGGATCCCTCCCAGGTGGAGGCGTTGCACCACGAGATTGTATTATATGTATGTACCCCAGGCTCCCCGAGCGGAGGCTTAGGCTCCTGAGAGCCACACAGGTATACATAGCAGATAGTAGCGTCTGTATTCACCGGGAATACCCGTTACACATAAAATAAAAAACCATTACAATCCACATCTGTGTCTTCTTTCTTCTGTTTGTAATACTTTGCGTCAGTCTTGGGGTCTTCTTTGGGTTCTTCTCCGTCTTCTTCTGCCACGCCCTTCTTCTCTTCTTAGGAGGGGAGGTCTTCCCTCCTCGCCGTCTGGCTTCAAAATGAGACGACATAGGCTTTTATAGGCCTATGACGTCACATTTTCGTCAAATGGTTCCCACGGCCCTGATTGAAATTGATTGATTGCTTAGTTTCTATTTGATTTTGTGGATGGCATTGTATGTTGTTGTTCATAGTGTATTTTATTTTGAAATTGATTTTGCATAGTGTTACATGATGCACAGATTAATTGCATCATGTACACACTCAATGCAATTGTGTGACATTTGATATACACTGGCGACACACTTTATTCGAGCTCGGCTAGTCCCACGAATTCGGGTATACCCGGGTGTATTGAGGTTTGTGACTGTTTTCTGCCCGAGTGCATTGAGGTATTTTCCGGGCAGGGATTGAAGCATTTTATTCCCGCTGGCTGCAATACTGCACAGTATATATATATATATACTGCATTACAATTCATGAATTTATGCCATCTGGTAGACACGCGAAGCATTGCAGCCTATTAAATCCTAACCATTATCATTTAACAGATCAGCCGCCCGTCAGCCAGGCATGAACCCAGGCTGGGAAGGCAAACGCAACGGGGTCATATATATATATATATATATAATAAATATATATATATATATTTATATATATATATATATATATATACACACATAACGCATAAAACAATGCATTTCCATCAAAAAAAATCACATATAATACACCCATTCAGTTTCCTAATGTATTGTATCCATAGGGACATAGTCAATTCAGGGGCATTAATGGAAAATAAAAAATAAAACACAAGAATAAAAATCAAAAAACCTGTAAAGTTAAAAATAATAAACTTTTCTTTTGTTTACTACTCCTATTAGGTGCTCACTCACCGAAATCCAGGGGAACCGGAAGCTCTCGAACAAACAATCCAAAGGTAACCATAAAATAATAAACCCTTACAATCCACGTGTGTCTTCTTTCTTGTATTTGTAATCCTTTGTGTCAAAGGGGGTCTTTATCTGTATTCTTCTTTCTTTTATCTTCTATCTTCTTCTGTTCTTACGCCACGCCCTGGTGTTCTTTCTTCTATAGGAGGTCCGTCCTCCTCGGCGTCTAGCTTCAAAATGAGACGACATAGGCTTTTATAGGCCTATGATGTCACATTTTGGTCAAATAGTTCCTATGGCCCTAATTGGGCCGTGAAAACCATGTGATTTGCGGGGGGGGGGGAATTGATTACGTCATTTAAAGGCAATATATAACCCACTGTACAAATGAATGGGGGCAGGGTTTGTGACCGGATGCCCATCATTGCCAGGGGGTAAGTAGAACACAATTTATTTATGCTGATTTGTGTTTAATAATGGACAAATAATCTATTATCCATATCTGGATAATAGTTATTTTACCCATTACTGTATTGTATGTGTTAGGGGGCGGGGGGGATGTGTGTTTGTATATTGCTATGTTTATTGAGGGAATTGTCCCCAATAAACATGCTATTGTGCCTTAAACCCCTTCATTGCCTTAGCGGTTAGTGCTAAGATAATGAGCCTGCTTTAATGTATTTTTTTATAAAAGTGGTGGGAGCAGGGGGTCCCCTGAGCTGAACGCATTGATTTCTGGCTCAGAGACCCCCTGCTTTCCCGAGTTACAGGCCCCGTTTTGGGGGTATCGGTGCCAGTGTCACCGCCATCTTTATAGCGTCCACGTCGCTTATTGGCCTCCGTCCACTGGCCTCCGATGCCCCATACCTGGCCCTGTAACTTGGGAAGCAGGGGGTCTGTGAGGCAGAAATAAATGCGGTTTAGCTCAGGGGACCCCCTGCTCCCGCACACTATTATTAAAATTTACATTAATGCAGCTTCATTACCATTGCAGATAGCCGCTACGGTAAGGAATTATTGTTTATTGATATGTGTTTTGACAGTAGTGTAGATGTCTAGGGGTCTCCAGAGCTGAACCGCATTGGTTTTAGCCTCGGGGACCCCCACTTCAGGAGATACAGCCCCGTTATGGGGTGCCGTTATCCCCTGCAGAATTAAATGTCCCGGTCACGTGACGCGGAGCTTTCAAAGTGCAGGGGATACCGGCACCCCATAACGGGGCCTTATCTCCTGAAGTAAGGGACCCCGGACCTGAAACCAATGTGGTTCAGCTCCGAGACCCCCTGCTCATGTACACTATTATTAAAATGTATTTATTTTGTATACGATCTCTGTAACAAGCCTTGCATGGAGATACAGAATCTCCATGCAAATGTTACAGGCGGCTTATTTTTTTCTATCAGCTAGCGTACGTGAAGTTTCAGTGCGCTAGCTGAGGGAAACATTTGCACCACGATAAGCCAGTTTTTGGGCACGTCTGTAGAAAAGGGCTCGGCCTTATTGAATCGCGCCGCCGGCTTCATTTTTTATCGGACGTGCTAATTTTTTTCAGGCCGGCGCGAAGCTCGGAGCTTAGTGCATAGCCACCTTTGTGAGAAAATGATATCCAGCGCTCAAAGAAGCTGGAGACTTATTCATAGCAAATAGAATACACCCTGGCATCCTACAGTACCTACTTGAAGGTAAATGACCCCAACAGATACAGACCTTGTGCAAGTACAGAATGTGCACTACTCACCTGGAAACTGATAGACATGCAAACTTGAAACCCAGGAAGATGACGTGCCAAAGTGTGAGTTTAGAGATAAAAAAGATGGAACACATTTGTGCTGTGTGGCACAAAATACTCTCGAATGAGGATGGCCCACTTCGAAAACTCACAGCTCTGACTTCTCCAGAACATTGAAAATATAGAGAGAACCAAAATAGTGATCCCTTAAGAGAAGAAAAACCACAGCAGAAGTGGCTGCATACTATATTAGCCACCTTTCACAACAGCCTGAGACACCCACTAAACCCACATCCGTGTGGTTAAACTGTTACCCATGTAGCGTTAAACATTATAACCCTCCCTGTTATTCATGGCTTGGCAATATTTAAATGTTTCTTTTCATGCCAATAAAGCTTAATTTGACTTAATTAAGAGAGAAGGGGGACAGTGGAGCAAAGTGTGTGTGGTGAGAGAAAAGAGATAGATATTAGATAGGGGTAGAGTGAGGGGAAGAGAGGGGCCGAGTGAGAGAGATGTATGGCCCGCCACCTACAAGGGGGAGGGTGTGCAAATAGAGACTAGCCCAAATGGAAAGC
>WSYH01001022.1:0-145899 GCA_036426205.1 Ascaphus truei | reverse complement strand
AGAGAGACTAACAGAGAGAGTCAAAGAGAGAGAGAAACAGAGAGAGAGAAACAGAGAGAGAAACAGAGAGAGAAAGAGAGAGAAAGAGAGAGAAACAGACAGAGAGAAAAACAGAAAAAGAGACAAACATAGAGATGTGTGTGTATGGTTACATCTAGCTAAGTGTAACCAGAAATCTGTTCAGCATAGCACTGTAGATGATTCCACACACACTGTTATTGTAATTCAAAGAGTCTACTTGTTTTGCACATGTTGATTGCCTAAGCCGAAAGTAAAGTTTCGATTCCTGTGAAAAGAGTATCTTACCCAAAGAATTTCAGCCAATTATTGTAACAAATTTCTTGTGGGAGAAAACCTAGGCGTATAACTGCTACGTTGTATTATAACCTTGGAAGAAACCGCGAAGATAACATGTAACTATTCACACATTCAGCAGACATCCGTATGCATTCAACTTCACACAACGTACATTGGAGAGAAGAAATGGCAGAAGCTTCCACATTGCACAGCCATCCACGTAAATCATACAAATTTATGATTTATGAAGCAATCGAATCAACGCCAGAGAAAAGTGCAAACGTGGCCAAAATCTATGACTTGATCGAAAAGAAATATCCATACTACCAACAACCTGACATACAATGAAATTTTAAAACTTCTGTACGATTCACTTTATCCGCAAATTAATGTTTTGAGCGTGTACATGATCGGCTACATCAACGATATGGATGCTGGCATGTTGCGCCATCATTTAAACTTACCATGGAACATGGAACATATCTTCTGTTAAATAGCATATTTTTGCCTAATACCAGTGACACTGAAGCCGCATCGACTGTCGCGTCTGCTGATCTACCTGCACCCTCCATTCAGCCAGACCAGATGCAAGATGGACATAACTACTATGATATGTATCCAAACTTATATGGGCAATACCAATATGGATGGGAAAACAACCAACAACTGTACGTACCTCCGGACGTCTTGTTTGAAGAATCCGCTGCAGATCCATATGACGCCCTCATGGAGATGTGTGTGATTCAAGATTCAACGGTTGCCTCAACCATGGTTGATACTGTTGTGCCTTCCTGCAGCGAGCAGTTGCAGCCAAATCAGTTTTGACTTCTACAAGAATGGTAAATACAATTTTTTTTATGCCTTTACTCAAATTATATATGTCTACATAATAATATACACCATTTGTTAGCCAAATGAGTGGATACAGCTTAACATTGCAGACAGGCTTACATGTAGCATGCACAAACACATTATTTTCAATAACATTATACTACATGACGAACCATTAGTACACATTGGTGACGGAGTTCTAAATCCTAGATTATTATCGCTTTTAAAGTATCATTTCAACATGTTACATTAACTGTTACACACACACACACCTCATTGTTTAGCATTCAACATATAAAAACAAAGTGTCGCCCACATATGACGTGGGACCGTGGCCATGTCCCAAGGCGTCCTTAAAAAGGTTTACCGATGCAAGCCCCTCCCCCAACCGACATGCGCGCATGAAACCGTATTGGCTGTGCCCATAGCTTATTGTTACGGTCAGTGCAGTGTGTCATGCGCGTGCGTCGGTGGGGTGGTGCGTGCACAGCGCTGGAGGCCAATGTTAATTCAGTGGGAGGGGTGTTTGCGTGCATTTCACGGTGCCTTAACATGACGTCACACGTCTTTTGTTCGCTCATTGGCTGATCGTCCATTTTTTCCGTGGGCACACGTCCGTTTACAAAGTTTAGATATGTACGTGTGTAGAAGTGAATTTGTTTCACTTCCATATCATAACTTCCAGCCATGATATGCGTACTGATAGCAGCACCATGGAGGGACATGTATTGAACGCACAGCGTACACATCGTTTTGCGCATGCGCAAAGACTTAGTGCACACATTCGTGACGTGCGCGCGCAACAGACGTTGTGCGAGCACATTATTATGTATACAGGCATCGGAAAAATCATATCAGTAGTAATGCCAGCAATGCCATTTGAAAAATGACACAGTTCTGTATCTGTAGTTTTATCCTTGCAGTTTAAACATATACGTTACTTATGCGTGAATATCCACAATCATATAGAGATGTGTTAAGCGTTGTCATGCTGAGACATATATAAATGTGCCATCTTTGAACATCATGTGTTTGCTGTATTTCACAGATGTCGCGGATGAATACATGGGACTAATGTATGATTTCAGATGAGCCAATCGTTATATTAGATGATTGTGACGACGAGCGAACAACTATTATAATAAATATGTAACAATGCTTTCAATGATTGGTGCGCAGATTAACAATCACTACATAATGTTATCCTATTATGCAAATATTTACTATGCACTTAATTAACATAATGATGTTGCTAAGCACTGAAGTTAGAACTTATATTGTTTTTTGGTTATTTTCTACTAACATTATATGTATTGCCATGTGATATATGCAACCAACATTATCACTCAGCAAACACATTAATCTACTATATATTATAATCTCACGTGTGACTTGTCAAAGAATGTAAATGCTAAATAACAACTCGTAGACATTGTATCTGAACGTACACAATAACAATAGGGAGGTGATAGAAACTGTTTAGTCGTGTGCATTATATATTTTCACCTAAGTTGTAGTGCTAACCTAACATGCATGAGCTAATGAATGTTAGTTAAAGATCATGAAACCATGAACATTTGTGTGTACATTTTATTCACACGACTAACTATAGTTTAGTGTTATTATTAAACGTTCAACACATACATAGCTAAGTGAGGCCGATGATAAAAGCAACATTATTATGTTTGTTTATATTATTTCACGTAGAAAATCATGCATCACACAAAAACTACAACACACACACACTGTTGCTGAAATGTGTGTGTATGCAAATGTCCACTTCATTTATGTTCATATGTTGACATTAGTTATAAAGGATCATGATTATTATGAATAACTAACGTGAATGAAATAAAAATTATATTAACAACATTGTCATTGTGTTGAATGAATTAGGAAAAGTTGAGAAGCCAAAGAACTATACTTTGGAATGGTGTTAACATTTTGACACATGTTACATGTACGTCAAATCAATACACATCTTTGACTTATACATACACATGTGACAATGTAGTAATCAACATGAAGATGAAGTGATACAACAACTAATCACATACATTGCAATGTTAATGATGTTTAAAACATTGGTGTCTTTTCATACAAACATGCATTGAGTGTTAAGATCGCTCATGTGCATCAATGGATGTTCTCCTCCCATAATCAATAGCTGAGCAGGGTTTATCCCCTTCTCTCCCCCCACCCCTATATTCCATGAATGGATGTTGTTATGTTTGCTAAATTACATGGTATGTAATGTCCCTAATGATTTAAAAAGACACTGCACAATAACCAGCAAGTGTATCTAAACACACGTACACAATACAGAAACGACATGTTTCAATTGTATTGTATTGTATTGTATGTCTTTATTAATAGAGCGCCATTAATGTACATAGCGCTTCACAGTAGTAATACATGTGGTAATCTAATAAATAACAGATAATATAAATAACAGATCATGGGAATAAGTGCTTTAGACAAACATAACATTAAAGAAGAGGAGTCCCTGCCCTGAGGAGCTTTCAATCTAATTGGTAGGTAGGGAGAACGTACAGAGACAGGAGGAGGGAGTTCTGGTAAGTGCGTCTTCAGGGGGCCAAGCTTTATGTATCATGTGTTCAGAATGTTCACAGTGCTATTCGTATGCTTCTTTAAGCAAGTGTGTCTTAAGGTGGGTCTTAAAGGTGGATAGAGAGGGTGCTAGTCGGGTACTGAGGGGAAGGGCATTCCAGAGGTGTGGGGCAGTCAGTGAAAAAGGTTTAAGGCGGGAGAGGGCTATAGATAAAAAGGGGGTAGAAAGAAAACATCCTTGAGCAGAACGCAAGAGTCGGGGTGGTGCATAGCGAGAAATTAGGGCTGAGATGTAAGGAGGGGCAGAAGAGTGTAAAGCTTTAAAAGTGAGGAGAAGAATGGAGTGTGAGATGCGGGATTTGATTGGAAGCCAGGAGAGGGATTTCAGGAGGGGAGATGCTGAGACAGATCTAGGAAAGAGTAGAGTGATTCTGGCAGCAGCATTTAGGATAGATTGTATGGGAGACAGGTGAGAGGCAGGAAGGCCGGACAGCAGGAGGTTACAGTAATCAAGATGGGAGAGAATGAGGGCCTGAGTCAGAGTTTTAGCAGTCGAGCAACAGAGGAAAGGGCATATCTTTGTTATATTGCGGAGGAAAAAGCGACAAGTTTTAGAAATGTTTTGAATGTGAGGGGCGAATGTGAGAGAGGAGTCGAGTGTGACCCCTAGGCAGCGTGCTTGGGCTACTGGGTGGATGATCGTAGTTCCAACAGTAATGTGGAAGGAGGTAGTAGGGCCAGGTTTGGGAGGAAGTATGAGGAGCTCTGTTTTAGCCATGTTGAATTTAAGGCGACGGAGGGCCATCCAGGATGATATAGCAGAGAGACATTCAGAAACTTTGGTCTGTATAGCAGGTGTAAGGTCAGGTGTTGAAAAGTATATTTGTGTGTCGTCAGCATAGAGGTGATATTTAAACCCAAAATATGTTATTAGGTCACCTAGAGAGAGTTTGTACAGAGAAAAGAGAAGAGGTCCCAGGACAGAGTCCTGGGGTACCCCCACAGAGAGATCAATAGAGGAGGAGGAGGTGTTAGCAGAAGAGACACTGAAAGTACGTTGGTCAAGGTAGGATGAGATCCAGGATAGAGCTTTGTTCCGAATACCAAGAGTATGGAGAATGTGAAGGAGAAGAGGGTGGTCCACGGTGTCAAATGCAGCAGAGAAGTCGAGTAATATGAGCAGAGTGTAATGACCTCTGTCTTTGGCAGCATGGAGGTCGTCAGTTATTTTAGTGAGGGCTGTTTCCGTGGAGTGAGCAGTGCGGAAGCCAGATTGTAGAGGGTCTAGGAGAGAATAGGTGTTGAGAAAATGGAGCAAGCGAGAGAATACAAGACGTTCAAGGAGTTTAGAGGCAAAAGGCAGGAAGGAGACAGGTCGATAGTTAGAAAGACAGGTAGGGTCAAGCTTGCTGTTTTTGAGTAATGGTATGACTGTTGCATGTTTGAAGAAGGATGGAAAGGTTCCAGAGCAGAGGGAGGAGTTAAAAATATGTGTGAGCATAGGTATTATAGTAGGAGCAAGAGGTTTTAGGAGATGGGAGGGAATGGGGTCAAGAGGGCAAGTGGTAGAGGGAGAAGTGGCGATCAACAGCGACACATCCTCCTCTGAGACAGTGGAAAAAGAGTCAAGGAAGGCAGGAGGAGAGTTAGGAAGAGGTGTAGGATGGGAAGAAGAAACAGAGGGGATGTTCTGACGTATGGATTCCACCTTTTCCTTAAAATAGTCAGCAAAGTCCTGAGTGGAGATGGAGGAAGGAGAGGAAGCTGAGGGTGGTTTGAGTAGAGTATCAAAGACAGAGAACAGTCGGCGTGGGTTAGACTTGTGCATGTTGATTAGTGCAGAAAAGTAGGCTTGTTTAGCTTGTGAGAGGGCAGAGTTGAAACAGGATAGCATAAATTTGTAGTGAAGGAAGTCTGCGAGAGTATGAGATTTCCTCCAGAGGCGTTCAGAGGAACGAGTGGAGGAATGCAGCATGCGCGTGTTGGAATTTAACCAGGGTCTAGGGTTAGATGGGCGAGTGCGGCAGAGAGAAAGCGGGGCATGTAGATCAAGAGAGGAGGACAAGGCAGAGTTGTAGTTCCTGACCAGGTTGTCAGGGTCTGTAGCAGAGCTGAGAGAGGAGAGGGAGGAGCGTAAAGTGGACTCAAAGTCAGGTAAGTGAATAGAGCGCAGAACCGGGGTGTAGATGGAGGTGGAGAAGGGGAGAAGCGAGATAGAGAGAATGAGATGAGATGATGGTCAGAGAGAGGAAAAGGGGAAATGGAGAAATTGGAGAGAGAGAAGTTCTTAGTGAAAACCAGGTCTAAGTAGTGGCCATCCTTGTGGGTGCTGGCTGCAGTCCACTGTTGAAGGCCAAAAGAAGAGGTTAGAGAAAGAAAGCGGGAAGCCCAAGGGAGAGAGGGGTCATCAATGTTGCAATTGAAGTCCCCAAGGAGAAGAACAGGGGAGTCTGAGGAGAGGAAGAAAGAGAGCCAGGATTCAAAGTGAGAGAGAAAGGCAGAAGGAGGATGAGTAGAGGTAGGTGGGCGATAGATGACCGCCACATGAACAGGGAGAGGAGAGAAAATCTGGACAGTGTGAGCCTCAAAGGAGGGAAAAACAAGAGAGGAGGAATAGGAAGGGTTCGGTAACGACAGAGAGAGGAGAGCAGGAGCCCCATGCCTCCACCCCTGCCATCAGTGCGCGGAGTGTGGGAGAAGGAAAGGCCACCGTAGGAGAGGGCAGCTTCCAGAGCAGAGTCAGACTGAGTGAGCCAGGTCTCAGTTATAGCAAAGAGAAGCAGGGAGTGAGAGAGAAAGAAGTCATGCACAGAGAGGAACTTGTTAGAGAGGGAGCGAGCATTCCAAAGGGCACAGGAGAAAGGGAGAGAGGAGGGAGGGTGGCAGGGGATGGGTATGAGGTTGGAGGGGTTGACACCAGAAGGAGTAGAAGTTGCAGTTGGCAGGCGAGGACGAGCGCATGGTGGAATAAGACAGGGACAAGGATTTGGAGAGATATCCCCAGAAGCAAGGAGGATAAGCATGGATAGAAAGAGAATGTGTGAGGAGGATTTGTAGGGGTGTGTTTTAGTGCAGGGGATATAGCTGTGTGGTGTCAGAGGACGCAGGTAAGAAAGGAGTTCATGTGAACAGAGAAGTGGTGAAGGAAGGAGAGATGGAGATATATGAATGGAGTTAGAGACATACTGAGGCTGGTAAAAAGAAGTGCATAATTTGAGAAGAAGTGAAGTCACTGCAAATATAAATGGTAAAGGCAGCATCACAGCAGTAATGATGCAGTCTGGTATTGATGATATCCTCCTTTCCAGCGTAGTTCAAATGCAGGAATCAGGGCCAGATGGGGTGTCCACTTCTTCCTCATTTCTTTTGAACTTCCTTTTAAACTTCAGTTGTTCAGTAGTCATGCCACTTATAATGGGCCACTAGGATATGGGCTGCATCTTTTTCATTACGTTCTGTTTATAGAGTAGAGGCAACTCTTATTCTAACAAAAACCAGTGGCAATTCCCCAAAAGACCCAGGTACACCCAGGTACATTCTGAATACATGCCTTAAACTTTCCTTAAACTAGCCCCAGCATTTCTGCATTGATTAATGGCCTATCAGATTAACAGCGGGGGTCCCTGGCAGTCCCATTCAAACTGAATTGAACTGCCAGGGATCCCTGCTCTGTTAATCCTATGGGTCGTTAGTCAATGCAGAAATGCCTTAAACGTGCCTCAAACTAGCCCAGAACATACCCAGCACATACCCAGCACATACCCAGAATGTAACCCGGCTAGTTTACAGCAAATGTTAGAATAAACGTTGCCTCTACTGTACATCATGTAACTATACCTGTATCGAGGTTTGCACATCTTATGACAGATGTGAATTGAAATACATACCATGAGCAGTCATTGAAGTGATATACCTTGAAAAAGAAAACATGAATGAATATAAATCATTGTCATGACATGTTCATTAAGGTAAGCAACACACAAAATTGACCATTTTGTTTTACATATGAAACACCATGTAGAATTCATTAAATATGATATGAAATACACACTGGTGTACACATCATTGTGACTCACATGTCACACTGCAAAAGATACGTATGTAACCATACTGCACTAGCTATTGACTATGGACATAGTAGGTTTATTGTGTATGCATAACCAAAAAGAGCATGTACATAAATTATAGATTTAGTACACATTATTTCCTCATGTACACACAACACCTTTTATTGGTAAGAAGTATAATACAACCTGTTGATGAATGACATACCGGTGCCACATGCAAATGTCCACACAGCAGAGAAGAGAAAGGTGTGAGAACCATATTCATCTGTTTCCTAAGTGAATGGTATTTGGACAAATGTATTTATCATAACAAAGAATGAATACATCTATGTAGTACTATGAACATATATGTATTTCCTTACATGAAAAAAATGTGTGTATGACATTCAGACGTGTCTCAATACCACTGGCTGTTTGGTCATTGTCAGCTGGTAAATTGACGGGATGCTCCTCCTCCAAACCCTGACGTATGTCTGTTTGTACATTATTGCGGAGTGCCACATTGTGCAAAATGCAACATGCAATTACAATATCAGACACTTTAGCAGGCTTATATTGAAGTGCCCCACCAGTTCTATCGAGACACCTAAATCTTGTCTTGAGAAGCCCAAATGTCCTCTCTATGATGGATCGCGTAGATATATGGGTAACATTGTACCTCTCCTCTGCTTCACTTTGAGGGTTTGCCACAGGGGTCAACAGCCACGGCCTAATTCCGTATCCTGAGTCACCTATTGTGCACAAATATGAAACAATTAGTGTTAACATTATTACATACAACATTTCCTAGAAAACCAAGAGTTGTTTGTTAACACATCATAATATGTACTCACCCACCAGCCAACCAGGTCCAAAATAGCCTTCTTCGAAAGCATGGAAGACTGATGAGTTTCTCAGGATAGAGGAATCGTGACTGGAACCAGGGAATTTGGCTACCACATGCATAATCTTCATCGTGGCATCGCATACCACCTGTACATTCAGGGAATGGTAGTGCTTACGGTTGCGGTAAGCATGCTCACTCTGACTAGGCGGGATCAAAGCAACATGGGTGCAATCGATTGCACCCATCACACATGATATCCCGGCTATGGTATAAAATTAATTCCTGACTTCCAGCCACTCTGTGAGCTCTGTAGGAAAATGAATATAATTCCTAGCGCGTCTATTGAGTGCACATAGAAACTGGGTAAAGGCCCGCGAGAATGTAGATTGCGAGACCCCGCCTGTATTCCCACAGTTGTCTGGAATGATGCGGAAGCAAGATAATGTAATGAGCACAGCATTTTAACAAGCCCAGGGACTGCACGACCTCTGGCTGTCACAAAATCTAAATCTCCCCGTATCTCTTCATATAGAGCCAAGATTGCTGCTGAACTCAAATGATAGCGACTTTTAATCTCCTCCTCACTCATCCCATCTAACAGGGTTCTCTCCCTGTACAAACGAGGACGAGGCACAACTTCTCTCCTCTCTCTTCTCCTCTCATCTCCTTGCCCTCTCCCTCGACCTCTCCCTCTCCTGTCCGCGTGCCTGTCCCTGTCACTGTCCCTGTCCCTTCCTTGGCCTGTGACATCCTCTCCATCAGCAAGCCTCTCGTCCAATAGAATCTTCCTCCGTCTCATAAATATTTGCATCATTTTCAGGTCTGTAGCTGTGAATGCGCAGGTAATTGCCCTCCTTTAAATACCTATGTGATGTTGTCCGGTGACTTGCTGAAGTGCAAGGTATTACATTAACATATACAAGTAGTTCACTCCCAACGTGTATCCATTAGCAATTAAAATAATTATTTATGTGTGTTCACTAGGCAATCATGATATTTGAGAAGGATGTAACGTTAAGCTTTGTACAAGCATTTATTGTCAAGTATTTCTGGAATGTGTAATGCATGTACCACTTCTGAACGCAACACTCAGTCATCTAATTAGGATACAACCATGACATTGACGTTGAGAAACTACGTTGCAACATGTGTAATTTGGCATGTTATTGTCACCTGTTCACATGATGTTATTGTAAAGTGCATATGCATAATTTAATGCCATCAGGATAGTTGCTATTGATTCAGTTTCAATCGTGTAAAAATGAGTAACTATTATAGATGTGTGTATAAGTTAGCATGAAGTGATTCTAATGCATCATGTACAATGTAAACATGCAATGTTATTGCGTGTCCAATTGCGGACGTCATCAAAAGAGGGAGGTCACAAAATACATGTAAACATGAAAACAAACAGCTACATTTATGTTTGATCATGCGTTACACATTACAAGCATTGTATAATGTATAGCAACATTACTATACGCTGGATCTGTTAGATGTGTGAAATGTGTTACATCATATAATAAATTGAAGCACACTTAAGTAACATGTTTGATATGATGTGACATGTGCCTTTAAGAGTTGAGTATAGGATTTTCCCTTGACACATCATAACATAAAGACTAATGTGACACGCAAATCATCATAACATTGAAAAGTACAATGTTATGCAAATAATAAACGTAAGGGGTGACACGATGAAGTGAATGACCTGGACACTGTAATGCCAAGCACATTTGTATTATGAGCAATAGAACGTAAACACTACTATAATGTTATAAGTCCCCGCTCCATTGACTCCATTGATGTAGAGATTAGGTTTTTTTCTAAAGTACCGTCCCGGCAACCTTGCCGATCGTTCTCCCCTCCAACTTGCCAACTTTAGTTGGCGGGACCAATTGCCGATGAAATCTCCATTTCTGAGTGCCGATCAGCACCGATAAGCTGATCGGGGCTACTTGAATACAGCCGATTTCAAAAAGTGCCGAAAAGTGCCGATAAGTGGGTTATCGGCAGCCGCATGCCGATAAAAATATTTCGGCAAGAAAAACTGCCGATTTTGAGCACTTATCGGCGCTTACTGAATCTCAAATCCAATTTTGGCAGGAAAATGCCGATAAAAGTCTTATTGGCGCTTACTGCATGAGGCCCTAGGTTTTTTATTTGGTTCAATGGTTCCATAGATATTACACCTTTTTTTAAATGTTGGTGTTTTTTTACTCATTATTTTATACTGTATATTAATGTATTGCTGTCCTTTTATGATAGAAAATCTGTTTTAAAGTATATTATTTGCTTGTAAGTAGAAGTCAATCCCTTAACCATTAGATACCATATGCATTTATTTATATACGGTATATTTTCATATTATGTGAATTACATCAATACTGACATTTATAGCTAGTTTCCAATTTTATTTAGACATTATATTTTAAGATAAATTATACTTTGTAATTACAGTATATACAAGAATCATTTTTACATATCCTATATTTATATGTATTTTTTATAATAATTTTAAATATATCTAATTTTCACTAATATTATATCATATATTATATGAGGTATGTTATTATATTGGATACCATATACAATATGCAAATTACATGTTTTATTGTCACCATTATGTACTATTTAATAACACACTGCATATTAAGATGGCATACATATAGATATATGTTTATGGTGAAAGCATGTGACTAAAAATCTTTTTTTCTAATTTTTCTCTAAAAAATCATATCTTTTTATAATAGAGTTTGACTTCCCTCAATTAAAATAAATGTATTAATTGGTGATGTAAGTTCATTAAAGGCGCTATGAACTCTGTTAAAATGACCACATAGAGCATACATAATGTGTCGAGGTCACGAAATTAGCACATCATCATGTCACCATAAGGGTGTGCCTTTGGGGATCAGAGTTCCAGACTGCAGTCCAGGGACTCGGCGCTCTCATGATTCCAACCACATACACTCAAACACCTTCATGGTTGCCCCTGATATTCGTTGGAAATCCAGGGGGAGCATGGAAGGGAGATAAAACAAAATATATTCTAAGTGTAGACCGTATGGTACTATATGGGTCAATACAGTGAGTTGTCTTGGCTCGTATGTGTAGCCTACTCACAAGATGTAGATAAAATACGGGCAATGTATCACAGTGGTCTTTGCAGGAAGGACCTCTTGATTCTTGATATGGTGTGGACCCACAATCTCAGCAGGACAGCAGTTGATATGTGGGAGAAAGAGTATCCTTAGTGCAGACCAGTCTTATAAAAACATAACTTTTATGGAATTTAAAAATGAACACTTACAATATAAACAATCAAATCAAGCATGAATCACAATAATGTGATGAAAGAGAGTTGGCTGTGGACTTTTGGCTCACCCACCACCTCCGGTGTGAATGCACTGCGTGGGACGCTGCTACGCTGGACGCTCCACCTTCTCAGCTCCCTCTAGGGTGTTCGGGTGTCGTCCGCTCCAGTTCTTATGTTGGACGTCGGTCTGGTATGTCCCTGGAGCTCCCTCTGACGCGTGCCGTCCTGTCCCCTCCGGTGGACTCCGATATGTCACTTCCAGTTTGGTCGCGATACGTCACTTCCGGTTGTGGGTCTGCAATCTTCATCCCTGCTACTCTCTTCCTGTAGGAGGGAGCTGAGAAGGTGGAGCGTCCAGCGTAGCAGCGTCCCACGCAGTGCATTCACACCGGAGGTGGTCGGTGAGCCAAAAGTCCACAGCCAACTCTCTTTCATCACATTATTGTGATTTCATGCTTGATTTGATTGTTTTTATTGTAAGTGTTCATTTTTAAATTTTAAAAGTTATGTTTTTATAAGACTGGTCTGCACTATGGATACTCTTTCTCCCACATATCAACTGCTGTCCTGCTGAGATTGGGGGTCCACACCATATCAAGAATCAAGAGGTCCTTCTTGCAAAGACCACTGTGATACATTGCCCGTATTTTATCTACATCTTGTGAGTAGGCTACACATACGAGCCAAGACAACTCACTGTATTGACCCATATAGTACCATACGGTCTACACTTAGAATATATTTTGTTTTATCTCCCTTCCATGCTCCCCCTGGATTTCCAACGAATCTGCACGAATTGAGGGACGAATGGAACCAGTCCCTACCAGCTGGGTTTGAGCAGGGGGGTTTTGATTCATTTATTCACGTCATTTATCACGTGTTCACTATAGTATGTTTTTTGTATCACTAGATTTTGATTTATTCACTATTTACTGTTAGTGATCACTAGTAGAGTTAGCGCATTTTCTTCACTGTAACACTGCCCCTGATGTTCACCATTATTTACTAAATTTAAAGTTATTGATGTTACTGGTGTTTTGGCTCTAAAAGCTTTTCATGTTTTTGCTCAAAATATGTTTCTTGTTTTGGTTATAAACATGCTATAATAAAAATAAACATGCTAAAATAATATCACAACTCAAAAACATGCTTAATATAAGTATAGAACCATAAGACTAGGAAGAAATTATGAAACTAAAATATTATAACTGAAAAACAAAGTATTTAAAAGAAAACCTGTCAAGAAACACCCCAAGTTTGCAACTCCATTGGTGCTGACATTGCCAACCACCCTATCTACTGAACAATTTCCTGTGGCCCTGGACTACAGCCATTATCTAGTCAGTGGCCCTAGTCTAGCCACTTCTTCTAATACCTGAACTTCCCCACCCTACTGAGCTGCAAGGTCATCTGATATTTCTTACCCACACAGACATTCTGTACAACAGTTAAACAGTTCTACAGGACCTAGGTATCCTTGTCAGTGGACCTAGTCAAGCCTCTGCTATTAAATCAACATCAGAATTAAAGTGAGTCAAATTTCCTCTTTTAAAAATTTGCACGGATTTAATTATCTACACATTATTTTTCCATTCTCAAAAAGGGTCGCATGTTTACACCTACTTGGGGACTAGATAAATTTGAGTGTTAAAGATGTCAGTTTTATTGCCACAGAAAAGTCTAATAATCTTATTGATAAATTAAACATTTGATTTACAGTATAATACAGTTTTGATAATTTTATTTGGAATGTGAGCTATAAGGGACTTTATAACAATATGCTGATTTAAAATGTAAATCAACATTGATTCACTCTCTGCACCTCCTTCCCTCTAGATAAAGGCATGATCTCACATTAATACTATATTTTTACAAAATTAATAGTGCAAATAAAAAAGCAGAACTTGCACTTACCGTTTATTAGCTGGTAGTTCAGTACCCTCACTGCTAGGTACAAAATAAATCAAATAAACAATATTTTTCTGACCTGCGCAAAATTATAATCAAGTATTAAGCATATAAACTTACTAACTAATTATATTAAATAAAAAAAGGTTTTAATCCATAAAATGTATCATATTGTGAAAAGCAATCAAAAGAAGGCAATAATGGACATTTCAAAACAAATCATACAGTATGAGGACACATAATTGTCAGAAATATAGCTATGTTATCGTTTCAAGACCTTTCCTCAGACTTAACATAAATATACTTGGTTATTCTAAGGTATCACTGGTAAATTTCTTCTTTAATGATATCCTCCACAATTCTCCTAAAAACAGTTATAATTTTCTTCAACTCTTTTATTACTTTCAAATTTGCTGGACTAGGCTTCTTATTTAAATCCTCCTCCAAACGAAACATTCAGAATTTAACAGAAAATAAGAGGGAGACATTATGGAATGTTTAGAGAAATATGATGATTGTAATCAAACCAACTGACAAGGGAGGGACCATAGTAATTATAGATAGGAGGAAGTTTCATCAAGAAATTATGAGACAACTCAATAATAGAGAGAACTACAGTATGAACATATTAATCTAAATCCTATCTTTGCATAGCAAATAAAAACATCATTCGTGGGTTCATTTGCACTTTGCAGACAGGTCAACAACCCTGTCTTTCCCCATTATCACTTTGAAAACAATTCTTCTACTGTAGTCAGGGATTCAGGGTAATGCAAACGAGCACTCACAGTGAGTCACTCTATACTTCTTATCCATTGCAACATGGACCCGTATATGCTTATGCCTGAAAAATAGGCATAACAATAAGTGCATAGACAGTAAACCTACTCACAGATAGCTGTTATAACCTTTTGGGTCTCATCACTGTGACGTGGTTGCTGGTTATGCAATATGAAGGTGGTAGGTGGGTATGACCTTTAACCTACAAAGGAAAATTACTGGAGTGGTGATTGGGCATTTGATAAAGATCTCATCTCTAAAAAGCAACCTGAATATCTATTTAAGAAAAACCCTAATACATCAATTGTCTAAATTTTGCCTAATGTGCATGCAAACCTAGAGAACCTACTAGGGAGACCAATAGTTGTTGGGACAGAATCCATATTTCAACCCATAAACGCTGGAGATCCCTTGTTACCATTGCACCCTCCTTTATACAAGATACAACACATTTCCTTAGGGGGTTACAGAGGACCTATGGTTAGGCATGTTCGATGTCTAGAGTCTATAGACATCTTTTCCTCATCATGATGGTATTGAAGCTGTCAGGGCAGCACTACAGTATCTACTAGAGGAGAAGAAATGACCCCACCAGAGAGGAAATACATATTAGAATTGTTGAGGATTGAACTGAAAAGGGAACTATTTTCTCTTTGAAGATTGTTACTATGTTCAGACACAAGGAACAGCAATGGGGTCCCCACATTTGCCAACAATTTTATGGTGGAATTTGAGATGTGCTTTGTATATAGCAACAATCTTTATAAGGAACACGTAGTGCAATGGATATGGTATATCAATTATGATTTTAATCTCTGAAGAGTGTAGCAAATGGAAACATTTATAAATGTATTAATTACCTGTCACCAATCATCACATTTACTGGGGAATAGTCTAGAGAGAGCATACACTTCCAGGATATGAAGGTACAGTATACATTACCAACAACAGGTTGGTAAGAGATATTTATAATAATATCACTAATGAACACACGTTTGAAATCCAATAGTTTCTATCAAGATCTGATGAAAAAAGCACTACCTTGCAATTTCTAACAGTTAAAAGAATAGTAAGGAGAGTTATTTACAGGAAAAACTCCAGGACATGGAAAATAAATTCCTGGTTGGATATGAACAAGAAGGATTAGTAGAGCAGAAACAGAGAGTATTATAGCTATGTAGGGATACTGTTATGGATTGCAGGTAGCTTAGGACATATAAAGCATAATTAATACAGGTCAATGGTACATATAGAGTACATATATAGTTTAAGTACAGCTTGGAGCATATTGTCAATATCTTAGCTTTACTGATCTTAGAAATAAGGGTTGTTTTTGCTATGAAAAGGACAGGATATTTGTACTGCTGCGGCCGAGTTTATTCGAGCATTTGCCCGTTCTCGGCCGCAGCAGTAAACTGGCGCGCGCCGGAGGGTGCCGGGTGCGCGCCGAAGCAGCGGAAGAGCGCCCTCCGATCGGGGCGCTCTCCCTCCTGCTGCCGGGTCCGCCGGTCCCCCGGAACCCCCTGCCGCCGTCCCCCACATCGCGGGACACCAGGGCTCCCTCGGGGAGCCCTGGACGCGCGTGCAGGGGGCGCAGGCTCCCGATGACGCGTGACGCGCGGCACGCCGAGGGGCGGCCACTAGCAAGCCGGGAAATCTCCCGGCTTGCGGAACTGGCCGCAGTGCAATAAACTGTGTCGGTAGTGTACACAGGTACATGCATAAAAGGGGAAGTAACTCGGGTAAACAAGCTTTGGTTAGGCGTTGTGGTCAAACTGTAATTTCTGCTGATAAACATCATACGTCAGTAGCCACAGAGTATGGTCAAATATCACATACGCAGCAAACAATAAGACTCCATATAAGTCAGGGTGACAGGTCAATAGATTAGAACCGAAGTGAGAGTGGGAGACCACACAGATGAGACTTATCTGAGACTTCTCTGACCTATCATAATATCTTTTGGTTTGTGAGTATGACATGCATATTAGCTAAATAATCTCTGCATAGTTAGGAATGGATTGTTAGCTTACTGTTACTGTTAGCCGTCAGCTTACAAGTTAGCTTTTGTTATATTTCTGGTTATTACTGTTGTGATACAATAAACAACAAACCTTATCTTATACAAACTCTGAGTGACCTTTCTTTATAATAATCTCACAATACTCTTGCATCTTAGAGTGTGAACCGAGAAATCTACAAGTACGACATCGTGGTTTGTGTTTTTGCTTAGTGCAGAATATAACTTAACACGAGGCATTACTTGGGAGAAGAAGGTTGGCAGCGAGCCCAGATTAATACCCTGCGAGGAACAACATTTTTAGATCAATCTGTTAATATAACCTGTGAGGAGCCACAAACACATCGTGGTTTGTGTTTTTGCTTAGTGCAGAAAATAACTTAACACGAGGCATTACTTGGGAGAAGAAGGTTGGCAGCGAGCCCAGATTAATACCCTGCGAGGAACAACATTTTTAGATCAATCTGATAATATAACCTGTGAGGAGCCTAAAATGGAAGACAGAAAAACAAAATATATTCCCCATACAGTAACTCTGATGTACAACCCAGCTATTTGTTGAGGTGGATATTGAAAATTATGAAGCTGGTATATCCTATAAAGTGATCCTAGGATAACAAATGTGGTGAATGACCCACCACCTTTGGCATATAAAATGGCACAGAACTTGTAGGATATGCTAGTATGGGCAGACCTAGGAACAACTAGGAAAACACAATCTAAATTCTTTGGTGTAGTAAAAAAAAATTGTGTGTATGCCGATCACGCGCATTTTAAGTGAAACATCTTTGTCTTTTGTCATGGTTTTGTCACAGAAATTGTATTTGTAATTGTGATGTTTTTAGTTAAAAATCCAAACACAATTTTAGTGTCAAAATGCAAAGACGTTTGACTTGAATGCGTGTTTTAGCTATTTGCACTTCTATATTTACAGTAACTGAATTCCTTGTGTCTGTGTGTGTGTGTGTGTGTGTGTCAGTCAGTGTGTGTGTGTGTCAGTGTCAGATTGTCAGTAAGTGTGCATGTGTGTGTCAGTCAGTGTGTGTCAGTGTGTGTGTGTGTGTGTGTGTGTGTGTGTGTCAGTGTGTGTATTTGTGTCGAGAAGGAGAAAAACTGGAAGAGCACTACTGTAGGTATCAAAAAAGTAAAAAGAGGGTGCGTATCCCATAAAAAGATTATTTATTGGTCATGGAAAAACAGGATAGGATGGGTTATACAGTACTAACCCCTATTCTGAACAGCAATACAAGCAATATGGGTATCATTATACTCTTGAATCCTAATAGAGATGATGTAGTAGTAATGATTGTAGAGGCATTAGATAAACTACTATCTTTTGATATTAACTTAATAGCAAAGAGGTGTACTAATTTAATAGGTATAGGGAGAAAACATAACCTTAAAGTAATATTATAATACATATATACTGTCACGGCCCCTTTAATCCTCCTGCTTACCCGTAAAAATGCGGGGATGTTCTCCGCTTGTTACGGAGTTTCCTGCGCGTCAGCCGCACTGACGCATAAGCGCTAATGACGCTTTACATTGAAAGCGCCCGCGGCGCTGAAAATGGACGAAAAAACGCCACATCTGCCCGTGTTTTTAAAAATCCCGCGGTGGCGGCCGCAGGAGGTTAAAGGCGGCCGCCACTGTACCACACACCATATTATATAATGTGTGTGTGTGTACGTGGGGCCGCCTTTAACCTCCTGCGGCCGCCACCGCGGGATTTTTAAAAACACGGGCAAATGTGGCGTTTTTTATATATATGAGTTCTATGTTCTGTGTATTGTTTATGTTATTCCATGCATTTATCCAACTGTATGTATCTATAGGCTATCTCTTTGTAGGAATTAGGCTAGTAAATGTTATGGAGTAACGAATGAAAATACCCTGGAATGTGAAACACTGTGAAATACAAGCATAGTATTGTGCGTTCCATACACTAGATATGATGACAGTGACAGTAAGGAGAATGGTTTGAGCCTACAGGAAGTGATGTTGCGTCACTTTATTTGGCACCACTGACATTACACAGATGCCTTGATTGGATAAACAGGGAAGATGTGAAGGTATGTTAATACCATTATTTGCTTCTTTAAGTTAAGTCTGTGGAAAGGGAAAGGAGGCTCTGAATTGCAAAGGTAGC
Organism: Ascaphus truei; assembly: GCA_036426205.1. Taxonomy (NCBI): domain Eukaryota; kingdom Metazoa; phylum Chordata; class Amphibia; order Anura; family Ascaphidae; genus Ascaphus; species Ascaphus truei. Next base: position 127,131 of record WSYH01001022.1, on the reverse strand, counting down.
TTTTTTTGTGACAAAGATGTGTCCTTCTAGGATTTGTTTTCAAATGCCTACTAATGTCTTCTTTTGATCATTATTTGTAACATGTGTAACGGTGCTTCCCCCACCTAATCGCAGATAGGGTCCATTACAAGGTGTATGGTGCATATACCTGCTGGCAACAGGAGGGTTGAGTCGTCCGCCGTTGGTAGTGGGGACACAGGAACAGGCTTCTGGTGTTCATACCCCACATATCTCCTTAGCTGTGCAGTGCCTCCATCTGCCGTAGGCTCCAGGAACTAAAGGTGATTTCCCACGGTAGTACTTATTACCTCTCCCCCCAGTAAGGTCACGCACCAGGCAGGAGGTATATTGCAAACAGGAATGGGTTTATTACTACACTTCTGCAGTTACACAGCAGTCTTCTGCCGGATACGGTCTGTCAGTATTCACTGGATGATGGTCCCTGGACCGCCACTATGGGCCAAGGGCACCCGCAGCCATCCTAGCTCTTCCCCGCCTCCCTAGCAGAGGCAGAGGTATGGTTCACACTCCTTCTCCCCCGGAGGGAAAAGCAAATGGGAAGAACCCAATCTCAGGCTCCCAGTTGTGTGACCTGCCTTCCTCAGAGGGGAAGGAACAACTACAACTTGTTGGCGGTCCTGCCCTTAAGTACAGCCAGGAGGCGGGCACCCCATTGTCCTAGCTACAACAGCATGTACCACCCTCTGCTGTCACTCAAGTGCAGTACCAAAGGTGAGGGGGGAAAAAAACATAGCTAGAATACCAAGTGAAACAGACTACAGGTAGCGAGACCATTGTTGCTACTTTAAAAGAAATTAGACATTTTAAAACAGGAACAAACTGGAATGACTGGAGCAGCTTCATGCAGAGAAGCATGGAACCCAACAGCAGAATCCCTGCAAGAAACTGTGCCTCAACAAAACAGATCACGTACTTTGCATCAGGCATACGTTTTGTTCACAAATAAACTACATGAAAAAATGTTTAATCCAAAATTTGTAATTTGTGTAATGTTTATCCAAATACATTTTTATTATTTTCATCAACATAATTAGCTAAAGAATTAGAATAAAGGATAATGAACAAATCATTCCTAAATTATAACTCAATGATGTGGGTAACATGCATATGACAACAATCACATGTTTAACCGCCACCCCCCCCCCCCCCCACAAACACACACCATTTGGGATAAAACAGTACATTGTTTTAAATGAGTAGCATTATAACAAATGTACACATTTTCCTTTTTAAGCTTGCAAAGTGAACTAGCTAGAGCTTTTCCACATTTGTATAAATAGAGTGGGCAGCCTTTTGTATTAGAGTATGTTGAAAGATGTGGTCTGAATAATCTTCTTAAATAATCTGCAACATGAAATATAGAAAACTTCAATATACTTGTATGCTCCGATTATTAACAATAAGATTTTTCCACTTTGGTTTGGAGTTAATGAACACCTACTGTCATTTGGGGATAAAAGACTTACTGCATGACAGTTGTACTATTAAACAAAGGGTGTAGTTTCTAAGTATGTGCATTTGTTTTCCATGTAGTCTGATGTATTGAAATTTAGAGGACCAACATTCAAAAACCTAAGAGGACATTCCTAGTAGAAGATTTGCACAACAATGGGATGAGGTGACTTTGGATTAGTTATGTGATAATATCAAACACAAGCCTCAACGTTATATAGAATGCCTGTTTTTAGTATTGTCAACGTAGGGCTAATTACCACATAATGTATATTATACAGTAGATGCAGGGTTTCGTTTCCTTTTAGTGTACATCAGGGTTTAATTTAGAAAGTTTGCATTTGCTGGGCTGTGTCAATAGGCAGATAATTAGACCATGTGCCTTTTATGAGGCAACCAACGATATCAGGAGGCTATGGGTATGTTACCGGGGCAAGATATTCTCCATGCTCTGTTTTTTTGTGTATTGCTATTTATATAGCAGTCCAAATGATTTCTACAATGTAGATCATGACTTCCAATGCAGAGTCGAATGGCTAAAATTTAAATACAATATTTAATAACACATATTAAGTAAGTCCGTCCATGTTCTGCAGTCCTGAAATTGTTTGTGTGACTTATAATGATGCAAATCCACATCTATTGAGACTATCTCGTCAGCCTTGAGGTGGCAAGAAAAAAAAGAGAGTTATTTGAAGCGGTAAAGACTTCTTACTTAACGGGGCTACTAGAATTTCAGCGAGTTTGCAAAATATACAAGCTGAGCCTTTTTAATAATTCTGCTCTGATTTGCAGAACCAGACTGAAACCACTTCCAAAAAATACTTTTCCACGTGGTTTGGGCATGCGAGAAGGGCTTCCAGAAAACTAAAACCTGCACACATTAGCAGAATGGGCTCTTTACGCACGGATGTGCACAAATCGGTACTACTAGAATATGCCCAATAATGTCTAATTGACTACAGTTGGTTTATGCAAGGTAAAAAAACATCCATTTCTGGATACTCTGTCTCATGGATTCAGGACAATTAACGTAAAACCAGCATTTCAAAATATGTTTCCTTGTTATTTGACATTCAGTATTGTTCATTATATCCATTATTAACACAGCTGTGTCTTCTTCTGTCATGCTGAGTGCCTTACAAGACATAAGTACTGTATTAACTGAAATAGAAGAACCTACACTATGTCCTTGAGAGTACTGTATATGGTTTGCTTTTGAGTTAAAGTAGATACTATAGCAACATAATGTACAAATCACACCAAGTTCCTAATTGATTATGATGGTCTTCTGCTTGTGTACAAGTATAATTAGATTACTACACTGAATATAGAATATGTATTTTACTAGACAAAATACACTATTATAATGTTTGTTTTAAGTACAATATACAGTAGTTCAGTCAATTCCCTCCGGATAGTTCCTACTGTGTTTTGTGATTGGTATTTAGAAAAAAAAGGTTACAGTAACAGCCAAAGAGAAAAAAAGCCTTGAACTGTACTGTACACTGTAGGTGTTTGTGAAATTCCCATACCAAGAGACTGGTGTAAAGTATTTCAGCATTTTACCTAGAAGGTGGAATAGATTTTTTTTTCCTGTGTGAAACAGTAACACTTTAGGTGGCAAGGCAATCTTTGTTGATAGTGACCACTAATCATTGCTATTTCCAAAAGTAACCAGAGTGTAAAATTGTGTTTAATGTCCCCTGCTGTAGATTTTGAAGTTTTAGTTTTTTTCCATCTATGTGGCCAGTTCTTGTTAAAAGGTAAAATAAGTTCAGCACTTTGACTCTGACTGAGGAAATGTGTTCTGACAAATTGCTACAAGCATTATTTCAACAAATGTTTCATATCAAGCACCTTGATATATTTTGTTGACAAGTAAAATTATTTCAAAATCGTTTGAGCATTACAACATATTTAACAATAACTGCTGAGTCATTCATATAGAAAAATTGAACCTGATACAGTTTAGAAGTTTATAAATAGTATTTCACACACAGATATCATTGTGCTGTAATACACCATCATTTTCTACTTTTAATACTTAGGGAGCAGATGAATACTGCTCCACCACCTAAAATGTTTTTCAGCTGTAAGTTTCACCGAATTTGGTCAGATGAAACTCTTTATTAAATGAATTGCTTTTGCTAGAAGGTGAAAGGTTGTCAACATTTTTTCAGCATTTTAAGATTAAGGTGTAGATTTACTAAACTTGGATATAGATATCCTTATGCATTAAGGGTAAATAAAAAAAAGATTTTTTTTTTACATCCATATATTCAAAAGGATTAACACTTAAATAATAACATTGATTTATATATATATATATATATAGATCTATATATATATATATATATATATTATAATAATCTATATATAATATATAAAGAAAGAAATCAAAACAGAACGCAGATACTGCAGAATGCAGATCATTAACTCCCTATAATTAAAAGACAAAAAGCATAACATCTACAATATATATGCACATTTAAGCCCCTTAGAAACTTATGTGGCCAGCTAGTCATGGTCAACCCATGACTAGTTGGCCAATTGCACTACTACAGTAAATTATTAAAATGTGCATCTATGCAGTAGATTCTGTGTGCTTTATTTGTAGGTTGTTTATAGTATGTTTTAATGTAACCTTTAACTCCTGAAAGCATTCCTTTGAAATGCATGGTGACCTCAGACATCAAAATGGTTAAATAATTTGGATAATAGAATAATGGTAGAAAGTGGGATATCTCTAATTCCCCCATCCCATCTTTCCACCACACATACAATTGCATCACTACCATTATTATCCCAGATTTCTAAGAGTCCATGATTATTTTTTTCACTAGCATTCTGTATCACTGAGTTGCTTTTTTTTGAGTGTACAAATGTATCCAACTGTGACGGTAGGGGGTAACCAGCCTTGGTTACCCCATGAACCGTGGGGTCACTGGTAGCTCCATAGGCCAGGGACCAGGGATACATATGGAAATTAAAGTGACCCCTGCTTTTTTCGTGTTTTCATTTTCCATTAGCCCTATAACTGTGAGATTTCTTGTGTCTCAGTTTTAGGTGGGATATTTGGGTAAGATTGCAATTATTTTGTTTGCAGGAGTTCGAGGACCGCAGTATCTTAATTCTACCCGGCGAGCAGGCATGATTTGCCGGTACATGAGTGGAATTACACGGGGCTGCCCTGTGTCCCTCAGACTCCTAGTTTTCAAGCCCCGATATCTCAATCGTATATCCCGTACAGTCATGAGTCTCCCCAAGGTCCCCCATGTATTCAAATATGTTTTATAAGTTTGATACATTTATTATAAGGCTCTATGCAGTCCGCCAGGGAATCTGCTTAAGGTGCCAGCAAGTCTGCATAAAGTCTGTAGTTCAAAGAGGAGACAGGATGTTGAGATGTGTCGGGTGCTATGCGCTATGTGGCCGGGCAGGGTGAAGCACTGAGTCCAAGAACAGACACCCCCTATGGGGAGGACCTCTGGTCTGCTGGACATAGTAGAGCCTGCCTAGTAGGTGGCAATGGGTTGACCATGGGAAGCAGCAGAATGTCAGTGTGTTTCCCATTGGTCAATTCATATATCCCGCCAACCAGGCATCCTGAGCCAGCTTGACACGCCTCCTCCTCTAATGTCAGCGCAGAGACGAGCCCATGTTTTTATTAACTGGTGGGGAAGAATTCCCTCTGATTAGTCACTCCTCCTTCCTCCATGTTGAACATAGCTCAGTGGAGGATATGTAAGGAGAAGCTCCAGTCAGAGAACCAGACAATTTTGTGGCTTGGGTTGATTAAGCTAGGGCAGGCTTTTCAAAGCTGCTCTATCCCAAGTAGCAGAGCAACAGGTTTCGTTTTGAAGCTAGGAAAATCTGCCATGCAGAGACAAAGTCAGACGTGAGGACCAAGTTCTCATTTTAGAATGTAGCGGTCGCGGTCAGGAGTTCCTACCAAAAACAGTTCCAGGAGTATCGGAACTAAGCCCCAGTCAGGAGTTTCAGTTGAATCTCGGTCCAGGACATCCGGAACAAGGTTCCGATCAGTGTAAGCCCTTGCAAGCAGGAGCCCTGCATATAGGAAAGACAAGATCTCATAACCCAGACGCCAGTAAGTGTGTATATTTCTATATTTTGTGTTTTTATCCAAATAAACCCCATTTTATTTCATTGCCTTGTTTTGCCTATTGACTGATCCCAGAAATATAAATGTGTTATGAGACCTGGTTTACCGTGACACCACATTATTGCAATCCGGAGCACACTGAAGCAGGACAGGCATAACATACCAGTGAGAGAAGCAGCCATTGTTTTGAATCAACCATGCGCAAGAATGGGACCACCGGAGCTAGCAATGCTTTGCAAAAACATTGGCCACATGTGTATGCACGTGAGATTGGATATAGCAATCAACTTTGGAATACAGTGAAATTCTGAAAACATTTTGCTTAAATACTACTTTTTTATAATGCACATTTTTAACACAGCAATATCAACCTTTAGTACTGTAAATCTAGGACAGTATTTCAGGATTATCCATCCAAAGTTTTAAATTGCTTGTCGACTCCTGTACAAATATAGTATTTACAAAACCAATACTATTTTGTGACCAGACATGCAATGCGAAATACAGTATGTGGAAATAGTGTACATCCTTCTTAAGGTAGCAGGTTACTCTTTGCCTCTATTGCTTCTGACAGATCTCAGCCCTACTGTGTGACATTATTTAATTTTGAATATACTTTTCTCAGCATTCGGCATTACTACAATTTAAAATAAATATAGATGCAGTCAAAATATGATTGTACTTTTTTGTGAGAAATAGAAAAAAACAGGCTTTGGCCTTTTGATGCTTTAGTTGATTTGGTTACAAATGAAAGTTACTAGTGGTGTAATTTATGGTTTTGGCTATCGCAATGCAACCTTCCACTTCAATTTATTATTTTAACAACTCTTGAATTCCACATATAAATTCTACTAAAACTGTTTTGGGTTTTGTTGTATATTTCCATATCAAATATTTATATTTTCGAACAGTTTATTTTGCTCCTCAAAAAAACCCACTAACAACTAATGTGGCACTTTCCAATGGATTTTCTTTTTGAGCATCAAAGGTTTGATTACCAAAGGTAAATAGAAAGTAGTGTGCAGTATGTGCAGGCATATACAATGTTTAGATATTTATTTACAGATTTATTGTGCAACGAGCATGTTTCTTTTTTAATATGGATGATTTAATTAGTGTGTATATGTGCCCAGGGAGAGAAACTGAGCAGAGCAACTTTGCTTGCTTGATAACCTCAGTCTGATTTACTCATGGATTCTACTGGTGAGTGTGATTTTATATGGAAATGATGTCCGGTGTCAAGATATGGTAATATGATAGGCTCATATGTCCTTTTGAACTAACCATTTTATGGTTAAGATATATACAAAGAAAAAATATTTAGACTATTGTAATGCAGCTTGAAGATGCTTCCAAAAAAGAAAAACCTACAATCTTATGTTTACAATTAAATAATGAAACTTAAAGTAGTTCTTTGTGATATGTAGATATAAGTTCTATAAGAAAATAGCCAATCTGACAGAATTTTGGACAATGATGTTATTTTGAGAGAAAAATAAATCAAACTTTTATAAAATGACTATAATAAATAAAAAAATTAAGGAAAACAAAACTGTGCGGAGGAACTTGGCACACAATGGGCCATATTTAAGAAGTAGTGCCAAGTCATATGATACATTACGGCACTTTTGGGATGTGTATTATAATGCCATAAAATGTCTTACAGTATGACTTAACACCTCTTACTCTCTTACTTAATATGAGAAAACATATTTGTAACAGGCGAGTTATCCCTGTTCAGGTAATGTGCCTCTAATCCAGCAGTGTGGTGGTTAACTGCTGGTAGTCAATTAACAAACACCACCTGCCTGATTAGATTGCTTACAAAAGCCTGTCCTTTTGAGACAGGAAGAGATACTCCTTAGCTCACGTGTGAGCTGAACTTTGGAGACAGAGTAGAGGTTCTTGAGTCTTCCAGCAGAGACTGACCAAGAGAACACAGATCTCTGGAGCTGACAACTAAGACTTCTAAACCTGGATGCTGACATTTTCTGTGCACACACGGGTGCGGTTCCAGGAGAGCAGAGAAGCTTCCCCTACAGCAGCCAGCTAACAGATAAGACTTTTATTAACAAGACTTTTTATATCTGTTCATTTCATGCTATGTGTTTGGGGCTGGGAGACATGCTTATCTAAGGGAGTTGTGAATTGCATAGTATTTCACTAGAATACTCCCAAGTGAACAGAAGCTTTGTTTCCCCCGTGTTTGGATGGTTTCCTGATGTTAAGGAAAAGGCACAATAAAGCCTTGTTATAATTTCACCTTACAAAAGTCTCCAATTGTGTACCTCTGTGAGCGTCCGTCTACAATATTAAATAATAAATATATCATTATACCAAAAGAACTTTGGTTTTGCTACTACGTATTTTTCAATATATTTTTTTCAGTTTTGATATTTTTTCTAGAAATCTTAGTTTTTTTTAAAATATTTTTTTCAAGTTTGGCCGCTTCTATCTAAATAGATACAGTATGTATCAAAGTACCAACTTGAAATAACATTCTGCCATAAAGAATCAGATGTGAATCATAAATTAGGAAAAGCTGTAAACAACGAATTGAGATGCATGATTTTCATTGCTAGAGCAGACTTTTAAAAATGAGGATTCAGTGTGTTCTGTCTCTCTCTTTGTGTCTCTCTGTGTGTCTCTCTCTGTCCGAACATATTCAAATGTCTCTACTGGAGTGGACACAAGTACTGGCCAGTTACCATAGTTTCAACTGTAAAGGTATGTCTAATTATGTGGATCATTGGTAAGGACTTTGAAAGGACAGTGGTGAAGTATAACAAAAAAAGCCTAAATACTCTGTGATTTTTAGGCTACTGTATGCTCAAGGCCTTTCCTGAAATAGACCTCTAGTCCCTATGCATCAAGAAAAAAAATGAATAGATAATTAGTGGAAAAATTCTACATTTGATATTTGCCCTTAGGAATATGAACCCTAGTCAATAAGGGAAATAATGTGATTAATATGCAGGGTTTACTACCAGAATAAAGCAGAAAATACAAAAGAGATATTCAATTGAGGGTTTTTTTCAGTGAAAAATGTATTAGAATGACAACAAATAAGGATCTAAAAACTAAAAGTAGTAAACTTTAAATATGTAAATGTGTCAGACAAAGTTTGTATCTCGCTTCTCATAATTCATATTCCATCCTCATTGTTGGTAATAAATAATAATTACAGTATATGGATTTTCTTGATCTCTTATAAAAAGAGTTGCTGGTAATTAAGCCCTTCCAAGTCCCCTAAAAAACAGTCCTGCTTGCATTACAATTAAACAATATGCAATGCATTAATATTATTTGATGAACATACAGTAGCAATTACCTACAGAAGAAATAAAAAATACATTTCAGCAATTTCAGATGATGTTATCAATTGAAGATATCTCAAATTGGTGATTTAAGGCATACCTTTTGCTGTTATGATTTACATCATCTTAACTTTGTTTGTCTAGATTTTTTCCTGAGAAAGAAAATATTTTATTTTCTGAAATACAGGATTATTTATAAATTAGTGCTGCTTGTGCGTTGATGCAGTATCACTATTATATAAACTGTTTCTTTTCATGATAGTGTAATTTCTCATTCTGTATTTATACAGTACATGTGTTGTATTACTAAATAACACCTTGTAATATGGATAGGATACTGTGGAAATTTTTCATTTCATACTTCACATTTTCCTTTTCTCTGTTTGCTAAAAGTTTATATTGTATTTGAAGTAAAATGTCTACAATCAAACTGCCACTCAAACAGTAATTAGGCAGAACAGCCTAATTTTAGCATGGTTCTGCGTGCCAACTGTTGAATTGTAGCATGATCTCATCCAATACTGTAGGTCAGAATTAAGTTTCTTTGACTGGTATATTTAACATTAGAAACCACTCTCTTACACCAAATATTTTGTTCACAGCAAGTCATTAATAGAATGTATAGTGAGGTAAATGACAAACCACCTGTGGAATTTCCACATACGCACTTGAAATATTATTTTACAAAAACTAGTCTGGTTTTAGATTCCAGAAGTTTAGCATTTTGAAATGTAGAGAGACATTATGGGGCCTATTCTACTAGCTCTGAATTGTGATAAATCACTTCTAAAGTACACATTCGAAGTTAATTTGCACGTTTTGCTATCCAGTAAACCCTTTTCCCATATCCAAAAATGCAAAAAAAAAATGGATTTTTTAGAAGCATTTTCATTCTGGCTGTGTAACTCTGGTGGAATGACCAAAATCCCATTTCTTGCAATTAGTAGCTCCAAGAACTGCATAAGGCTAAATCACTTCTAAACAACTCGCTACCTCACAGCAAATGAGATAGGAATTTTCCATTTCCCTCCAATGCATGAAATAGGGCTTGGAGGAGGTGGGCAAAGGATGGATATATTTTCCATCAAATCTCCCTCTAAATAGACTAGGGAGAGAGGTTTGTGCTGAAAAAGGAACATACCTGAGGTACCATAGAAGATATACTTTATATAGACATTAGCATATTTAAAGGAGTCACACACCCTAAAATATATCATGACTAATCAGTCTAAAGGCCCTTGTGATGAATGGGGTCCAGGGCAGCAGCTGTAGCATTGAACTAACCCATGGCTTGCAAATCAAGTAAGAATTAGGAATTTAAATGATCAACCTTCATTAATCGTCGCAGCAATTTTGCAGTCTATCTTTTTAATAGCCCTTGTGGTTTAAAGTATGTACAGTAGGATGAACTATTCGTCCTCTTAGAGTACGAATCCTTGAACATATTAGGAACATGCAACTTGGACTTGAATCAAATACAGTAGTGGCAGTAGTGTCTCTCTACATTTAATACAATTCCATCAATCTAACTGAGAGGGGTTACTTTATCTAGGTGTAACCCCTTTTCCCGGGGCCAATCGCAGATCGGGCCCCCTAAGGTGTACTTGGGTCTGACTACATGTCTTTGTGTGGTGCATACCTGCTGGCAACAGGAGGGCCTGAGTCTCCCGCGATGACATGGGTGATAACAGGAACAGGTTTCTGGGGTGGATGCCTTCGTTCTCATTCAGTGGTGCAGCACCTCCATCTTTAGTAAGCCCCAGGAATGCGGGATGGAATCCTTACCAAGAGTTCCCACACAGGGATGAGAGATTCCAGTCTCACACAGGTTGGTCTTTCTTAAAAAGCAGCAGTCTTTATTCACAGCAGCAGCAGCAACAGCAGACAGGTACAGGATGTCTGATCCACTCTGATTGCTCTCCTTTAGGATGGTCCCTCCCTGCCACCACTCTGGATCGAGAGCATCCAGAGTGGGGCTAACTCTTCCTTCACCCCCTAAGCAGGGTGAGAGGTACTGGTCCACCTCCCTACACTAAGGTTGGATCAGCTCTACTCATGAGCTGATCACTCTCCTTCTCCAACTGTAACTCCAGCTCACTAACTAATACTTGTCACACTCTAGGCAGACAGTATCACACTAACAGACTAAATAGGAAGTGCACTGCTCTTTTATGATATCAGCAGGCATCGCCCCTGTGTCTCTTGCCTTGACACAAAGTCAGGTGACCTACCTCCACCACTCAGGGCAAGTGCTTGAAGTGGGGGAAACCCATGATAACTCCTGGCAACCTGTCCTTACCAGGGCTTATACCAGGAGGAGGATAGAACTATAGCCCTATTTCTTACCAGGGCTACATAGGCATTGATCATGTCCTGAGCTGTAAAGGGGGGAAAAGAATTAAAAAACGTTCCCAAAATTGAGACCGTGGATCCATAAACTCTGTACCCTTCAACTTACAGTATGGATTTAAATAATAATTTTAAGTTTATAACGTTTCCCATTATTATTCTGTTTGGGGTTTTTATCATAGATTAACAATATTTGTTGTTTATGATTTTTATCTATTTATTATTTTTTATTCAATTTTTATTTCTAGGTTTAATTTTCAATTGATATATTCTTTTTGATTATTTTAGATTTTCTTTGGACCTCTACCGTGCCATATGCATCTTTTTCTATACGATACCTCTTTTTGGTATTCTTTTAGCTCTCGTTAACATTGTTATAATTTTTATTTATTTCTGTACTGACATTATTGTTTTGATGAGTTCATTATGTTATTCGACTCCAATCTCCCACTGACAATCCATGTCCTATGTATTCATCATATTTCTTATTTTACATTTTATATTACTTTTTAGTTTTTAGTTTATTAACGTTATATTTTAGGTTTATTATTAATGTGATAAACTGTGATGTTTAGTTTTATGTTTTTGTTGGTGTTCCTTTAAGTCCATGGCTTACATTGATTTCTGATATAGCCCTCAGGGATTAATATACTGTTTACAATTACGGTGATTATGTCACCACTGTGGGACTATAAAGATCAGGGAACCCGCACACATGGACTATTACAACCTTTGATGATACTCTGATAACAGTAAATACGTGAGTGAGACCGCAGTCACCATATATAATTTCTTAAATTTAAAGTAAATGACAGGTGCTACAAAGGGTATATATACAATAGTATCGGTGTTGATCAGAGATTTGATCAAAAACGAAACCCTTATTATTAGCACTCACAATGTCCAAACATATTTGATAATGGACACAATGGTCCCACAGTAACCTATAAATGCTTGTCGTCAGGTAATCCCGAATCACCGAGGATATCAACAAAATAAACATTTTATTTTAACTCTACATAGACAATTTTTTAAACACAGATACATTGTTAAAAATCCCTGTAAACATGTGGCTGATAGTATTAGTCAAATATGGTACAGTAAGTATGACTTGACTGTTAAATACTTCAACATAACTTGACATCCATATAGTGCATCTATAGGTAGTATGTATATATATACACAGAGCAGGGTTATGAATCACATATCTAATATCTGAATCGTGATATATCTAGGATTACATATCCAAGGTGCTGTGTGATTGCTTACGATTATTAGGTTCTGTTGTACAAGTGGTCAAGATGGTCAACAGGGGTTCAGAGTTTTATGTAATTGTCTCTATATATCATTTAGAAACCAAAGGGATAAATGCCTTTCATACAGTCGCTGTTTTATTCAATACATCATAGAGGTTAACATTGTACCACTTATACTTTAGTGTGTACAAATGGTTGGTTTTGTGTATCATGAAAAACCAAACGGAGGAGAATGCCTTGAATTGCTGACGCTGACGTGTTTTTATCCCCAGTTCAACACATATGTGAGATTAGCACCTTTTCACTAAGCCACATACATAACTCAGATGTAAAAAAGGTTTACTACGCTTTATAGATAGCCTGATGTACTATAATTGTATCATTCCAGGTGTTGATGTTAGATAAGCCCGGATGTACAGTATATGGCCCAAAAAATACACAGCACAGTTGTGTCTGACTGTATTAGATATAGCATTGCTGACCCTCTTGTAGCTACAGCTACACACGAGATATTAGGCTAGCCACATGGGTTCGTTCGCGTGTGATACAACCTGCTGGTTACTGCTGCAAGGATGTCGCCACTCGATGACGTCACTGACGTGACGTCCTACGTCCCAACGCACATTTCACGTGTCTACCACGCTTCATCAGGGGTTTCTACTGTTTAGGTTTAGGTTCATCATTAGGTTTCTAATGATATATAGAGACAATTACATAAAACGCTGAACCCCTGTTTGACCATCTGACCACTTGTACAACAGAACCTAATAATCTAAGCAATCCACACAGCACTTGGATATGTAATCCTAGATAATCACGACTTCAGATATTAGATAGTGATTCATAACCTGCTCTGGTATATATACATACTACCTATAGCTGCACTATATGGATGTCAAGTTAGTTGAAGGATTTAACAGTCAATCATACTTACCATAATTGACTAATACATATCAGCCACATGTTTACAGGGATTTTTAACAATGTATCTGTGTTTTTTAAAATTTTCTATGTAGAAGTAATAAAATTTTATTATTTGATATCCTCGGTGATTCGGGATTACCTGACAGACAAGCCAGTATATTACTGGGGATCATGTGTCCATTATCATAATATGTGTGACATTTGAGTGCTAATAATAAGGGGTTTCTTTTTGATCAAATCTCTGATCAACACCGATACTACTCTGATAACAGTGCAATATTGCACTAAAACAGCTTTTAATAGTACTATAACATTTTGGCTAGAACAAATAGTATGATAAGCCAAAAATGCCAGAAATCGCATTTTTTTGCCAGTAACTGCTATTCACTACACTGTGATATGCATATAGTACTATAAAAATGCAATCTTTTCTCGCCAGCTAAGGGTTGACGCTAAAGGAATTTAAATATGCATGACAAGGAGTTAGACGGCTTATGATTGATACTGGAGGCCCCCGCGGGTCCCCCGGTGACCCCTGGAGATCAGGGGGTCACCACAGGCCCCCACATCTTATGGGGTCCCAGCGGACCTCCGGTATAAACTCTAAGCAGTACAAATAAAATTACAGCCACTTTCATTATCTTAGCGGCTAACTGCTAAGGTAATGAAAGGGTTAAATAACAGACACTGTTTTGTTGTTGGTACAGGGTGTGAAGCTTGTACAGATGCAGCGATCGTTATTCGAACATTTACCTGGTTACATCCCACGTTACGCTGTGTGGTGGACCCAAGATGGTCAGTTGCAGACATAATAGCACATCAGGTTAACACAGCAGGGGTCCCTGCTATGTGAGTCCAACCGGGGTCTGCCTCTCTGTAATAGACGTGCAGTAAGAGATAGGCTGAATCGGTCACTCTAACTGCGCGCCTCTCACAGGTGTTCGCGGGAGTTTATTAAAATTCTAACATTACAGTAATGTAGCAGGGGGTCTCCAGAGCTGAACTACATTGATTTCAGGTCTTGGGACCCCCTATTTCCCTAGATACAGGCCCTGTTAAGAGGAAGATGAGGGGTAAGTTCAACTTTAATTACCTTTATGCTGGCCGGGTAATGTTTTATTTGTAATGGGCAAATGCGCTATTATCGATATCTAGAGAAGGAGTGGCTCAGTGAGTAAAGACACTGACTGGCACTGAGTTTGAAGCAGGGGAACCTGGTTCAATTCCCGGTGTCAGCTCCTTGTGACCTTGGGCAAGTCACTTTATCTCCCTGTGCCTCAGGCACCAAAAACATAGATTGTAAGCTCCACGGGGCAGGGAACTGTGCCTGCAAAATGTCTCTGTAAAGCGCTACGTATAACTAGCAGCGCTATACAAGAACATGCTTATTATTATTATTATATTATTATTATATTATTATTATCTAGGTAATAGTAATTTTCCACATTACTGTACTGTATATGCTGGGGGGGTTGTTGGGGGTACAAGGGGTTGTTGTATAATGTTTATTGGGGTCAGAGGGGGTGGGTTAATGGGGGTACTTGTCCCAGGGTGGGTAGTTATGTCTAATGGGTGGTAGCAGGAGGGGTTAACCCCTTCATTACCATAGCGGTTACCACCCACCCTGGGCCAAGGACCTCTATTCACCCACACCCTCTGCCCCTAATAAACCAGCTGGCTTAACCCCTTCATTGCCTTAGCAGCTATCCGCTAAGGTAATGAAGCTGCTATAATGTGAACTTTAATAAAACAGTGTGAAAGCAGGGGGTCTCCTGAGATGAACCACATTGATTTCAGCTTCGGGGACCCCCTGCTTCCCGAGTTATAGACCCCGGTATGGTGCCTGTATCTTGGGAAGAAGGGGAGCCCCGGACCTGAAATCAATGTGGTTCAGCTCTGGAGACCCCCTGTTCCACACTCCTATTAAAATTCACATTAAAGCAGCTTCTTGACCTAAGCGTCTAGCTACAGTAAGGAAGTTTTTTACATTATAATTTAATAATAGAATGTGAACGCAGAGGGACTTTTGAGCTGAACAGCATTAATTTCAGCCTCGGGGACCCCCTGCATCCCGAGTTGTAGGGGTGCCGGTATCCCCGTCATATTTAAATCTCCTGCGTCACTTGACCAGGAGATTTAAATGCAAAGGAGATACCGGCACCTATAATGGGACCTTTAATTTGGGTAGCAGGTGGTTCTCCAGGCTGAAATGTATGTGGTCCAGCTCAGGAAACCCCTGCTTCTGTACTCTATTATTAAAATTAACATTAAAACTGCATTATTGCCTGTAAGATCTGTGCATGGAGATGCTGTTCTCTCCGTGCAGCTCTTCCAGGATGCAGTTTAAACAAACAGTTACAGTGCAATAACAAAGAAAAAACAAACAAGTAGTGCGTTCTTTAATTTTTTGACCAAACTTTAAAATAATGGTGATTTTTCTTAGTGAATACCGTTTTAACACATGTTTTATAGTGTGGTAAAAGAATTCAAAGTCTCTCGGAAATGCACTTACATTTATCAATGTTTAGTGAATAGGCCCTATGTTTTGGAGGTTGGTGCCTGTGGAGATGCGAAAAAGACTGAGACCCAATTGTTGTGCTGACCTCATGGCCGGCAGTGAGACATCACACGCAGAAATGGAGGACTCGTGTATCCACGGCACAGAGAGGATGACTTGAGCTTTAAGCTTTATGTGAGACCAACTGCCATCTGTGTCTGGCCTTTGGGCTAATTGAGAGTGTAATTTGTACAGCTTCAGGTTTTTTAACAATACAGTATCACACTGTGGGGGCTATGCACTAAGCTGTGATAAGTCGTTTTAAGAATGCAAAGTGCTCTTAGAATGTGATGTTCCACTGAGCGCGATTCACAGAGCAATGCTAACAGGCACTTTGTGCTCTAAAACTGACTTTTTTCAAGAAATTTTTCTAAGTCCAACTTTGTTCGTACGATCAGCTGTTTGCGCTAATTTCTGCCCTTCTACGCGATTCTCTAAGCTCCGCTAACTTGTCGTACTTAAAAATTGCGCTGAAACAAGCTCACCAGCTAAAGGCAGGTGATAAAAAAAAGCAGGACTTAGAAAAATTTATTTGTTTACATTTTTGCAGGCGCAACACCCATACAACAGGCCGAAGGGTGTCCCTGGCTGAAACCGCGGGGGTCCCCGGCTGACCCCGCGGTGGTCCCCGCGGGTGTCCAGGGGTCCCATGGATGTCCCCAGCTAACCAAATGGGGGGCCGGGGGTCCCCGCGGCCGTCCCGGGGTCCCCGCGGGCCTGCGGTACCAATTGTGTGCCTCAAAAAAATAAACAATATTTCTAACTAAATACACCCCCTTCCCCCTGCCCCCTAACACATACAATACAGTAATGGATAATGCATTTGCCCACTTTAAATACATTAATCACAAAAAATACAGAAAATACATATTACACTTACCTTTTCCAGGCACCTACGATAAAGGCCATCATCATCCTTATCTTCATCCTGCCCATGTCCCCTCCGATGCTGCAAAACATACAAAAGAATAATAATAGCCAATGTAATGTCCCCTAACCTCTTAATCACCTTAGCGGTCATTAACCGCTATAATCATTAAGCGGTTAACCCACCCTCACTCACCACTTGGGAGGCCTATACACCCTCCCCCACTACCCACCCTGTGAGGCCTAACCACCCACTACCATAGGGAGGCCTACCCACCCTGGCTTGGGGACAATACCCACTTCCCCCACCCCCGTTTACAACAATAATCACTATATTTAATAAACAATACATAACCCACCCCCGGTGCCCCCCCATAAACACCTAATTTATTCTTTTACATACAGGGTTAATACCCCAGGCCCACGGGAGTCCTTGGTGGTCCTGACGGGTGTTTGCAGGACCCACAGTGGCCCAGCACAGGGTCTGGAGGCCTATGGGTGGTCCCCGCCAGGCACCGTGGTCCACCAGGTGGTCTCCGCGGGTCACAGTGGGCCCCAAATGGGGTCTCCACGGGTAGGCCCGTGGGTGTCTGGGGGCCCACGGGTCAGCCCCACAGGTGTCTGAGGGTCCTCGGGTGGTTCCCATGGGACACAGATGTGGGGCTCCCGGTTCTTCCCCGCAGGTGTCCGTGGACCCATCAGCCTTGTACCCGTGGGAAGTCCGGGGAGACCTCAGGTGGTCTCCAGGGTCCCCGCAGACCTAAGGAACCAACCCTGTATGTAAAAAAAATAAACCTGTCCTATACATTTAAATAAATAAATCCCCCCCCCCCAACCCCCAAACACATACAGTAATGTTCAAAATAACTATTATCCAGATATGGATGATAGATTATTTGCCCATTATTGAACACATAAAACAGCATAAATAAAGTAAATAAATAGAGTTCTACATACCCCCTGGCAATGAGATGGGCATCCGGTCATCAAACGGGCTCCGTTGGCAAAAAAAACATTGCAAATATTTTCAATTTTCAGTTAACCCCTTAATCACCTTAGCGGATAATAACCGCAACAGTAATTAAGGGGTTGACCCACCCTGCCCCGATACCAACCTTCACCCATTCATTTGTACAGTGGGTATAATATATATATATATATATATACACACATAAATATATATACACACACAACACCAATATACAAATAAATAGTTAAGGATTACATAAACATGCATAAATAAAAACATAAAATCTGAATCTCAAAATCAGCACATTGCATAATAAAATTAAACCAGCAGCACATTGCATAATAAAATTAAACCAGCAACACTTTGAAAAATACATTCTAGCTCCTCTCCCAACAAACCAGCACCTAGACAAATATATTTCAAATGTCAATCAAAGAATTGCATTTTAGTGTGTACATGATGCAATTAATCTGTGCATCATGTAACACTATGCAAAATCAATGTTCAAAATAAAATAAACTATGAACAACAACATACAATGCCATCTACAAAATCAAATAGAAACTAAGCAAGTAAACATAAATAAATTTACCATCAATTAATCAATTTCCAAAATCAATTACAATACAGTACAAATCAATTATACAATTCACTATTCAATTCCTAAATCCAAACCATTGAGAAAAATATTCAACTTCAAAGTAACCACCATCATACTATTCTAACTACCAAAAATAAGCCATTATTAAAAAGCAAGCCCCTGAAATAAACTTTTGCAAAATCATGATCAATTACATGTAAATCAATTTCAATTACATTACACACAACAATTCCTAACCAAAGCGACAAAATACAGTTAAAATCATCAAAAGAATATAAATAAACATTTGCAAAACAATCATTTATTAACCCTGTATATTTACCAAATATAGCTAAACATTACGTACAGGGGCAATAAATGAGTATGAAAAACCATGAAATTACATAAAAAAAATACAATACAAACATTCAGTGTCCCTGTATGTATGTATGTATGTATGTATGTATGTATGTATGTATGTATATCCATAGGGACATACATAAATTAAGGGGCATTAAATGGACATAAAAAAAACACATGAATAAAAAATAAAAAAAAACATAAAAGTAAAATAATTTATACTTTTATTTTGTTTACTTACCATTAGATGGCCGACACAGCGAAATCCAGGGGAACCGGAAGCACTCGAACCAATCCACAGGTAACCAAAAAATAATAAAACCTTACAATCCAACTGTGTCTTCTTTCTTCTATTTGTAATCCATAGCGTCAAAGGGGGTCTTCATCTGTTTTCTGTATTCTTCTGTCTTCTTCCGGGTCTTCTTCTCTTCTAGCGCCACGCCCTGGTCCTCTTCTTCTCCAGGAGGTCCGTCCTCCTCGGCGTCTGGCTTCAAAATGAGAATACATTTTATAGGCCTATGATGTCACATTTTCGTCAAATGGTTCACACGGCCCTGATTGGGCCATGTAAACCATGTGATTTAGTAAAAAAAAATGATGATGTCATTTTAAAGGGAATGAAGCCAGTAAATCAGAATGGTAAGCTTCATTTGCCTTTAAGATGATGTCATCAAAACAAAGATGGCCGTGACACATGGTACGGTAGCCAATCAGAGCGTGGGAACGAAATCCCAATGCTGATTTGCTCTAGTAGATCATGTGACAGAGGCTTTGGGGAGAACAGATGTAACGTCATCCAAAGCCTGTCACATGGTACTTCAGCCAATCAGAGTTGGGTTTTCGTTCCCATGCTCTGATTGGCTACCGTACCATGTGTCGCCGACCATCTTTGTTTTGATGACATCATCATAAAGGCAAATCAAGCACAGCCATTCTGATTGGCTGGCTTCATTCCCTTTAAATTACGTCATCATTTTTTTTTTTGCTAAATCACATGGTTTACACGGCCCAATCAGGGCCGTGTGAACCATTTGACGAAAATGTGACGTCATAGGCCTATAAAAGCCTATGTCGTCTCATTTTGAAGCCAGACGCCGAGGAGGACGGACCTCCTGGAATAAGAAGAGGACCAGGGCGTGGTGCTAGAAGAGAAGAAGACCCGGAAGAAGACAGAAGAATACAGAAAACAGATGAAGACCCCCTTTGACGCTATGGATTACAAATAGAAGAAAGAAAACACAGTTGGATTGTAAGGGTTTATTATTTTATGGTTACCTGTGGATTGGTTTGAGTGTTTCCGGTTCCCCTAGATTTCGCTGTGTCAGCCATCTAATGGTAAGTAAACATAAGAAAGTATATATTATTTTACTTTTAGATTTTTTATTCATGTGTTTTTTTTTATGTCCATTTAATGCCCCTGAATTTATGTACAGTATGTCCCTATGGACATACATACATACATGCATACGTACAGGGACACTGAATGTTTGTATTGTATTGTATTTTTTTTTGATGTAATTTCATGGTTTTTTTATGCTCATTTATTGCCCCTGTATGTAATGTTTAGCTATATTAGCTATATATGTTTAGTTATATTTGGTAACCATACAGGGAAAATAAATGATTGTATTGCAAATGTTTATTTATGTTTTTAAATGTATTTTGCAGCTTTGGTTAGGAATTGGTGTGTGTAATGTAATTGATATTTATTTACATGTAGTTTTTCATGGTTTTGCAATAGTTTATTTCAGGGGCTTGCTTTTTAATTTTTTTAATAATTACTTATTTTTGGTAGTTAGATTTTCTATGATGGTGGTTACTTTGAAGTTGAATTATTTTATCAATGGTTTGCTTTTAGGAATTGAATAGTCAATTGTGTAATTGTTTGGGATTTGATTCCAATTGATTTTTGATTAGATTAATTGATGGATGGTAAAAATGTTTATGTTTACTTGCTTAGTTTTTATTGGATTTTTGGATGACATTGTACTGTATGTTGTTGTTAATTGTTAATTTTTATTTTAACATTTATTTTGCATAGTGTTACATGATGCACAGATTTATTGCATCATGTACACACTAAAATGCAATTGTTTGACTTTCGATATATATTTGTCTAGGTGCTGGTTTGTTGGGAGATGAGCTATAATTTATTTTTTAAAGTGCTGCTTGTTTAATTTTAAGATGCAATGCGCTGCTGGTTTAATTTTATTATGCAATGTGCTGATATTGAGATTAAGATTTCATGTTTTTATTTATGCATGTTTATGTAATCCTTTAACATTTAAATGTATATTGGTGTTATATATTTATATATATTATACCCACTGTACAAATAAATGGGTGAAGGTTTGGTATCGGTGCAGGGTGGGTTAACCCCTTAATTACTATAGTGGTTAATAATCTCTAAGGTAATTAAGGGGTTAGGTGACATTACATTGGCTATTTGTATTCTTCTGTATGTTTTGCAGCACCGGAGGGGGACATGGGCAGGATGAGGATGAAGACGGCCTTCATCGTGAGTGCCTGGAAAAGGTAAGTGTAATATGTATTTACTGTATTTATTGTGATTCATGTATATTAAATGGGCAAATGCATTATTATCCATATGTGGATAATAGTATTTTTGCCCATTACTGTATTGTATGTGCTAGGGGGCGGGGTGGATGTGTGTTTTATATTGCAATGTTTATTGGGGGCAATTGTCCCCAATAAACATGCTATTGTGCCTTAACCCCTTCATTGCCTTAGTGGATAGAAGCTAAGGTAATGAAGCAGCATTAATGTATTTTAATAATATTGTGCGGGAGCAGGGCGTCCCCTGAGCTGAACCACATTGATTTCTGGCTCAGAGACACCCTGCTTCCCGAGTTACAGGCCCCGGTTTGGGGCATCATGCCATTGTCGCCGCCATCTTTATAGCGTCCACGTCACATCTTGGACTCTATAAAGATGGTGGTGACACTGGCATCCAATGCCCCATGCCAGGGCCTGTAACTCGGGAAGCAGGGGTCTCTCAGGCAGAAATCAATGCGGTTCCGCTCAGGAGACCCCCTGCTCCCACACACTATTATTAAAATGTACAATAATGCAGCTTCATTACCATAGCGGATAGCCGCTACGGTAATGTATGATTGTTTATTGATATGTGTGTTTTGACACTAGTGTAGATGAGCAGGGGGTCTCCTGAGCTGAACCGCATTCGTTTCAGCCTCGAGGACCCCCTACTTCAGGAGATAAAGGCCCCGTTATGGGGTGCCGGTATCCACTGCAGAATTTAAATGTCCCGGTCACGTGATGCGGAAGCTTTAAAAGTGCAGGGGATACCGGCACCCCATAATGGGGCCTGTATCTACTGAAGTAGGGGGTCCCTGGACCTGAAACCAATGTGGTTGAGGTCCGGAGACGCCCTGCTCATGTACACTATTATTTAAATATATATTGTTAATGCACGATCGCCTGTAACAGCCGTGTATGGAGATGCAGAATCTCCACGCAAATTTTACAGGCGGCTTTTTTTTTTCTATCCGCTATCACACATGAAGTTTCAGTGCGCTAGAAGAGGGAAAATAAATAGCACGCACGATAGGCCAGTTTTTGGCACGTACGATAGAAAATGGGCTCAAGGCCTTAGTGAATCGCGCACCCGGCTTCAATTTTTAATAGACGTGCAATTTTTTATCAGCCTGACGCAAAAGCTCACTACTTAGTGCATAGCCCCTATGCCCTTCTCTCTTGTGTCTTGTCTTTTCATATTCTTACCACAAGCAAGAATCTGTATCCATTATCCTGATATTAAAGCTAAGGATTCGTATATCTGTTTGAATCTTACCCACTTTCTGTGAGTAGGTTGTAATTCATTTTTTTGAGCACTATCTCTGTTGAGTACATTTTTTATACTGGTATTGCGTTGCACATAATTTAATCACTTTAATTATTTGGTGCCCTTTGCCCTCTGTTACTTAGTCCATGCTTACTTATTGTACTGTATCAGACGTATTTTTGCACATTTCATCAACGTTTTGATCCAATGTGATTAGTGCAGTTGGTTCCACTATTTCATATTGATAATAGTCAATTGCTCTCTGAGCAGCAGGCAGCCGTGGCATTTGTCAACTTCTCCACAACTACTAGCACTAGTGCTTCTCCTATCAGCACATTGTAAAGCAAACGTGACTCGGAATTTCCTATACATTCTATATTTGAAAGTAAAAAAGCAAGAAAAAAGCAGTAGCTCAGCACCAATAACACCCTCTTTATTGTCAGCTTCAGAAACAGTGCCCACTGTTATTAGACAACAGCAGCCACTGTTGATCATTATCAACATTATCAAGAGTTCATGGTCCTGTTATTGGTAGTGAAAGTAGCAAGACAATTTTATAAAAAGTCAGAAAAGTAAAATATAACATTTATAGGTTCCACACCATATTGTGTGGGGACTACAGCTATAAAAAAATATATAACTATAATATATAAAATGTGACTTGATCAAATCTCTCATTACCACCAAAAGACAATATATATTTTCTTTTAAAATGGCTAAATAGTAAAAAAAATAAAAATAAGATACCAACACTGATGTTCAAATATAAGGACATATATTAAAAAGAGAAATCATATTGTAGAAAATATCAGTGTTATAAAGATCATACAATCTAACCCTGCAGGAAACTTGCTTGGAACATACGATATGGCGTTTATCTCAAAGCATCTGATCCCATAAATAGTAAACATGACTATCCTAGCAGCTTTCAAAACAATCTTATACTATTTGACTTGTGACACAAGCCCACTGGTAAAACACTGGTATGAAATTATATTTATTCTTAGAATAGACTGGTTTCATAAAACACAAGAGATAATTGGAGGCACATTTCTGAAAATTTGGGAACCATAGATATTACAAACATCGGTACACAGCAAACAAAGGTATGTTTAATACAGATAAACTAAAAACAATTCTCATTGTATTCTTCTGTTCCATTAATTTCTATTTCAGATTTAAATTCAAAAAAAGGTTGGACATCTTTTTACATGGGAAAGGTATACAGGGATATGCCAAATAAGTATACATGGGAAGGATGTTGATCCAGGGATTAATCCGATTGCCAATTCTTGGAGTCAGGAAGGAATTAATTTTTCCCCTTAATGGGGTTTTTTGTTTGCCTTCCTCTGGATCAATAAGTAAGTATAGATATAGGATAAAGTATCTGTTTCTAAATTTAGCATAGGTTGAACTTTGAAAGTATCCTATTCTCTATTCGATTCACCTCCGGAGGCTTTAACCCACTCTTAAAGCGCTGGACACAGGAAAAGGGACGACGATGGCGACAAGCTCGGAGGATGCAGTAATTGAGTCAGACAACCAGTGAAGCTTAGTCAAAAACTGTCCCTGTTTATTAAAGGTTTTACAGTCAAGTTATATAGGCATACGAGCGTAGAAAAAACACATACATGAGAAATTTACTTCCCTTATTGTGTGTCTAGAAAGTGACAGCTGGAAAATTACGATTTGGGAACTAGCCTGAATGCTAGATTCTTAAGGCTGTAGAGAAAGAGTCATTCTTGTTATTGTGTTAATACATTTCATTGTCTAGGTCATTCTTAAATTCAAGCTCAGCATGGCTGGTGAAACTTCCTGTTTCTACATGGTGAAATAGTCTGCACAAACTGTAAGTGGGTAAAAGGTCACTCTCTGACATCTGATTCAAAAGCATAATAGCAGACTGGCATTTATTAGTCCCTGAGATTTAAGTGTTAGTACAAATGGTTATATAGCAATCAAAATGGAGTCCCCCCTTGATATACACATTATCAATCCCTCCTTTTGTCATAAAATGACAATTTCTAGGATACAGGGGTCTCGCACTGGATTTGAACATTATCATAATCCATTAAAGGTATCGGGACACTGGTGGTTGTAGGTCTAGAGTTATAGGTTACATTTGGGAAACTAGAAATAGGGGCATTAACGTTCAGTGAAGCATATGTGTGATCAACTGACTTAACAGAAGGCATAATCATTTTACATAAAGATAAACACATTAATTTGCAGCATGAAAAAATAACAACTAATACTACAACTATGCAAGTGATAAATATCAGTCCCATAATAATCTTCTTTCCCAACTCTCCAATCCATGCGCCTAACCCAAAAGTCCAATCAAACTGATCAACTCTCTCAGTAATGTCTGCAACAAGACTTTTGATGTTGGCCATATGATTTTTGCACAGATTTTGAATGATCAGAGAGATTAAAACAGCACATTCCCTCAAAATCTTGACATCCATGCTCATGTTTAAGCAAAAGATAATCAATTGCGGCACGATTTTCCAAAATTGTTTTGCGTGTACCTTGTAAATCTATCATCAGTTCTTCTAGGGCCTGGGAAGTGTGATTTAACCCCTTGGCTACAACACATGCCAGTTTATTGATAGTTCTTGCTGATTGCACAGCCAATCCAGGTACTCCAACAGAGAGACTGCTAGACTTAGAATTTCAGCATTTGACAATAAGACTACATGTGGATTGCAATCTTCAGTAACTGAAATAGTAGATCACTTAACTTTGGTTTGATGTAGGCCAGGTTCTACAGAGAACATCATTATTCCTAACCTGGCGAGAGTACATGGTCCCCCTGAGATGTTTCCTGGTATATATGTGTATGTCGTATTACCACAAGAAAACAACCATCCAACGGGAAGTTTAACAGAATATATATGACTTGGTGTGCTTATTGTGTGATTGCAGCTCATAGTGTTATTGACGTTAACACATTTGTCATCAGCTCGATTACACAATATTTGGGTCATGTTGGTGGATGCTGAGGGTGTCAATTTTACTTGTTTACATTTGCCTATTTTTTCAGGATTACATGTCATTTGATAACATATGTCACCCTGTGTTATATTCTGGGTCGTAATTTGTGTCATATTAGCCCATTTTTCACCAATACACTGGGGACAGTCACGACAGTATTCATAGACAGAAAAATGCTGTCGCACATCATGATGTTCTGCCAAACGATCATTATTGCCTATGCTAAACACTTTTAACAAAATCTCTACTGGTGTGGGTACTGCTATTAAACAGCTTGTGATTATGTCAGTTGTGCTGGTCATGTCGGCTAAACAGAAATGTGACATATTCAGTACCTCAACAGCCAAATGCTTCCAGATGTTAGTTTTGACTTCTGTTAGAAATGAAGCCATACGTTTGGAGCATGTGTAATGTTTTTCTGGCAGATTGGGAGAGTTAGACTGGACCTGTGGTACATGGATTTTGCTTTCATCTTGTTCTCTGGAAAGGAGAGAAGAGATTTCACCTTCCCCAGAGAAAAAAGAGCTTTCTGGTGGACTGTGGTGAGGGCAGCTTACAGAGGTGCTAGTGTTAACTAGTTCTTTTACGCATATGTGGTAAATAATGCATATCCCTAATATACATAGGCCAAATATTGAAAGACAATATATACGTTTGCGCCGATTCTTCTGAGATTGTGTCTCCGATACTTCATAGATTTGTAATCGTGTCTCTACTCCTTCGTTGACTTGATACGTGATGCGTGAATCCATGTTGAGGAGTCCTCAGTCAGCACGGCTGTACGAGTCACTGCGAGGATCGTGGATGGAAGTCCGGAGGGAGGTTCTGTCGTCCCTCCTTTGGCGGGCAGGCACTTGACCTCTACCTTGTCTCCGGGCTGGAAACGATGTGTCGGCTTATCTGAAGGGAGCGGAAGAGAAGAAGAAACATCACCATAGATGCCATTCAATTTCTGTATCAAGTGATAAACATAATTCTCTTGAATTTGTTCTAGGTCTCCAACTTCCTTCGGGCAATACGTACCATGAGCCCAGGGAGTTGGAAACGGCCTCCCCATTAAAATTTCAAATGGTGACAATTTGGTAGTACTATTCGAGGTCATCCTGATTTCTGCAAGGACTGCGGGAAGGACATCTGGCCATTTTGAAAATGTACCATTTGTTCCTTTACGCAGTTTATCCTTGATCGTGCGATTGGTCCTCTCTACCTGACCTGATGACTGTGGGTGGTATGGTATGTGAAATTTCCAATCTATAGCGAGAGTCTTAGCAACTCCTTGAGTCCCCTGGGATGTGAAATGTGTTCCTCTATCACTATTTATTTGAAGAGGGCATCCCCACCGGGGAATGATTTCCTTGCAAAGTATTTTTACAACGGTCTTTGAGCTTTCGTTCGTTGTAGGAAATGCCTCAATCCATTTGCTAAATTGATCTACCATTACCAGTAGGTATTTCAGCTGTCCTGCAGCTGTTGGCATCTGTGTGAAATCAATCTGTATTTGCTCCATTGGGCCACTAGGTGGCGGTAGATATTCATGTTTTGCGGGTCGTGTGCCCTGTGTGTTATTTCTGATGCATGTTAGACATCTGGGTATTTGTGTCTCAACTACCTAATCAATGTCTCTGACTAAGAACAATTCCTTAATCTGATCAAATGTAGCTTTCATTCCCTTATGCCCAATTCCATGAAAATGTGAGATTAAAATAGGGCTAGCTATTTTAGGAAAACCTATCACTGTGCCCTTAGTCCAAATTCCATTCTCATCTTTGCTCAAAACTTTTTCCTCCCATAGCTCTGCATCCTTTTCCTCTGCAAGTTCCTGTAACATTTTAAGATCATAGTCTGGGAGATGGCATGTCATTACCATATTGAGCTGTGTGTCAACAGTGGTGTTGTAGGCTGGAAACATAATCTGTGAATGTGCAGCCTCTTTCGTGTAAAAATCAGCCAACTCATTACCTTTGGCCTCATCTGTCTCTCCACCAGCATGTCCTTTACATTTAACAATTGCTAATTTACTGGGAAGCAACATGGCGTCCAGTAACTGCTCTACCAATGTGGCATGTGATATGCCCTTACCATCGGCACTTACAAAACCACGATTCTTCCATATTACGCCAAAATCGTGTACCACTCCGTATGCATAACGAGAGTCTGTGTAAATGGTTACCGTATTCTGAGATGATGCTTTACATGCTTCTGTCAATGCTACTAACTCTGCTGCTTGAGCTGAAACAAACGGTAATGCTCCAGAACAGATTACTGTGTCTGGTAACCTAACTACTGCAAATCCAGTCAGATATACTCCATCTGCGGGTTTAGAGCATGACCCATCTACAAACAATACATCTCCCTCCTTAAGGGGCGTACTTTCTAAGTCGCTCCTTACTGATGTCGTGTTGTGTATGTTTTGTAGGGGTCATGGTCTTCATTGCCTATGTCAGAGTTGTGCAGTAACAGATTAGTCAGAATTTGAGCTGGACCAGTGTGTGGTGGGTGATATTTGACAGTGAGATTTGAGGTAGATGTGAGGATGGTTTCATACCCTGTTCTACGCTGTGCGGTCATGTGCTGCGTAGTGAGATTCCTGAGAACATGTAGTACTTGGTGTGATGTATGCAAGGTTAGTTTGTGTGACAGCACAATAGATTGTACTGCTTCTACCAAAATAGCGCATGCAGCCACTTGTCTTAAACATGCCGGGAACCCTTTCACAATCTCCTGCAGTTTCTTAGAATAGAAGGCCACCGGTCTATAGCCCGAGCCATGCTCTTGCGCCAGTACGCCAACAACCGCGGTACCTGTCTCGCTGCAAAACAAATGTAAAGGCAAGTTATAGTTCGGCAAGCCCAGAGCAGGGCTAGAACACAAAGCAGTCTTAAGTTCAGTGAAAGCAGTGAGAGTCTCTGGCGTCCATTGCAGTGTGTCTGGCTTATGCATCAATGTCAATTTTCTCAACATGGTATCCCAGTGGGAACAGTTCGGTATCCATTGGCGGCAATAGTTGATCATCCCCAGAAAAGACAATATAGCAGCTTTCGTCTTGGGCTTGGGGAGAGTGGCAATTACCTTGACTCGTTCTGGCGAAAGGAGTCTCTGTCCTGGCTGTAGTATGAAGCCTAAATATTTGACAGTTTGTTGCGCCATCTGTACCTTGTGTGGTGAGACCTTATGACCTGTAGCAGCGAGATGCTCCATCAGACTATGAGTGTTCAGAGTGCACTTTTCTTCCGTTTGACTGCAGAGTAGCAAATCATCCACATACTGCAGCAAAACAGAGTCACCGGGTGGACACCAGACAGCAAGAGTCATGCGCACGACAGTGCTGTAAGCCGTGGCGGAATCGCAATACCCCTGTGGTAAACGATACCAGCGGAATTGTTCACCTTTATAGGTAAACGCAAACAAAGATCTTGTGTTGGGGTGCACCGGAATGGACAAGTATGCTGAATTCAGGTCTATTACCGCGAAATATGTCGCTGTTGCAGGTATGGCTGTAATGATTGCTGTAACATTTGGTACTGTAGGCGCTAATGGTTGCACTAACTCATTGACTGCGCGCAAATCTTGTGTAAAACGCCACTGCGAGCTGTTAGGTTTAGGGACAGGATTAACTGCTGTGTTGTATGGTGAGACAGTTGGTTCTATCACTCCCTTTGCGAGTAACTCCCTGATAATAGGTTCTATCCCTGCTTCCTTCTCTGCAGATAATGAGTACTGTTTGATGTAAACCGGACTTACTCCTGGCTTTAGTGTAGCCTCATATGGTGTGAATGAGATGAGAGCTGGGTCAGTGTTAGAAGTCGCCCATACCCGTGGGTCAATGTCCTGTAATGATAAAGGATTGTCAGTAGAAAAAAGATTCCACTCTATATCCCATATCTCGTCAATAGGTAAATACTTGTCCTGTAATACAAGCTGCTGTCCCTGAGCCCATATGAAGGCTCCTTTGTCTGTTGCAATGTATATAGTAGTTGGTGTGATCCATACACCTTCAATGCGAGCAGACACATCCGTGTGTGCTTCAGGATCATGCATCTCTGCTTCTGGATCATAGATGATACATGAAATGGGATTAGCAAATGTCATGCGTGTGTAAGGCATATCCCCATTGGTAGCAAAATCTGACAATTTGGTCAGTTGTTCAACTAATCTGTCTGGCATTGTTAACCCTCGAACTTTGAGTCTGCCAGTGTCATGCTGAAAGAGAGAAAGATCATAATTATTTGGGGAGAGATGTGGAGAACTTACAATAATTCCCCCCTTGTCATCAATACTTATGTCAATTTGCATTTTGGCCATTAAATCACATCCCAATAAATTCACTGGACATAGTGGAATAACCCTAAATGGGTGATTCCATTGTTTGTCAGACCTAGGATTTAATTGGACCGACAAAATAGGAGTGGTGTAACATTTGGTTAGTGTACCCTCAATACCCATAGAGGACTCGTCTGCTTGCTTCATTGGACCCTTGTAGGAATGTTTATTAAGACAAGAATGCGTTGCACCTGTGTCTACAAGAAAATCAGTTAATCTTCCATTGACATACAATGATAATAATGGTATATCTAACCAACCATTAGACACAGAAGCTTGTGGGCAGACGAGGGTTTCTGTCCTCGGGCATCCCTATTGGCTATAGGGCATCTCTTGGTTCCACGCAACATTATACTGAGGGCTGGAAACATTTTGGCCCTGATAATTGTGATTCTGATGTTGCCTCTGTGTATGCTGCTGATGATTTCTGCTGCTATTCTGCATGGCTCTGCTGACCATAGCCCTGATTCTGCCTGTTATTTCCTTGACTCTGATAATCCTGCTGCTGATTTTGTTGTTGGTTGCTACCCTGAGACGGGGCCCAACATTAATTTCTCCAGTGTCCTGGTTTCCCACAATTAAAACAAACACCAGGTTTGCGCTGGTTATTCCCTTGCTGTCCTCTTCCCCTTCCTCTATTCTGTCCTCCCCTGCTTCTGTAATTATTGCCTCTGTAATTCTGCACTGAGCCATCATGAGCATGCATTATAGTGGCAGGCGGGGGAGGTGGTGGGGGTAAAGGTGTACGATCTGGGAAAGCTCCTGCAACATCCTTAATGGCCAGGTCACCCACTATTTTCTCAGGTGTCATTGTTTGCCAACCAGTCACTGTCATGTAAACAATCTGCCTATGTTGTTCGCATAAACCATTAAGTAAAGATTGTACTGCTGCGACACACTTTATTCGAGCAAATACCCAGTATGTACCTGGCAGATACCTGGAATGCGCCGCTCCTCACCTCTGACAAGCCCCGTTGCGTTTGCCTTCCCAGCCATGGTTCATGCCTGGCTGACGGGCGGCTGATCTGTTAAATGATAATGATTAGGATTTAATAGGCTGCAATGCTTCGCGTGTCTACCAGATGGCATAAATTTATGAATTGTAATGCAGTATATATATATATACTGTGCAGTATTGCAGCCAGCTGGAATAAAATGCTTCAATCCCTGCCTGGAAAATAACGCAATGCACTCGGGCAGAAAACAGTCACAAACCTCAATACACCTGAGTATACCCGAATTTGTGGGACTAGCCGAGCTCGAATAAAGTGTGTCGCCAGTGTACATACAAAAAATTCATCTTATCATCTGTTGCCTTAGGGTATTGCATACCTGCTGTATTCACCCATTCATTCTTAAATCTACGACAAAAATCTGTAACTGACTCATCCTCTTTTTGTTTAATGATCATTATCAGACCCACATTTTTCCTTGATCTGCCCTGATCAAAAAAATATTGCTGCAACAGATCCCACATTTTGGAAACAGTACGGGGATCATTTCAGACAAACTCACCCTCTGCGGGTGCAGCCTCTTCAGAACTCAGTATACTAAAGCTGCTCCCTTTACCGGGTGCATCATACTTTTTACTCAAGTATTTGTCAGCCTTAGACCAGTCAATATCAATGTGTCCTGTCAAACAATCCAAACAAAATATAATATCTCCTCCTGTAAACTGATAACCTTGACTTCTCTTCTTTAGGTATTTGATTGCACCACTGGGATTTGTAAAAGGATCCGGGCAAACTGTAGCCCATGTTTCCATTAATGTGGTGTCTACAGAGTGTATCAAAATATCCTTGCCTAAAGTCAAAAACGGCAATTTTAAATCAACTTCTGCTTCAGCACAATCCTGTGTGTCAGCCTGTTCCCTTGTCAGAGTGCTACGAGATAATGCTTGTCGTGTCCTAGATGATATTGGTGTATCCTGTCTTGGAGAATTAAACTTTCTGATTTCCTCAGAGAGTTTTATGGAATCAGCTAAAGTGTCAGCTAACAATGCTTCATATTCCCTTTTCTTAGCAGTGCGAATGGCATCCTTTCTTGTAGTTGTAGTGTTATTAGGTGTGAGAAAGGATGATTGCGGTGTTGCAAGTAAGGGTTTGGTATTATGTGTGGGTGTTAATGTTACTGCAAATGAATCAGTCATTACGTCTTTAAATTATTTAAATTCCTCAGTCAGTACCCTCACAAAAGCACAAAACTGTTTAACTCTTTCATTGCTGGCTTCTGCAGATGACTCAGACGTCACTGAAGCTGCTGAAGCAGTGGTCTCTTTAAGTTTCCTTAAAGGCAATTGGCGAGGGGGTGACGGCATGTCGGAATGGGAAAATGATTCCGAACTAGAATTTTCCTCTTCACTCTCCTTGGAGAAAGGGGGTGAGGCAGGAGATGAGACTATTGTGGGGCTTACGGCAGTGGGAAGCTGTCTATTTGGGCTTCCTCTAAAGGACGACATATCAGGCACAGGCTCAGAGAGGTGTACCACCTCTGATTCTGTAGTATTTCTCAACTCCACATATGTGGGTTGAGGGGACTGGGGGAAAAAATCATTACTCTCCCCCCTACGTAAGGGTGCAGGAGGTTTGTGGTGAGTACCTGCAGCATAGTGTGATAAAGCTGCCAACATGGTAGGATCCAAACTTGGATATAGTGGCACAGGTGTGATAGGGGTATACAGGGGTACTTGTAACATCAAACAAGGCGGCGGCGGTGGGGGTAGAACATCTGGAGGTTAAAACTCCTGTGGGGGTGCATTAGGGGCTTGGGAATACACCATTGTAAGGTGGTTAGGCGGGGGTGGCCATACGGGCTCTTCACATTTTGGGTTATTACTTTGTTTTGCCTCATCAATGTGAGGTGCCACTTTCACCCAAATGCGGCCACATAATGCCATATAATGCACGTCCCACTCGGGATCTGGCTGAAACCATAGCCACAAAGACAGAATGACTAGTCGCTCACCTAGTAGTACATGGAGATAAAAACCTCGGTGCTTAGGGAATATGGTACAAATAAACACTTGGACAAGTGACTAGAAGAGGTCACTAAAAGCCCTAATAACAGCACTCAAAGTCACCATACATAGGTCAATATATGGTGGGAATGGGTTATAAGTGTAATCACTAGGACCAAAAATGGAGGTATATAAACCTCCAGCCACAAGACTACAGACAGCAATTAAAACCAAAAATAATAAAGTTTTATTAAATAAATGACCGACACAACTTAACAACTATGGGGAACATATATATATACACACACTGGATCTAAAATCCTCACGGACCGAACGGTGGTGGGCGAATATGTGGGACAGGCTCATGTGTAAATACACATATCTGGAGGAGATACACTATAGTGTGGAAGGTAAGTAGACTACACGTAGGTTTATATATGCTAAACACATACAGGTGACTTGCTAACATCATGCTGCGGGTATATTGCGCAACATAAAGCGCTGCTGGAGATATTAGTACCACTACCCCATATGTGGATGAAAACAGCGTATAACGCAATCGGCGGGGGTGCAGCAATTGCAGCAGTTGCGCAATATACCCGCAGCATGATGTTTAGCAAGTCACCTGTATGTGTTTAGCATTGTATTTATAGACCCTACTGTGTAGTCTACTTCCCTTCCACACTATAGTGTACTCCCATATATGTGTTTAACCCATGAGCCTGTCCCACATATTAGCCCACCACCGTTCGGTCCGTGAGGATTTTAGATCCAGTGTGTGTATATATATGTTCCCCATAGTTGTTAAGTTGCGTCGGTCATTTATTTAATAAAACTTTATTATTTTTGGTTTTAATTGCTGTCTGTAGTCTTGTGGCTGGAGGTTTATATACCTCCGTTTTTGGTCCTAGTGATTACACTTATAACCCATTCCCACCATATATTGACCTATGTATGGTAACTTTGAGTGCTGTTATTAGGGCTTTTAGTGACCTCTTCTAGTCACTTGTCCAAGTGTTTATTTGAAACCATAGCCATTCAGGATCTCCACCCAAACATAAGCCTTTTATCATTGTTATATGAAATGGGGAAAAACTACCTTCCCTCGGAAAAGGGTTGGAAGATTGCATTCTCTCTGACCAGCCAGCCATATTATCCACAAACGGAGTTGTGTAAAAATCTGAAGTACATGCACTTACAAATTCTTTAGGTGTTTCTATGTCAGGGTCATATTGTCTGTTTATGATAAGCGTAATAGTCGGTTTCTGCTTAGAAGTCTTACCAGCTATGTCAACAACTCTCTTGCTATCTTGACAATCATTTGTTCCCCTAGGGCATCGTTTGCTGATTGAAATTCCCATCATTTAGACAATACAATTCTTACTTGA
Organism: Ascaphus truei; assembly: GCA_036426205.1. Lineage (NCBI taxonomy): Eukaryota > Metazoa > Chordata > Amphibia > Anura > Ascaphidae > Ascaphus > Ascaphus truei. Next base: position 92,868 of record WSYH01001022.1, on the reverse strand, counting down.
CTAAAAATAACCAACAAGCAAGCAAGCACAGCACAGTAAAATATGAGCAACACAACTTATTCTTATGCACTTATGCACTTATGCACTTATGCACTTCTATATATCTTATCTTATGTATCTTATCTTATATATCTTATGCACTTATATGTCTTATATATCTTATACTATATATAAAAACATGCACATGCACAGTAATACAGTAATCCCTTAATCCCTTAAAATCCTGTTCCCCCCCACAAAAAAAAATAAATACACTTTTCCACAGACACTTTAAGAGTATTTCAAGCAGATAAACACATATATCGCTTATTCCTTCTCTCAGCAGGGGCTATAACCCTGTGTATATAACTCAGTCAAGATTTATCTTATCCCGACTCACATGAGTCCCTTACTCATGTGTCTCTATATTTTTCCTCAACCTTGAATCATCCAGTGGAGAGGTATTTCTAAAAACTTTTAAACCTTAAAACCTTTGGGCTCTTTGGGCAAGGAGACACAGACGGATAATATACAGATAAAAAGTATCTTGTACTTACCCAGCCTGTGGCTTCTATCCCACTTCTTACACCATCTGAAAGTATCCTATTCTCCACGGCGCTGCGTAGCAATACGTCTCTGCCACTTGAATCGATTCACCTCCGGAGGCTTTAACTCACTCTTAAAGCGCTGGACACAGGAAAAGGGACGACGATGGCGACAAGCTCGGAGGATGCAGTAATTGAGTCAGACAACCAGTGAAGCTTAGTCAAAAACTGTCCCTGTTTATTAAAGGTTTTACAGTCAGGTTATATAGGCATACCAGCGTAGGAAAAACACATACATGAGAAATTTACTTCCCTTATTGTGTGTCTAGAAAGTGACAGCTGGAAAATTACGATTTGGGAACTAGCTGAATGCTAGATTCTTAAGGCTGTAGAGGAAGCGTCATTCTTGTTATTGTGTTAATACATTTCATTGTCTAGGACATTCTTAAATTCAAGATCAGCATGGCTGGCGAAACTTCCTGTTTCTACATGGTGAAATAGTCTGCACAAACAGTAAGTGGGTAAAAGGTCACTCGCTGACATCTGATTCAAAAGCACAATAGCAGACTGGCATTTATTAGTCTCTGAGATTTAAGTGTTAGTACAAATGGTTATATAGCAATCAAAATGGAGTCCCGCCTTGATATACACATTATCAAACTTGATGGACCTACGTCTTTTTTCAACCTCATCTACTATGTAACTATGTAAATGAAGTAATAAATGTTTTGTCATCAAAACCCAAATCTAACTTGTGTATATGACACCAATATCTCAACAGTCATACAGATGCAGCCACCAGTATTAGATCACTTGCCTAGGAAAATCTGGGGCAATCAAAATGTAAATGCATCAACATGTCTCAACATGTCTCAACATTTCTGTGAAATTCCTAGTGGTCCATTGGATTAACACAGCAGGGGTCCCTGCAGTCCCATTCAAACTGAATGAGACTGCAGGGACCCCTGCTGTGTTAATCCCATGGGAAATTAGGAATCCCACAGAAATGTTGAGGCATTTACTGTGAGATACCTTAGTTTTTACCCAGGCAAGTGATCTAATACTGGTGGCTGCATCTGTATAGGCTATTGGTTCAAATGATTAAAAACTTTGTTATTGTACAGTATGATTATTAGTAAACTTACTGTACATTATACAGTATGATCATTAGGTTTGACAGTTTAAATTGTTTTATTTTCTGTTTTCCTAGTTTCCTATTCGCACATCCAAACCTACTGTAGCTATTTAGGGAGAGTTTAATAGAATATAAAAGGAACAATAAACACAAAGGATGATTATGCTGAAAAACAACGAATGCTGTACGCAGCACAGATTTATCACACACAGGATCCAGCAAAGACAATAGACTTGTACCCGACTAATATTATAAGAACCACAGTTCAATTGGTGGAAATCACACAAGCTAGTATATATTTACCATACATAAAGGCCATGATTCAGCCTCACTCTGCAAGTCACTTGGAGTGGGTGGACCGTGACCACAGGGGTCTGTGCTTCTGAATGGGACTCATGCTGCATTAATCCTACCAGACACACCAGTCTGGAAGAGCTATGCAGAGAGAGCCGAGAGAAGTGGCCCCACTCTCTGCATCTCCCTGCACAACTATTACAGGTGATCACAGTGTTTTTATTTTTAAGTACATAGGATTGAAACAGGGGGTCTCGGGAGCAGAACCACATTAATTTCAGGACTAGAAACCCTCTGCTTCCCAAGGCACACACCTCCGTAGCAGGTGCCAGGTGCCAGATGCAAGTGTAAATGTCCCGTATCACGTGACTGGGATATTTAAACTTGCTTAAGATGCCTGTACCACACACTAGGGCCTGTACCCTGTGAAGTAGGGGCTCCCCAGACCTGAAAGTAATGTGGTTCAGCTCCGGAAACCCCCGGCTTCAATCCTAAATACTAAAAATAAAATTATGATAGGAAAAGGGGTGAGTGAAGGGTACAGTTTCCCCAAACTGGGTAGTTAGGCCTCCCAAGTGGGTAGCTGAAGGGCTTAACCCCTTTATGATCTTACCTTTTACAAACGCTAAGGTAATTAAGGTGCTAACTCCTCCCACTACCCCCCAAAGAGGTCTTACCACCCACCGGTTGGCACATTCCCCCTTAACAGACCTCCTCTACCCCCAACACTGGAATGAGCAATAGCCCAATTAACAATATATGTGTCAGGGTCGCCTAGACCTCCTGCCTAGCCATAGCTTCCTTGTCCACTGGGTGTGCTGCTGCCTTCTGTTGGCTCTGGGTTCCTCTGTCTGTCTGTCTTCTTGTTGCTCCTGTCTCTGTCCTTTATAGCTTGCTTCCTGTCTGTTGCTTTTGCCTTTGTTTCTAGTCAGACTCCTATGCACATGCCTGTCTTTGATCCTGATCTGTTTATGTACCTGTACCTGTATTATAGTCTGTTCACAGTAAAGGCCCTTGCTAGTAATCTGGCTTGTCCCTGTTTGTTCCTTGCTCCCCGGTCTCAGTCCCTGCTCCCCATTCTCAGTCCCTGCTCCCGGACCTGTCCTGCCCCGCCTGTCCTGTTCCAGTCTCCTTGTTGCCGACCTCTGCTTGTTACCTGACTTCGCTACCTGCCGCCTGCCTCGGACCCCTGCTTGTTACCTGACTTCGCTACCTGCCGCCTGCCTCGGACCCCTGCATGTGACCCCTACTTTGCTTCCTGCTGTTCCGGCCACCGAGATCCTACCCGCCACAGGAGTCTCCCGTGACAATATGGCTATTAACATTTTTGCCCATTCAAATGTACAGTATAATAAAATACAAATTACATTAATCAATGCTTATGTTACCCCTGCCAGAATGAAGGCCATCCTCCCCTTCCTTTTTGTCTCACTGGCACCCACATTCCAGAAAAGTCTGATGCCCAACTATTAAAAACACCAGTTCCCAGTTTGTTGGTGGTAGAGGGTTGGGTGAAGGGTGCAGTTGCCCCAGGGTGGGTGATTAGCCCTCCCATGTGTGTAGCGTGAGGGGTTAATGCCTTCATTACCTTAGCATACTACCACCCCACGGACCCCCTCTTCCCCAAAACTCCCCCCACTATAATGTTTAATAACCTGTGGCAGGACGTCCTCGGTCAGTGAGCGTCCCAAACTGTGGGTAAGGCTTTTACCTTCAGTTGTTTATTTTCCACAATCAAAATAAACATTAGGCACACTGTGCCTTTAAATAAATCAAAACATAAAATAAAACTCTACTCCCTTAGGAGACTAACTATACAGTAGGTCCCTAGCTATCCCCTGGGTAGCTAGCCTACTTCCAGTTTAAACAAGATTGTGCAGTGGAAAAATATAAAGTTCTTAACTGTGTTTGAGGAGTTTTGTCTTTAGAGAGAGTCTATGTAATCCCTACTGGATACTGCAACAGCAGCTTTAGTTTCCTCTGCAGATTTGGAAGGCTGGTCCCTATTAGACAGAGTTTTATCCAGAAGGCTTGTTACTGTTTGTGGCAATCCTCTGTCCGGGGGAGCAGAGCCTCCAGCATACTTCCTGGTTTCGAAAAAAACTCTCTACTTCCTGCTCAGGTCTGACACATTATACAGCTACCTGACAGCTGCCTTAACTCAGCTTTGATTGCCAGGTAGCTCCATGTTAACCCTCTGACTGCTGGTCTCAGCAGGCAGATATATGTTTCCCAGGCATAATTATCAGTACATGACTTCACCCTGTCACATAGTCCTTTTAACCAAATATGGCTAAAAGCATTTTTTGGCCATTTGTGATTCACAAAAAATACAAGGTGGGCTAGTGCACATGGCTACATAACTGTAACCACAAGAGACAGGGGGTGCCCAATGCTGCATCCAATTGACAAAACATAATAAAGTAAAATACTTCAATAATAATAATTGGTTATTTAGTTAACCCTTTGGCCAAAGCGTCATAAGCCTGCATACCAACGTCAAGGTATAACCAATAATTCAGGTCCTCCTACACTGTGAACCCTTCCTTTTACCTCTGTGAGAGGGGAAAACCATAATGGGTCTTGATCCACACGCAAGGGAAATGACCTTCCAGTTAAAAGGTGAAGGAGGAGGAGTGAGCTCTGGGGGGAGGTGCCACAGCCTCCAAAGAGAACATAGGTTACACAGGTACCCAGCAAGCTCAATCACTCCCACACCCACCACAAGTGAATATATATTTATGTCAACCAGATAGCTACTGAGCGTGGCAATTGTATATAACAAGAGACAGGGGTGCCCAATCGCTCCATTGACAAAACATCTAAAGTAAAATACTTCAATAATAATAATTGGTTATTTAGTTAACCCTTTGGCCAAGGCGTCATAAGCCTGCATAAACGTCAAGGTATAACCAAAATAATGCAGGTCCTACACTACACTGTGAACCCTTCCTTTTACCTCTGTGAGAGGGGAAAACCATAATGGGTCTGATCCTACAGCAAGTGAAATGACCTTCCAAGTTAAAAGTGGTGAAGGGAGAGGTTCACAATGTAGTGTAGGACCTGCATTATTTTGGTTATACCTTGACGTTGGTATGCAGGCTTATGACGCCTTTGGCCAAGGGTTAACTAAATAACCAATTATTATTATTGAAGTATTTTACTTTATATGTTTTGTCAATTGGATGCAGCATTGGGCACCCCCGGTCTCTTGTTATATACAATTGCCACGCTCAGTAGCTCTCTGGTTCATAAATATATATTCACTTTGTGGTGGTGTGTGGAGTTTGATGCTTGCTGGTACCTGTGTTAACCTATGTCTCTTTGGAGGCTGTGGCACCTCCCCCAGAGCTCACTCCTCCTCCTTCACCCTTTAACTTGAAGGTCATTTCACTTGCTGCAGGATCAAGACCATTATGGTTTTCCCCTCTCACAGAGGTAAAAGGAAGGGTTCACAGTGTGTGTAGGACCTGCATTATTTTGGTTATACTACCTTGACGTTGTATGCAGGCTTATGACGCCTTTGGCCAAAGGGTTAACTAAATAACCAATTATTATTATTGAGTATTTTACTTATATGTTTTGTCAATTGGGTGCAGCATTGGGCACCCCTGTCTCTTGTTATATACAATTGCCACGCTCAGTAGCTCTCTGGTTGACATAAATATATATTCACTTTGTGGTGGGTGTGGGAGTTTGAGCTTACTGGGTACCTGTGTTAACCTATGTCTCTTTGGAGGCTGTGGCACCTCCCCCAGAGCTCACTCCTCCTCCTTCACCCTTTTAAACTTGGAAGGTCATTTCACTTGCTGTAGGATCAAGACCCATTATGGTTTTCCCCTCTCACAGAGATAAAAGGAAGGGTTCACAGTGTAGTGTAGGACCTGCATTATTTTGGTTATACCTTGACGTTGGTATGCAGGCTTATGACCCTTTGGCCAAAGGGTTAACTAATAACCAATTATTATTATTGAAGTATTTAACTTTATATGTTTTGTCAATTGGATGCAGCATTGGGCACCCCCGTGTCTCTTGTTATATACAATTGCCACGCTCAGTAGCTCTCTGGTTGACATAAATATATTCACTTTGTGGTGGGTGTGGGGATTTTGAGCTTGCTGGGTACCTGTGTTAACCTATGTCTGCTTTGGGCTGTGGCACCTCCCCCCAGAGCTCACTCCTCCTCCTTCAACCTTTTAACTGGAAGGTCATTTCAACTTGCTGTATGATCAAGACCCATTATGGTTTTCTCCCTCTCACAGAGTAAAAGGAAGGTTCCAGTGTAGGTGTAGACCTCGCATTATTTTGGTTATACCTTGACGTTGGTATGCAGGCTTTTATGACGCCTTTGGCAAAGGGTTACTAAATAACCAATTATTATTATTTGAAGTATTTTACTTTATATGTTTTGTGTCAATTGGATGCAGCATTGGCCACCCCTGTCTCTTGTTTATACAATTGCCACGCTCAGTAGCTCTCTCTGGTTGACATAAATATATATTCACTTTGTTTGTGGTGTTGGAGTTTGAGCTTGCGTGGTGTACCTGTGATAACTGTAACCACCCATTGCGTATGCATACTCTTGACAATGGGGAAGTCGGTTGGAGTGTCAAGAAATGGGCATAATATTAGGCAACGGATGTGTGCTTTCCAAGTCAGTGAGTTGATTCCAGTAATTTGAGCTGTTTTATCTGGGCCTGTGGCATAGCAAAGAGGAGGACTGTGTGGGACACAAATTTGGGATTGACAGCAATCATGGACACAGAATAAGATGGTAGAAAAGTCAGGCATGCCAAAATCAGGGTTGGCTAAAGACAAAAGTGATGTCAGGAAGGTCCGGGTTTTATGGCAGACTGAAGACAGAATTGAGGTCAGGGAGGCAGAGGTAAAGGCTCAGGCAGGTAGCAGGTAAGGTAAATCGGAATCAAAATGGCACAAGGCTGGTCACAATGACAGCCCACATTGATCTGGCAACAACAACAGCAAGCAGCCAGATTATATGTCTGTTCACTAGGTTAATTGGAAACATGTGCAAGCAAGAGCTGGCTGGCTGTTCAGGTGGAGATCAAAAGTACATCAGATCTCTCCCAGAGCTGCTGCCATGGAGTGCTAAGATCTTGGTTTGTTTAACCCATCAAGCTATCCCCAAGGCACCTAAAACCTGGCTACTCGGACAGACCTTATGGAATTTCTTTAGTTGGTATGGGGCATGAAAAATAAACATAGGTTCCAAGGATCTGTCCAATACCCCAGGTCCTGGAACTAGCTGTCTCTGGGAATTGAGGATTTTAATTACCAATATTCTTTTTATCCCTGATTATAGGAAGGGGCAGACGAAAAGTGATAAATCCTGAAAATATATTTTTAAACAAATGAGTCTTATTGCGGGCACAATTCTCACAGGACAAACATCATTTTTTAATGTTAATGCAAAGTCTTGGCCACCAGATTTGAAGAGAGAGAAATTCCTTATTCTTTCCAAAACCTTGAATAAAAGTATAGAACCATGGTGGAATCTTAGGATTCCAACTGAATTTGGGGGGCGTAATATAGAGGGTTAACATCAACATTTTTTGATGTTAGCTGCTTTTTTGGGCGTAATAGAGAGGCTACCCTTAAAACAACCATGTTATTCCTCAAATTAAACTGACATGAACTAACAACTGACTTAGTATAAGGTTTATACTAGTCGCTTGCTAGAAACATCTTCTGAGATTAAGTGACTGAAATTCTCTCTCTTGCAGAATAAGAATTGGCTTAGACGACCCTGTTGACTTGAGAGAAAAGTATGACCAAAAATGAGTGTCATGAGAGAGGGATTTGGCCCGGGATCAAAGGGTGTTAACCCCAATTGGGCCACCCCCTACTCTCACTGTGGGAAGCAAGGGGTTAACTGGACAGGGGTCCAGTAATGTGTTTTTACCTTACTTCATATCAAACTGTTTATTCCCCTGTATAAAATGTATTGTCTCTCCTGGTGTTTGCACTCACACTACACTAGGGTTGATGCGGAGGGAAGGGGTTAATGTTAATTTAGTGATTATAGCCCTTTGATCCCTTATTCCGCCTTTTCAGCTCCATTTTGCAGCCTTCCATAGGTCCCATTGAGACTCCATGCGTTCTAATGGCAGAAGTTGCGTTTTGGGACCTGTTTTCCAGCGACGACCACTAGGTGTGTTCCGAGAGGAGAGCGGCGGTTTCCCATTGTAAGTCATGGGCTCATTGACTTCAATGGAGATTCCTCGACGCCGGCCTCGAGGAAAAAGTTGGCAGCCATCCAAACCGCAGACCGCAAAAGCGGCACAATGTCTTTGAAAAGAGTTTAATCACTTCGATCAGTTCATGACAATTGGTGTGGGAATCTTAGATTCTAGGGCACCTGGGAATAAAATTCTTGTTGCCCCTAGCCCCTAGGAACCCCCACACCCGACCCCCCCTGGGTCCAAGAATGAGGAACCCCCGTAAGGGGTCTGAGCGGAGGAGGAGGTCGCGCATTAACTTCAATGGCGGAGCGGAGGTCCCATTGAATCCAATGGTGGCGTGCGCTCATGCATTATCTATGGCGGCGTCCGGCCATTGATTCCAATGGAGAAAAAACGCGTGGCGTAAACTGCTAGTGTGAAATGTGAAAAATGTAGTCCATATCTCGGTCTGGAATGACCAGAGGATGGATTCGGGTGGCATGTAGCCAAGGTTCCGGCTTTAATGCATGACCATTCCCGCCTCTTCTCCGACCAACCAGTACGAGTGTGGGCGAATGTAAAGATTTGTGGTTTTTCTCATAGACTTCAATGGCGGCGGTTGGTCCATGAAATCTATGCGGGAAACCCCATTGACGGCAACGGCGGAGCCCGCCATTCAACGCTATGGCGGCGGACCCCGTTGATTTCAATGGGAAAAAGTGAAAGCCGAGATTCATTTATAAAAGGACGAAGTCCTGTATTTTAAAATGTTTTAAAGTGCATTTCTGTATCTCCGTTTTTGGAGGTCGCAGAGAGTTGAAATTTGGCCACTATGTGAGTCCCTGTAGGCATTAAAACTGGCAATTTTCGACCCCACGAGCCTACCAGAACGGAACTTATTAATATGTGAAGATATTAAAGTGTATGGTATTTTGGATCTGCTCTGAAAATGCAGACCCGCATCGGCTATGCTAATAGGTCAGGAAGGGCACCGGATGGTTTACATACGCCCTCTGATCAAAGGTTAACTCGCCCTGATTGTTTATACTAGGGCCAGGAAGAAAGGAGTTTGAGTGTTTTGCAAGTGTCCTATTCACACCTGCAGGGAAGAAGAATTCTACTTCAAATGATTTTGCTAGCCAGCTCGGCGCCTAGGTTTAAAGAGATGGGTTTTGAAATGGTATAAAAATGGGCTCAGCCTATGCTCTATGTTCTTCGTGTTTTGTGATTTTCAAGATTGTGTTATGAACTGCCAGTCCAGATGTCGACTGTTTCATCATTCCATCTTAAGTAAGTGTCTATATTTGTTTGTTATTTGTATAATCTCGTGTGTTCACCTTTTTCAAGGAATAAATTAATTTTTCATATCTTCAGCTGTGTTCAGTTCATCCCAGGTATTTTTGGTGAATTATTATAGCCTGTCAAAAGTTACCGTCACAATGGAACAGTCAAGATCAAGGATAAAGTCTCTTTATTGGCTCGGATAGTTACAGCACTCATGATACACATGCAGCGGCCATTATTCGAACATTTCTCAGAGCCGTTTTCGTAAAGTCTTGCTGTTTTTCCACGCATGATTCACTCGTTATTCTCGGCGAACGCTAGCATAATGCGGCCAATCACACAATCACACACCTGTTTTTAGCATTGTTGATTTCTTTGAATTACCTGGATTCTGATTGTTTTTGTGTGCATTCTTCGTGTGTCCGCCAGGTGGCACAATGATTCCCCCGAGATCCATTGTAAATTACCTTGGTCGCTGAAGACGGTTTCATATTTAAGTATCTACAGTTAAACACAATGTTGGGTACATTATCCTTGATTGATATGCCCGCACATTGCTGAATAGACCACACATATAGACTCAATATCATGCCAAGTATTTATTCTAAACCGAACGTCAGTTACGCATATCTAATATTTTTTCGCAATTAATGCTGGAACAGATAAGAAGGTGACATTAGCAGAGATATATCATCATATCATAGAGAAATACGATTATTTCAAAATTTCACCTAACCATCGTGGGTGGAAGCATTCGATAAGGCCAAACTTCAACTAATGAGGATTGTTTTTTTCGCACTGCCCAATCTGAGGAGATAGCAAGGGTTTCATTGGTCTGTGCTCCCAGGTTTTGCCGGTATTGTTGCTGATGTCAACTTCAAAAGGAGAAAGGTCGGTTTAATCCACTTAAGATTCATATTTCCCGACCCTGCTATGTACCAACCCCGGATTGCCAATAAGATTGCAATATGGGCCGATCTTCACTGATGTCACGAAATCTAGTGAACACGCCTATTATAATCCTTGCTACCTGACCCCACCTGTCAACATGATTACTACCTACCTGTCTGACTACCGGCTTCAGCAGTCAACTGTCAACTATAATGCAGGCGACCTGAGGACTCCAGCTTCTACGCACAATACACCCCGCTTGCCAATACGATTGCAATAGCTGTCGCGACGTCACTGAAAACCTAGTTAACCCGCCCTATTATAATTATTGCTACTGACCTGCCCCGTCAGACTACTACAGCAGTCACCCTTCAACTATAATGCAGACGACATGAGTGACCCCTGCTTCTCACGCACAATACACCTCTGACATTGCCTCATCTCACACCGGTGGCAAAGTTTATAATGAAGGTAAATATAATATACTGACAGTGTTAAACTACAACAGTAATAGCTTTAATTCCCATGACACACCGTAGTGTACAGTATTGCTTGTAGACATGCACCATATAGCGCAAGTTTGACACTGCCCAGTACAACGGAAATAATAGCAAATTTTTTTTTCCAGAAAAGAAACTTTGAAGTTGAGCAGCAAACATAAGGATGACGTTCGATGGAACTCTAATTTCACTTTATTAAAACGTTGCCCTTTTTACTTTTATACAGTCCGCCACTTCACGCTTTAAAACTTTGCCACGCTAATATTTTTGACAACACACTACATTATGTCACTGTAATACTGTACAGTACTTCCATATGTGATCGATTCAATACTGCACATTTCATAATCTGTCTAAAATGTCACAACGAGATGTTTTTTTTGCTTTTAAGCATTCCACTTCCTGGTTAATGGAAAACACTACTGTACAGTATGTTACTGTTTCCTTTTAATCATGATGTTGCATTTTGCAGTATACAGTAATTAGACTTTGCTTGTGTCATTAATTCGATAAAGAAACCCGAAAAATAAATATTAATAACTAAATAAATAATAAAGTCCTCGCATTGTGATTTCTCAAAGTAACTTTCACTGGCAATGTTAATTTCAAGTCAGAAAAAAATGTAAAAAAATAAAAAGACATATCTTTATTTATTTTTTATTTTATTTGTCGTCGTTAATAATTTAGTGATTTTAAGAAAACAATATGATGCATTTTTTAAAATATGTTTTTCATTTTGTACATTCATAAAAATCGCTTCCTTTTTATTTCTTGGGGATGTGCATACACTTTTTTTTTTTTTATAGGGGGATACTATTCAAAACCTTTCAATTTGTTTATGGAAATATCACATAGAAACATGTTCCCAAGGGAGTTTGAACTTTTATTACATTTTAGAACAGTTTCAAATGATTTCATTCTACTGTCATCACAGCTTTAGCCAAAGATGGCTTAACTTCATTTGCACCTTTCCACCACCCACTCACCCTCCCAAAGCCAAGGAAAAGGCATCAATGTGTTCCCACACCCCCCCCCTGCCGGCCATGAGATGTTCCTAAAAAAACAAAGGCACATTATCTTTGAGCTTTGATTCTTGGCTGAGAAATGTCTTTTGCCGTTTCACACACGCATGGCCCTGCGGTGATAAGACCCGCATTGTGATTTTTCAAGAATGACTTCCCTGTCAATGTTTTTTTCAAGTGCTCGTCCGGAAACCCCCAGCTCACCTGCTCCAGCACCCATCCATCGCTGATGCTCATCCAGAAAATTGTGGCTGGGATCCTGCACCCAGCCCACTGAAGTAGTCTAGAAGCCCCCAGCTCACCTCCTCCGTACCACCTCCACCGCCAGCACCCAGCCATGCAAATGTTCATCCGGTGACACCAGCAACTCGTGCACCAACCGCCAGCTTGGTCACCCGCCTGCTGGATGTTTTCAGTGGTATCTAAATCACGGACAACTCAACATAGCAATACAGGGACCGAATGGAGGACAAGATGGATCGTCTTTGGAGAACCATTGGTGAATATGGATAGGTGCATGGGTGTTCGTCTGGATAAGATTGTGAAGGACATCGTGGGGCTCTATTGGATCCCTGCGTCTGTATGTCTGGCATAGTAATCAGGGAGGGTGCATAACAAGAGACAGGGGGTGCCCAATGCTGCATCCAATTGACAAAACATATAAAGTAAAATATTTCAATAATAATAATTGGTTATTTAGTTAACCCTTTGGCCAAAGGCGTCATAAGCCTGCATACCAACGTCAAGGTATAACCAAAATAATGCAGGTCCTACACTACACTGTGAAACCTTTCCTTTTACCTCTGTGAGAGGGGAAAACCATAATGGGTCTTGATCCACACGCAAGGGAAATGACCTTCCAGTTAAAGGTGAAGGAGGAGGAGTGAGCTCTGGGGGGAGGTGCCACAGCCTCCAAGAGAACATAGGTTACCACAGGTACCCAGCAAGCTCAATCACTCCCACACCCACCACAAGTGAATATATATTTATGTCACCAGATAGCTACTGAGCGTGGCAATTGTATATAACAAAGACAGGGGTGCCCAATCGCTCCATTGACAAAACATCTAAAGTAAAATACTTCAATAATAATAATTGGTTATTTAGTTAACCCTTTGGCCAAGGCGTCATAAGCCTGCATAAACGTCAAGGTATAACCAAAATAATGCAGGTCCTACACTACACTGTGAACCCTTCCTTTTACCTCTGTGAGAGGGGAAAACCATAATGGGTCTTGATCCTACAGCAAGTGAAATGACCTTCCAAGTTAAAAGGGTGAAGGAGGAGGTTCACAATGTAGTGTAGGACCTGCATTATTTTGGTTATACCTTGACGTTGGTATGCAGGCTTATGACGCCTTTGGCCAAAGGGTTAACTAAATAACCAATTATTATTATTGAAGTATTTTACTTTATATGTTTTGTCAATTGGATGCAGCATTGGGCACCCCCGGTCTCTTGTTATTACAATTGCCACGCTCAGTAGCTCTCTGGTTCATAAATATATATTCACTTTGTGGTGGTGTGTGGAGTTTGATCTTGCTGGTACCTGTGTTAACCTATGTCTCTTTGGAGGCTGTGGCACCTCCCCCCAGAGCTCACTCCTCCCCTTCACCCTTTAACTTGAAGGTCATTTCACTTGCTGCAGGATCAAGACCATTATGGTTTTCCCCTCTCACAGAGGTAAAAGGAAGGGTTCACAGTGTGTGTAGGACCTGCATTATTTTGGTTATACTACCTTGACGTTGTATGCAGGCTTATGACGCCTTTGGCCAAAGGGTTAACTAAATAACCAATTATTATTATTGAAGTATTTTACTTATATGTTTTGTCAATTGGGTCAGCATTGGGCACCCCTGTCTCTTGTTATATACAATTGCCACGCTCAGTAGCTCTCTGGTTGACATAAATATATATTCACTTTTGGTGGGTGTGGGAGTTTGAGCTTACTGGGTACCTGTGTTAACCTATGTCTCTTTGGAGGCTGTGGCACCTCCCCCAGAGCTCACTCCTCCTCCTTCACCCTTTTAAACTTGGAAGGTCATTTCACTTGCTGTAGGATCAAGACCCATTATGGTTTTCCCCTCTCACAGAGATAAAAGGAAGGGTTCACAGTGTAGTGTAGGACCTGCATTATTTTGGTTATACCTTGACGTTGGTATGCAGGCTTATGACCCTTTGGCCAAAGGGTTAACTAATAACCAATTATTATTATTGAAGTATTTAACTTTATATGTTTTGTCAATTGGATGCAGCATTGGGCACCCCCGTGTCTCTTGTTATATACAATTGCCACGCTCAGTAGCTCTCTGGTTGACATAAATATATTCACTTTGTGGTGGGTGTGGGGAGTTTTGAGCTTGCTGGGTACCTGTGTTAACCTATGTCTCTTTGGGCTGTGGCACCTCCCCCCAGAGCTCACTCCTCCTCCTTCAACCTTTTAACTGGAAGGTCATTTCAACTTGCTGTATGATCAAGACCCATTATGGTTTTCTCCCTCTCACAGAGTAAAAGGAAGGTTCCAGTGTAGGTGTAGACCTCGCATTATTTTGGTTATACCTTGACGTTGGTATGCAGGCTTTTATGACGCCTTTGGCAAAGGGTTACTAAATAACCAATTATTATTATTTGAAGTATTTTACTTTATATGTTTTGTGTCAATTGGATGCAGCATTGGCCACCCCTGTCTCTTGTTTATACAATTGCCACGCTCAGTAGCTCTCTCTGGTTGACATAAATATATATTCACTTTGTTTGTGGTGTTGGAGTTTGAGCTTGCGTGGTGTACCTGTGATAACTGTAACCACCCATTGCGTATGCATACTCTTGACAATGGGGAAGTCGGTTGAGTGTCAAGAAATGGGCATAATATTAGGCAACGGATGTGTGCTTTCCAAGTCAGTGAGTTGATTCCAGTAATTTGAGCTGTTTTATCTGGGCCTGTGGCATAGCAAAGAGGAGGACTGTGTGGGACACAAATTTGGGATTGACAGCAATCATGGACACAGAATAAGATGGTAGAAAAGTCAGGCATGCCAAAATCAGGGTTGGCTAAAGACAAAAGTGATGTCAGGAAGGTCCGGGTTTTATGGCAGACTGAAGACAGAATTGAGGTCAGGGAGGCAGAGGTAAAGGCTCAGGCAGGTAGCAGGTAAGGTAAATCGGAATCAAAATGGCACAAGGCTGGTCACAATGACAGCCCACATTGATCTGGCAACAACAACAGCAAGCAGCCAGATTATATGTCTGTTCACTAGGTTAATTGGAAACATGTGCAAGCAAGAGCTGGCTGGCTGTTCAGGTGGAGATCAAAAGTACATCAGATCTCTCCCAGAGCTGCTGCCATGGAGTGCTAAGATCTTGGTTTGTTTAACCCATCAAGCTATCCCCAAGGCACCTAAAACCTGGCTACTCGGACAGACCTTATGGAATTTCTTTAGTTGGTATGGGGCATGAAAAATAAACATAGGTTCCAAGGATCTGTCCAATACCCCAGGTCCTGGAACTAGCTGTCTCTGGGAATTGAGGATTTTAATTACCAATATTCTTTTTATCCCTGATTATAGGAAGGGGCAGACGAAAAGTGATAAATCCTGAAAATATATTTTTAAACAAATGAGTCTTATTGCGGGCACAATTCTCACAGGACAAACATCATTTTTTAATGTTAATGCAAAGTCTTGGCCACCAGATTTAAGAGAGAGAAATTCCTTATTCTTTCCAAAACCTTGAATAAAAGTATAGAACCATGGTGGAATCTTAGGAATTCCAACTGAATTTGGGGGGCGTAATATAGAGGGTTAACATCAACATTTTTTGATGTTAGCTGCTTTTTTGGGCGTAATAGAGAGGCTACCCTTAAAACAACCATGTTATTCCTCAAATTAAACTGACATGAACTAACAACTGACTTAGTATAAGGTTTATACTAGTCGCTTGCTAGAAACATCTTCTGAGATTAAGTGACTGAAATTCTCTCTCTTGCAGAATAAGAATTGGCTTAGACGACCCTGTTGACTTGAGAGAAAAGTATGACCAAAAATGAGTGTCATGAGAGAGGGATTTGGCCCGGGATCAAAGGGTGTTAACCCCAATTGGGCCACCCCCTACTCTCACTGTGGGAAGCAAGGGGTTAACTGGACAGGGGTCCAGTAATGTGTTTTTACCTTACTTCATATCAAACTGTTTATTCCCCTGTATAAAATGTATTGTCTCTCCTGGTGTTTGCACTCACACTACACTAGGGTTGATGCGGAGGGAAGGGGTTAATGTTAATTTAGTGATTATAGCCCTTTGATCCCTTATTCCGCCTTTTCAGCTCCATTTTGCAGCCTTCCATAGGTCCCATTGAGACTCCATGCGTTCTAATGGCAGAAGTTGCGTTTTGGGACCTGTTTTCCAGCGACGACCACTAGGTGTGTTCCGAGAGGAGAGCGGCGGTTTCCCATTGTAAGTCATGGGCTCATTGACTTCAATGGAGATTCCTCGACGCCGGCCTCGAGGAAAAAGTTGGCAGCCATCCAAACCGCAGACCGCAAAAGCGGCACAATGTCTTTGAAAAGAGTTTAATCACTTCGATCAGTTCATGACAATTGGTGTGGGAATCTTAGATTCTAGGGCACCTGGGAATAAAATTCTTGTTGCCCCTAGCCCCTAGGAACCCCCACACACCGACCCCCCTGGGTCCAAGAATGAGGAACCCCCGTAAGGGGTCGAGCGGAGGAGGAGGTCGCGCCATTAACTTCAATGGCGGAGCGGAGGTCCCATTGAATCCAATGGTGGCGTGCGCTCATGCATTATCTATGGCGGCGTCGGCATTGATTCCAATGGAGAAAAAACGCGTGGCGTAAACTGCTAGTGTGAAATGTGAAAAATGTAAGTCCATATCTCGGTCTGGAATGACCAGAGGATGGATTCGGGTGGCATGTAGCCAAGGTTCCGGCTTTAATGCATGACCATTCCCGCCCTTCTCCGACCAACCAACGAGTGTGGGCGAAATGTAAAGATTTGTGGTTTTTCTCATAGACTTCAATGGCGGCGGTTGGTCCATGAAATCTATGCGGGAAACCCCATTGACGGCAACGGCGGAGCCCGCCATTCAACGCTATGGCGGCGGACCCCGTTGATTTCAATGGGAAAAAGTGAAAGCCGAGATTCATTTTAAAAGGACGAAGTCCTGTATTTTAAAATGTTTTAAAGTGCATTTCTGTATCTCCGTTTTTGGAGGTCGCAGAGAGTTGAAATTTGGCCACTATGTGAGTCCCTGTAGGCATTAAAACTGGCAATTTTCGACCCCACGAGCCTACCAGAACGGAACTTATTAATATGTGAAGATATTAAAGTGTTATGGTATTTTGGATCTGCTCTGAAAATGCAGACCCGCATCGGCTATGCTAATAGGTCAGGAAGGGCACCGGATGGTTTAGCATACGCCCTCTGATCAAAGGTTAACTCGCCCTGATTGTTTATACTAGGGCCAGGAAGAAAGGAGTTGAGTGTTTTGCAAGTGTCCTATTCACACCTGCAGGGAAGAAGAATTCTACTTCAAATGATTTTGCTAGCCAGCTCGGCGCCTAGGTTTAAAGAGATGGGTTTTGAAATGGTATAAAATGGGCTCAGCCTATGCTCTATGTTCTTCGTGTTTTGTGATTTTCAAGATTGTGTTATGAACTGCCAGTCCAGATGTTCGACTGTTTCATCATTCCATCTTAAGTAAGTGTCTATATTTGTTTGTTATTTGTATAATCTCGTGTGTTCACCTTTTTCAAGGAATAAATTAATTTTTCATATCTTCAGCTGTGTTCAGTTCATCCCAGGTATTTTTGGTGAATTATTATAGCCTGTCATAAAGTTACCGTCACAATGGTAACAGTCAAGATCAAGGATAAAGTCTCTTTATATGGCTCGGATAGTTTACAGCACTCATGATACCATGCAGCGGGCCATTATTCGAACATTTCTCAGAGCCGTTTTCGTAAAGTCTTGCTGTTTTTCCACGCATGATTCACTCGTTATTCTCGGCGAACGCTAGCATAATGCGGCCAATCACACAATCACACCCTGTTTTTAGCATTGTTGATTTCTTTGAATTACCTGGATTCTGATTGTTTTTGTGTGCATTCTTCGTGTGTCCGCCAGGTGGCACAATGATTCCCCGAGATCCATTGTAAATTACCTTGGTCGCTGAAGACGGTTTCATATTTAAGTATCTACAGTTAAACACAATGTTGGGTACATTATCCTTGATTGATATGCCCGCACAATTGCTGAATAGACCAAACATATAGACTCAATATCATGCCAAGTATTTATTCTAAACCGAACGTCAGTTACGCATATCTAATATTTTCTTCTGCAATTAATGCTGGAACAGATAAGAAGGTGACATTAGCAGAGATATATCATCATATCATAGAGAAATACGATTATTTCAAAATTTCACCTAACCATCGTGGGTGGAAGCATTCGATAAGGCAAACTTCAACTAATGAGGATTGTTTTTTTCGCACTGCCCAATCTGAGGGAGATAGCAAGGTTATTGGTCTGTGCTCCCAGGTTTTGCCGGTATTGTTTGCTGATGTCAACTTCAAAAGGAGAAAGGTCGGTTTAATCCACTTAAGATTCATATTTCCCGACCCTGCTATGTACCAACCCCGGATTGCCAATAAGATTGCAATATGGGCCGATCTTCACTGATGTCACGGAAATCTAGTGAACACGCCTATTATAATCCTTGCTACCTGACCCCACCTGTCAACATGATTACTACCTACCTGTCTGACTACCGGCTTCAGCAGTCAACTGTCAACTATAATGCAGGCGACCTGAGGACTCCAGCTTCTACGCACAATACACCCCGCTTGCCAATACGATTGCAATAGCTGTCGCGACGTCACTGAAAACCTAGTTAACCCGCCCTATTATAATTATTGCTACTGACCTGCCCCGTCAGACTACTACAGCAGTCACCCTTCAACTATAATGCAGACGACATGAGTGACCCCTGCTTCTCACGCACAATACACCTCTGACATTGCCTCATCTCACACCGGTGGCAAAGTTTATAATGAAGGTAAATATAATATACTGACAGTGTTAAACTACAACAGTAATAGCTTTAATTCCCATGACACACCGTAGTGTACAGTATTGCTTGTAGACATGCACCATATAGCGCAAGTTTGACACTGCCCGTACAACGGAAATAATAGCATAATTTTTTTTTCCAGAAAAGAAACTTTGAAGTTGAGCAGCAAACATAAGGATGACGTTCGATGGAACTCTAATTTCACTTTATTAAAACGTTGCCCTTTTTACTTTTATACAGTCCGCCACTTCACGCTTTAAAACTTTGCCACGCTAATATTTTTGACAACACACTACATTATGTCACTGTAATACTGTACAGTACTTCCATATGTGATCGATTCAATACTGCACATTTCATAATCTGTCTAAAATGTCACAACGAGATGTTTTTTTTGCTTTTAAGCATTCCACTTCCTGGTTAATGGAAAACACTACTGTACAGTATGTTACTGTTTCCTTTTAATCATGATGTTGCATTTTGCAGTATACAGTAATTAGACTTTGCTTGTGTCATTAATTCGATAAAGAAACCCGAAAAATAAATATTAATAACTAAATAAATAATAAAGTCCTCGCATTGTGATTTCTCAAAGTAACTTTCACTGGCAATGTTAATTTCAAGTCAGAAAAAAATGTAAAAAAACTAAAAAGACATATCTTTATTTATTTTTTATTTTATTTGTCGTCGTTAATAATTTAGTGATTTTAAGAAAACAATATGATGCATTTTTTAAAATATGTTTTTCATTTTGTACATTCATAAAAATCGCTTCCTTTTTATTTCTTGGGGATGTGCATACACTTTTTTTTTTTTTATAGGGGGATACTATTCAAAACCTTTCAATTTGTTTATGGAAATATCACATAGAAACATGTTCCCAAGGGAGTTTGAACTTTTATTACATTTTAGAACAGTTTCAAATGATTTCATTCTACTGTCATCACAGCTTAGCCAAAGATGGCTTAACTTCATTTGCACCTTTCCACCACCCACTCACCCTCCCAAAGCCAAGGAAAAGGCATCAATGTGTTCCCACACCCCCCCCCTGCCGGCCATGAGATGTTCCTAAAAAAACAAAGGCACATTATCTTTGAGCTTTGATTCTTGGCTGAGAAATGTCTTTTGCCGTTTCACACACGCATGGCCCTGCGGTGATAAGACCCGCATTGTGATTTTTCAAGAATGACTTCCCTGTCAATGTTTTTTTCAAGTGCTCGTCCGGAAACCCCCAGCTCACCTGCTCCAGCACCCATCCATCGCTGATGCTCATCCAGAAAATTGTGGCTGGGATCCTGCACCCAGCCCACTGAAGTAGTCTAGAAGCCCCCAGCTCACCTCCTCCGTACCACCTCCACCGCCAGCACCCAGCCATGCAAATGTTCATCCGGTGACACCAGCAACTCGTGCACCAACCGCCAGCTTGGTCACCCGCCTGCTGGATGTTTTCAGTGGTATCTAAATCACGGACAACTCAACATAGCAATACAGGGACCGAATGGAGGACAAGATGGATCGTCTTTGGAGAACCATTGGTGAATATGGATAGGTGCATGGGTGTTCGTCTGGATAAGATTGTGAAGGACATCGTGGGGCTCTATTGGATCCCTGCGTCTGTATGTCTGGCATAGTATCAGGGAGGGTGCTACAGCAAGTGAAATGACCTTCCAAGTTAAAAGGGTGAAGGAGGAGGTTCACAATGTAGTGTAGGACCTGCATTATTTTGGTTATACCTTGACGTTGGTATGACATAAATATATATTCACTTTGTGGTGGGTGTGGGAGTTTGAGCTTACTGGGTACCTGTGTTAACCTATGTCTCTTTGGAGGCTGTGGCACCTCTATGTTTTGTCAATTGGATGCAGCATTGGGCACCCCCTGTCTCTTGTTATATACAATTGCCACGCTCAGTAGCTCTCTGGTTGACATAAATATATATTCACTTTGTGGTGGGTGTGGGAGTTTGAGCTTGCTGGGTACCTGTGTTAACCTATGTCTCTTTGGAGGCTGTGGCACCTCCCCCCAGAGCTCACTCCTCCTCCTTCACCCTTTTAACTTGGAAGGTCATTTCACTTGCTGTAGGATCAAGACCCATTATGGTTTTCCCCTCTCACAGAGGTAAAAGGAAGGGTTCACAGTGTAGTGTAGGACCTGCATTATTTTGGTTATACCTTGACGTTGGTATGCAGGCTTATGACGCCTTTGGCCAAAGGGTTAACTAAATAACCAATTATTATTATTGAAGTATTTTACTTTATATGTTTTGTCAATTGGATGCAGCATTGGGCACCCCCTGTACTATTTTATATACAATTGCCACGCTCAGTAGCTCTCTGGTTGACATAAATATATATTCACTTTGTGGTGGGTGTGGGAGTTTGAGCTTGCTGGGTACCTGTGATAACTGTAACCACCCATTGCGTATGCATACTCTTGACAATGGGGGAAGTCGGTTGGAGTGTCAAGAAATGGGCATAATATTAGGCAACGGATGGTGGTGCTTTCCAAGTCAGTGAGTTGATTCCAGTAATTTGAGCTGTTTTATCTGGGCCTGTGGCATAGCAAAAGAGGAGGACTGTGTGGGACACAAATTTGGGATTGACAGCAATCATGGAAGCACAGAATAAGATGGTAGAAAAGTCAGGCATGCCAAAATCAGGGTTGGCTAAAGACAAAAGTGATGTCAGGAAGGTCCGGGGTTATGGCAGACTGAAGACAGAATTGAGGTCAGGGAGGCAGAGGTAAAGGCTCAGGCAGGTAGCAGGTAAGGTAAATCAGGATCAAAATGGCAGCAAGGCTGGTCACAATGAGACAGCCCACATTGATCTGGCAACAACAAACAGCAAGCAGCCAGATTATATGTCTGTTCACTAGGTTAATTGGAAACATGTGCAAGCAAGAGCTGGCTGGCTGTTCAGGTGGAGATCAAAAGTACATCAGATCTCTCCCAGAGCTGCTGCCATGGAGTGCTAAGATCTTGGGTTTGTTTAACCCATCAAGCTATCCCCAAGGCACCATAAAACCTGGCTACTCGGGACAGACCTTATGGAATTTCTTTAGTTGGTATGGGGCATGAAAAATAAACATAGGTTCCAAGGATCTGTCCAATACCCCAGGTACTGGAACTAGCTGTCTCTGGGAATTGAGGATTTTAATTACCAATATTCTTTTTACCGCTGATTTAGGAAAGGGGCAGACGAAAAGTGATAAATCCTGAAAATATATTTTTAAACAAATGAGTCTTATTGCGGGCACAATTCTCACAGGACAAACATCATTTTTTAATGTTAATGCAAAGTCTTGGCCACCAGATTTGAAGAGAGAGAAATTCCTTATTCTTTCCAAAACCTTGGTAAAAAGTATAGAACCATGGTGGAATCTTAGGAATTCCAACTGAAATTTGGGGGGCGTAATATAGAGGGTTAACATCAAAAACATTTTTGATGTTAGCTGCTTTTTTGGGCGTAATAGAGAGGCTACCCTTAAAACAACCATGTTATTCCTCAAATTAAACTGACATGAACTAACAAACTGACTTAGTATAAGGGTTTATACTAGTCGCTTGCTAGAAACATCTTCTGAGATTAGTGACTGAAATTCTTCTCTTGCAGAATAAGAATTGGCTTAGACGACCCCTGTTGACTTGAGAGAAAAGTATGACCAGAAAATGAGTGTCATGAGAGAGGGGATTTGGCCCGGGATCAAAGGGGTTACACCCCATTTGGCCACCCCCTACTCTCACTTGGGAAGCAAGGGGTTAACTGGACAGGGGTCCAGTAATGTGTTTTTACCTTACTTCAGTATCAAACTGTTTATTCCCCTGTATAAAATGTATTGTCTCATCCTGGTGTTTGCACTCACACATACACTAGGGTTGATGCGGGAGGGAAGGGGTTAATGTTAATTTAGTGATTATAGCCCTTTGATCCCTTATTCCGCCTTTTCAGGCTCCATTTTGCAGCCTTCCATAGGTCGCCATTGAGACTCCATGCGTTCTAATGGCAGAAGTTGCGGTTTTGGACCTGTTTTCCAGCGACGACCACTAGGTGGTGTCCGAGAGGAGGAGCGGCGGTTTCCCATTGTAAGTCAATGGGCTCATTGACTTCAATGGAGATTCCTCGACGCCGGCCTCGAGGAAAAAGTTGGCAGCCATCCAAACCGCAGACCGCAAAAGCGGACACAATGTCTTTGAAAAGAGTTTAATCACTTCGATCAAGTTCAATGACAATTGGTGTGGGAATCTTAGATTCTAGGGCACCTGGGAATAAAATTCTTGTTGCCCCTAGCCCCTAGGAACCCCCACACACGACCCCCACTGGGTCCAAGAATGAGGAACCCCCGTAAGGGGTCGAGCGGAGGAGGAGGGTCGCGCCATTAACTTCAATGGCGGAGCGGAGGTCCCATTGAATCCAATGGTGGCGTGCGCTCATGCATTATCTATGGCGGCGTCGGCCATTGATTCCAATGGAGAAAAAACGCGTGGCGTAAAAACTGCTAAGTGTGAAATGGTGAAAAATGTAAGTCCATATCTCCGGTTCTGGAATGACCAGAGGGATGGGATTCGGGTGGCATGTAGCCAAGGTTCCGGCTTTAATGCATGACCATTCCCAGCCCTCTCCGACCAACCAGACGGAGTGTGGGCGAATGTAAAGATTTGTGGTTTTTCTCATAGACTTCAATGGCGGCGGTTTGTCCATTGAAAGTCTATGGCGGGAAACCCCATTGACGGCAACGGCGGAGCCCGCCATTCAACGCTATGGCGGCGGACCCCGTTGATTTCAATGGGGAAAAAGTGAAAAGCCGAGATTCATTTTTAAAAGGACGAATCCTGTATTTTAAAAATGTTTTAAAGTGCATTTCTGTATCTCCGGTTTTGGAGGTCGCAGAGAGTTGAAATTTGGCCACTATGTAGAGTCACTGTAGGCATTAAAAACTGGCAATTTTCGACCCACTGAGCCTACCAGAACGGAACTTATTAATATGTGAAGATATTAAAGTGTATATGGTATTTTGGATCTGCTCTGAAAATGCAGACCCCATCGGCTATGCTAATAGGTCAGGAAGGGCAGCCGGATGGTTTAGCATACGCCCTCTGATCAAAGGTTAACTGCCCTGATTGTTTATACTAGGGCCAGGAAGAAAGGAGTTGAGTGTTTTGCAAGTGTCCTAATTCACACCTGCAGGGGAAGAAGAATCTACTTCAAATAGATTTTGCTAGCCAGCTCGGCGCCTAGGTTTAAAGAGATGGGTTTGAAATGGTATAAAAATGGGGCTCAGCCTATGCTCTATGTTCTTCGTGTTTTTGTGATTTTCAAGATTGCTGTATGAACTGCCAGTCCAGATGTCTGACTGTTTCATCATTCCATCTTAAGTAAGTGTCTATATTTTGTTTGTTATTTGTATAATCTCGTGTGTTCACCTTTTTCAAGGAATAAATTATATTTTATCATATCTCAGCTGTGTTCAGTTCATCCCAGGTATTTTTGGTGAATTATTATAGCCTGTCATAAAGTTACCGTCACAATGAGTACAGTCAAGATCAAAGGATAAAGTCTCTTTATGGCTCAGGATAGTTAACAGCACTCATGATACACATGCAGCGGCCATTATTCGAACATTTCTCAGAGCCGTTTTCGTAAAGTCTGCTGTTTTCCACGCATGATTCACTCGTTATTCTCGGCGAACGCTAGCAATAATGCGGCCAATCACAGCAATCACACCTGTTTTTAGCATTGTTGATTTCTTTGAATTACCTGGATTCTGATTTGTTTGTGTGCAGTTCTTCGTGTGTCCGCCAGGTGGCACAATGATTCCCCGAGATCCATTGTAAAATTACCTTGGTCGCTGAAGACGGTTTCATAATTTAAGTATCTACAGTAAACACAATGTTGGGTACATTATCCTTGATTGATATGCCCGCACAATTGCTGAATAGACCAAACATATAGACTCAATATCATGCCAAGTATTTATTCTAAACCGAACGTCAGTTACGCATATCTAATATTTTCTGCAATTAATGCTGGAACAGATAAGAAGGTGACATTAGCAGAGATATATCATCATATCATAGAGAAATACGATTATTTCAAAATTTCACCTAACCATCGTGGGTGGAAGCATTCGATAAGGCAAACTTCAACTAATGAGGATTGTTTTTTCGCACTGCCCAATCTGAGGGAGATAGCAAGGGTTATTGGTCTGTGCTCCCAGGTTTTGCCGGTATGTTTGCTGATGGCAACTTCAAAAGGAGAAAGGTCGGGTTTAATCCACTTAAGATTCATATTTCCCGACCCTGCTATGTACCAACCCCGGATTGCCAATAAGATTGCAATAATGGGCCAATCTTCACTGATGTCACTGAAAATCTAGTGAACACGCCTATTATAATCCTTGCTACCTGACCCCACCTGTCAACAATGATTACTACCTAGCCTGTCTGACTACCGGCTTCAGCAGTCAACTGTCAACTATAATGCAGGCGACCTGAGTGACTCCAGCTTCTACGCACAATACACCCCAGCTTGCCAATACGATTGCAATAGCTGTCCGACGTCACTGAAAACCTAGTTAACCCGCCCTATTATAATTATTGCTACCTGGCCCCGTCAGACTACTAGCAGTCACCCGTCAACTATAATGCAGACGACATGAGTGACCCCTGCTTCTACGCACAATACACCTCTGACATTGCCTCATCTCACCCGGTTGGCAAAGTTTATAATGAAGGTAAATATAATATACTGTACAGTGTTAAACTAAACAGTAATAGCTTTAATTCCCAATGACACTACCGTAGTGTACAGTATGCTTGTAGACATGCACCATATAGCGCAAGTTGACACATGCCCAGTAACGGAAATAATAGCATAATTTTTTTTTCCAGAAAAGAAACTTTGAAGTTGAGCAGCAAAACATAAGGATGACGTTCGATGGAACTCTAATTTCACTTTATTAAAACGTTGCCCTTTTTACTTTTATACAGTCCGCCAGCTTCACGCTTTTAAAACTTTGCCACGCTAATATTTTTGACAACACACTACATTATGCACTGTAGTACTGTACAGTACTGTACCATATGTGATCGATTCAATTACTGCACATTTCATAATCTGTACTAAAATGTCACAACGAGATGTTTTTTTGCTTTTACAGCATTCCACTTCCTGGTTAATGGAAAACACTACTGTACAGTATGTTACTGTTTCCTTTTATCAATGATGTTGCATTTTGCAGTATACAGTAATTAGACTTTGCTTGTGTCATTAATTCGATAAGAAACCCGAAAAATAAATATTAATAACTAAATAAATAAATAAAGTCCTGCATTGTGATTTCTCAAGAGTAACTTCACTGGCAATGTTAATTTCAAGTCAGAAAAAAATGTAAAAAAAATAAAAAGACATATCTTTATTTATTTTTTTATTTTATTTGTCGTCGTTAATAATTTAGTGATTTTAAGAAAACAATATGATGCATTTTTTAAAATATGTTTTTCATTTTGTACATTCATAAAAATCGCTTCCTTTTTATTTCTTGGGGAGGTGGCATACACTTTTTTTTTTTTTAGAGGGGGAATACTATTCAAAACCTTTCAATTTGTTTATGGAAATATCACATAGAAACATGTTCTCAAGGGAGTTTGAACTTTTATTACATTTTAGAACAGTTCAAATGATTTTCATTCTACTGTCATCACAGCTTTAGCCAAAGATGGCTTAACTTCATTGCACCTTTCCACCACACACTCACCCTCCCAAAGCCAAGGAAAAGGCATTCAATGTGTTCCCACACCTCCCCCTGCCTGGCCATGAGATGTTCCTAAAAAAAAACAAAAGGCACATTATCTTTGAGCCTTTGATTCTTGGCTGAGAAATGTCTTTTGCCGTTTTCACACGCATGCCCTGCGGTGATAAGACCCGCATTGTGATTTTTCAAGAATGACTTCACTGTCAATGTTATTTTCAAGTGCTCGTCCGGAAACCCCCAGCTCACCTGCTCCAGCACCCATCCATGCTGATGCTCATCCAGAAAATTGTGGCTGGGATCCTGCACCCAGCCACACTGAAGTAAGTCTAGAAGCCCCCAGCTCACCTCCTCCAGTACCCACCTCCAGCACCCAGCCATGCAAATGTTCATCCGGGTGACACCAGCACTCTGTGCACCAGATCCAGCTTGGTCACCCGCATGCTGGATGTTTTCAGTGGTATCTAAATCACTGACAACTCAACAGAGCAATACAGGGACCGAATGGAGGACAAGATGGATCGTCTTTTGGAGACCATGGTGAATATGGATAGGTGCATGGGTGTTCGTCTGGATAAGATTGTGAAGGACATCGTGGGGCTCTATTGGAGTCCCTGCGTCTGTATGTCTGGCATAGGAGCAGGAGGGTGGCCTGGAGGCACCTTATTCTGCCATGAAGGAACCGCATACCTCCCCCCCGTGCACCCTCTCAATCCCTGGATTTGACCTTCACAGTGCCAACACCAAGCACACCACGGCCCCCCAACACTCACCCCTTCCGTCTCTAGAATACATGTATTCCCTTCTGTTGGAGGAGGTAACAACCCCTGTAAATGCTAAGCCATGACAGGAGGAAAGCATTCTCCCCGCTGCCAGAAACACACCTGCTTCAGCACCAAGGATTGTGCAACTTCCAGACATCACCCTGAGATACCTGCCCAGAGCGTCCAGGAGAAATACAAGATCAGATCTGCTGGCCTACCTCATAAATATGCCCAGTTCATCTTTAAACACCACATCAGTTTTGAGCTGTTCAGCGAGTGGACCCAAAATGTCAATTATAAAGGCAATACATACAAAAAGGCTCTTCCAGCAAATTTAAGGAGAACAATTATGGAGGAAGTGAAATGCAATTTTAAAGCTACCAGTCTTCTTATGAAAACCGTGAGAGACAGCATAATAGCCTTTTGAGGCATACAGTACAAGGGCTCTTCCCTGGAGGTCCATCAACTTTGTTTCATGACTACTAGTTATACATTTATTTACAAATAAAGATGCGCTGCCAACGTTTTTAATCTTAAATAAAAAATAGTTGATTTTTTAAAATTATTTCATTGTTTAATGCTTATTTTCTTTTTTGCATGTCTGAGCTGGGCAAATACAATGAGCCAGAACACCCCCCCCCCTTCTTGGTGCAGGAAACTCTCCCAGTAATACTGCCAGGTAAGACACACACAGTGCTCAAATCTATACATGTCATGTCCCTTCACCCCAAATCCCCCAAAACCTAAGGTACTTTAAAACCTCTAGTCCTACAGTAAAGTGCAGTAGCACCTGCAATGCATGCTTTGTCTCCTCCAACCCCCCTCAAAAAATAGAAGATACTGTTTAACAATGGACTGTACTGACATCATGGTATAATCATTTATTTCTATTTCTGTTTTCTATTTTGCATGTCTGGAGCTGGGAAAAGACAACGTGCAGATACCTCCCCCCCCCCCCACACACACCCCCTTTGGTGCAGGAATCTCTCCCAGCAATACTGCCAGGTAAGACACAGCGCTCAAATCCATGAATGCCATGTCCTTTTCTTCAAACCCCCCAAAACTTAATGTACTGTAAACCTCTAGTCCTATTGTAAAGTGATGTAGCCCATGTCATGCATGCTTTGTCTACTCAACCCCCCCCCCCACCAAAAGCAGAAGATACAAGGCACTGTAGTCATAATGTACTGTTCCCCATGTCATGCCCTTACTCCCCAGACACCCCAAAAATCTGTATTGAATAATGTATGGTGCGATTGTACATATATAATATTGTCTCTTTCTTTACAGACCAAGATGTCCAAGAAGCACCATCCATTGAGAAGAAGGAAAAGACAAGATTGTAAATTTGGAAGAAGAGGCGACGTTGTGTTTTTGTATTATGCATTTTTCCTTTGTTATCCAGAAAAAATATTACTACACTGTACATAAAGTTGTAAAGGCATTTAAATATATATAAATATCTGACATACAGTATGTATACATTATGTATACAGTACTGTATACAGTATATCAATCTTGAAATTAAGTTGCTTTTGTGCTTAAATAGTACAGTGGCGGCCGCCTTTAACCTCCTGCGGCCGCCACTGCGGGATTTTTAAAAACGCGGGCAGATGCAGCGTTTTTTCATCCGGTTTCGGCGCCACGGGCGCTTTAAATGTAAAGCGCCATTAGCTCTTATGCGTCAGTGCGGCTGACGCGCGGGAAACTCTGAAACAAATGGAGAACATCCCCGCATTTTTACGGGTAAGTAGGAGGATAGGAGGGGCCGCAGCAGTACTATAAAAAATTAAGTACTGATGTATGTCTAAATACTGTTAATCTTTGACATACAGTACACTATAAAAATCTTTAAAATCCAGTACATACTGTAATGTAAAGTTCTAAATGCATTTAAATATATAAAAATGTCTCATTGAGATACTGTACAGCAGGCCTGCACAACTTGTAAAGCGAAAAGGGCCAAACTGCTCCAAGAAAAATAGATTCGGGCTGCACGGGTAAAATCATCAATCATCATCATCATCATCATCATCATCATCATCATCATCATCATCATCATCATCATCATCATCATCATCATCATCATCATCATCATCATCATCATCATATCTCCCCCAGCAGCTCTCATCATCATCATCCTCATATCTCCTCCAGCACCCCTCATCAATCTCTCCCAGCACCCCTCATCATCCTCATATCTGCCCTAGCACCCCATCATCCTCATATCTCTCCCAGCACCCCTCATCATCCTCATATCTCCCCCAGCACTCATCATCTTCATAAATCTCCCCCTGCACACCTCATCATCAACCTTTGCAAGACTCACCCTCTATCTCACACCCCCATCTCTCCCCCTCACCCATACACAATACTCCCCCACCACATAACACACAATACCCCCCTGCAGACCACACATATCCCACCCCTGTACCTCCCCTCCTTTGCACCTCCCCTCCTTTGCACCTCCCCCCTGCACCTCACCTCACATCACTCTCCCCCCTGCATCTCACATCACATTACTCCCCTGCACCTCACATCACCCCACTACACCTCCCCCTGCACCTCACCTCCCCTTCTGCACCTCACATCACCCCACTACACCTCCCCCCTGCACCTCACCTCACCTCCCCCCCTGCCCTCACCCCACCCCCCTGCACCTCACCTCACTCCCCTGCACCTGACCTCACATCACACCACTGCCACTGCCACACTGACACAGCCACACTGCCACTCTGACACACTGACACAGCCACACTGCCACAGCACCAGACTGCACTCTGCCACTGACACACTGCCACTCTGACACACTGCCACTAACACAGTGACACAGCCACACTGACACAGCCACACTGACACACTGACACAGTTACACTGCCACTGACACAGCCACACTACTACACTGCCACTGACACAGCCACACTGACACACTGACACACTGATACTCTGCCACTGACACACTGCCACGGACACACTGCCACTGACACACTGCCACACTGCCACTGACACACTGCCACTCTGACACACTGACACACTGCCACAGCCACACTGACACAGCCACACTGACACTCTGCCACTCTGACTCACTGCAACTGACACACTGCCACTGACACACTGCCACTGACACACTGCCACTCTGACACATTGCCACTGACACACTGCCACTCTGACACACTGCCACACTGCCACTGACACAGCCACACTGATACACTGCCACTCTGACACACTGCCACTCTGACACACTGCCACTGCCACACTGCCACTTCCACCCTGGCACTAGCTCTGAGGAGTAGCTGCAGGGGGGGGGGCGTCCTACCTTTCACTGTGGAGCATGGCTGGAGGGGGTAGCCATCTTGGTCCCTTGCAGCAGGCACCTTACTTCCTGCTCTCACTAACAGGCTCCGCTGTCACTAACCCCTGCCCCACCCTCTGCAGTCAGACCCCGCCCCCACCCTCTGCAGTCAGACCGGCCTCAGCTCTGTCCCTTCTTTCCTCTCTGCCTGCAGGGGATCGCATCAAAGTGGTACCGATCCTTCCCTAATAGGCAGAGGGGTTTGGGGGTTGGTGGGGGTATCACAATGCTAGCACTCGGCAGAGCGGACTCAGGAGGGGGTGGGGAGCATGTCAAAATGCTGGCGCTCCTTCCCTCCTGTGTCTGCAGAGCGGGCTGGGGGGGGACATCGCGGGCCGCACAGGGAGTCCAGGTGGGCCGCATGCGGCCCGTGGTCCGTATGTTGTGCAGGCCTGCTGTACAGTATAATACAGTATATAACTACAGTATACTGTAGCACATAAACAATGTTTTTACTATATACAGTACAGTACTGTACTGTAGATACACAAAGAGCAGTACTACAATTGACAATTTGACATACATGCATGCGCATGCATGTGATGACATGCATATGCAATTCAAAAAGGTTCCAATTTGACATATACACATGCGCAGAAATGTGATGACACATATGCGTTTCAACAAGGTTCCAATTTGATATACACGCATGCGCAGAAATGTGATAAACACGCATGCGTGTATGTTCAGGGACTTTAACACCCGATTGATGAAGTGAGACATTACTCTTTGTTGGGACTTCTGTTTTGGACATTTTCACTGGTACTTTTAGTATCTTTTACTACATATTGTTATAGAGCGCTTGGGCTTGCATTTTTCCTCTTGTCTGATATAACTCGTTAAAAATACTTTTTATTGTGTGTGTTCATATTTTAAATCTTCTACAGTTCGAGAATTTTTGTATGGCTAAAAGCTAAGGAGCCTCAGAAAGAACTTCTTTACCATGTTCATTGCTGTATACAGTATGAACTCATATTTTAATCTTCAAAGTACAATTGTACACACACTTGAAGTACTGTACGGGAATAAAAGACAGGTTGAATTGCAATTAGATTTTTTAAGACAACAACTCGTGATCGCCCACTTGAGTTTCTCGATGTTTTTGAAGACAACACTAAAATGTAATATTCTGCACTTGATCAACACAATAGTAAACTCTTGTCTTAACTCGGGAAAATTTCAAGAAATCTCGAACCAACAAAGGAATGCAAAGGAATACAACTCGTGAAATGATCGGATAATGGCCACTGCATCTGTATAAAGAAATTGGCTTTGCAGCATAAAATACTGTACACTTGGTGGTGCTGAATGACGTTCAAGAAAAATAATTATATTTATAATAATAAAGACATTTTATAACTGTAGTGCACGCAACTTGAAAATGTTACTATTTATATATGTATATCCCAAATGTGTACCAACCACCCCCCCACCTGCGTTTAATACAGACATATCCTGGTTTAAGGACACTCACTTTAAGTACACTCGCGAGTAAGGACATATCGTCCAATAGGCAAACGGCAGCTCACGCATGCGCCTGTCAGCACGTCGTGAACAGAAATACTGGCTCCCTACCTGTACCGAAGCTGTGCGCAAATGGGGAGACTATAGAGCCTGTTACAAATGTGTTATTTACATCAGATATGCACGTATATGATGATTGCAGTATAATACATGCATCAATAAGTGGAAAAAAGGTAGTGCTTCACTTTAAGTACATTTTCACTTTACATACATGATCCGGTTCCATTGCGTACGTTAATGCGGGGTATGCCTGTAAAGTTTATTTTTGTTTTGCAACATGTCATCGTTATCAAGTTTTATAATGGACACAATATTTAAAATCACAAAAATTTTATTGAGCTTTTCAGGATAGGGGTACATATGTATATAGACTGAGGTAATACAAGATAGTAATATTGTGTGTAGTAAAATTAATAAAAGAATATGAGCGTTGATAAAAGAAAGGTTACAACGTCACAACTTAAAAATGAAGTACAAGGGACTACACAATATTTTGCATGGGATAGCTCCGTCACCATTAAAATAATCCCTGAATGAGTCACAAATGTTTTTTGCCTTGTTTCCAGTTGAACAATTTGCCCGACGTCTTGCCAGCTGTGTAGTGGGGATAGGCGACACATCCAATGATGATAAATCATAAGTGCCTTTCAAAACTATTACAATATTATGCAATAAAGTTTCACATTTAACAATATGATTTGCATTTGGCACAGAAGTTTCTATAGATTTTTAAAGCAATCTCCATTGCGCTGTCATAATCCCAAAGGCAAACTCCACACAGTGTCTCGCTCTGGAAAGTCTATAATTAAAAACTTCTTTCTCTTTTGTTAATCCTTGTCGACTGTATGGCTTCATGAAGTATTGGAGCACTGAAAAGGCCACATCTTCCTGATAGGTAGGACTGAAACCAGTGTAACGGGTATTCCCCCCCACAATCGCAGATCTGATGTGGATGCAAGGAACATACGGTGTTACCATAGGTGTGGTGCATTACCTGTTGGCTCGCAGGAGGGCTGAGCTTCCGCCACGGGGAACCTGGGGCAATTATACTAGGGGTAACCACTTACTCAATTCAGCGCCTCCACCTGCGATGGCTCCCACCAGAGGGGGAGTGGTTCCTCGCAGGACAATACAATAATCACATACACGGGAATATATATATTAACGAGTGACTTTACTAACAAGCAATATAACATATCACGCAATACCTTTATATAACCTGTGTCCCTCTCTAGAGGAGACACCTACGGCGTCACGCAGGATGCTTCCCCAACACCAGGTGATCCCACCCAGTGTCCCGAGAATCCCACCCAATGTCCCGCACTCTTGGAGAGAACGTGGGTGACTGCGCAGTCACAGTTACACTAAGGGGCCCGTTGGTGCACTTATGACTGTATGGTACCTGCCGAGCACTCCGGTACTCGGATCAGCAACTGGCTTTGCAAAGGGTCAGACGTGTGATGAATCCGTCTGATCCTCCAACCGAACTCCTTTGTACGCAGACCGCCAGGGCGGTCTCCCTCTGGAATAGTCTCTGCGGACCCCAACGTGGGTCCGAACCGCTTTACAGGAACCGCAGCGTCCGCTGAGTCCCTAACTAACACTTGGTACTAACGTGACAGGAACCCTAACCTAGGGCCTGTCCCTGTGGTACCGCAACCTAAAGTGGCTTTGGGGAAAACTCCTAGAGGCCTACCGGGGTTAATAACCTGCCCCACTCCCCTAACTCTTCCCAGCCTTGACTGTACTTACTAAGACCTAACGAGTCCCAGCGCCTACAGCAGCAAGCTGTAGCTCACTGGATGCTGCAGCCAACATGCTGCGCAACAAGGTGCCTGCCTGTCAGACCTCACAGCACTAACAGCCATGACTCTGACAAGGCAGCGCTCTACACTAAGGGCAGCGTCCTTATCTTGGGCCTCCCTAAGCATTTACCCACTAAACTAGTGGGGAGTTGGGGCCTACCTGGGGTGTAGGTACCTATATGGGGCAGGAGCTGCACACACTCCCCACACCCTTCCTTCCCTCACAGCTCCCTGACTCCAACTCTCTGTAACCTTTCTTTCCCAGCTCCCACTAATGTAAGTGGCAGGGTCCCTAACCTGAGGGCTGTCCCTGGCAACACTCACCTTACTGGGGAGCTGAGCTATCTCGGGCCCTGGGGGTGCTGGCCTAGTACAGGGAGTCCCTGACTCCTGTACCCTACCTCCTTCCCTGGGCTGCTCCAGTCTCTGACTCCCCAACGTGCTGCAACTGACAAAAACCCTGTCTTCACACAACATTGTTGCAACTCTGCAGCATGAGAATCTGCCAGCTCTATTGGCTTCAATGCTGCCTGTGACAAGGGTGAA
Organism: Ascaphus truei; assembly: GCA_036426205.1. Classification (NCBI taxonomy): domain Eukaryota; kingdom Metazoa; phylum Chordata; class Amphibia; order Anura; family Ascaphidae; genus Ascaphus; species Ascaphus truei. The sequence continues at coordinate 58,213 of WSYH01001022.1, read as the reverse complement.
AGTGCAGTCCCCAGAGACTGCTGGGAATTGTAGTCCTTGGCAAAGCTCTTTTCTATGGGGACCGCGTGCGCGATCTTTACTGCGCATGGGCGAAGCTCGCGCCAAAACCAAGAGGGCGGTGCCCGCCGGGAGAAGTCGCCGTCCCCTTCCCCCACTGCCACAGGGGTAAGGCATGGGGCAAAGGAAAATCAGGGGAACCGGGAACATTTCCCGCGCGCGGAAATCAGCACGTGACTTCTTCATGGCGAACAAAAATAGCACAATTTAGAAAAAAATATACCGGGCACCCCAGGTCTATCTCAGCAGCGCCTCCAATCTTTACTGCGCATGGGCGAAGCTCGCGCCAAAACCAAGAGGGCGGTGCCCGCCGGGAGAAGTCGCCGTCCCCTTCCCCCACTGCCACAGGGGTAAGGCATGGGGCAAAGGAAAATCAGGGGAACCGGGGGTGACCCCCTTACACTCTCCCCCTGGTGAAAATACCAACGTCCCCGCTTGGAGAACAGCGGCACATTACAGAAAGTTACACAATAAAAATGCATTGCATAAACAGTACAACGTAACATATTGACTGTAACATCACTGATACATGGCATATCACACACAGTAATACCCGAAGCCAGCTGAGTGTTAGCTGCTTGCTGAGACCAATGGTGGGGTGCCCCTAACTGATCATGTGGGGGTACCTCACTTTTACGTTTGTGAGCCTCCCCCGGGAGAATCTCTGGACGAGCACGCTCTGGGGTAACAGTCACCGGTTCCGTACTACTTCCTCCCCCTTGTGGAAGGAATAGCACAGTGTCTCTTGGCCAGACCTTTACCCGGCCATCCGCGGCATGGATGCGGTAGGCCAGGAGGCCGGGACCTTTCCCGCGGTCCACTACCTGGCGAATGAGGCGCTCCTTTTTGGGCTCAAAGGAGGCCAGTCTCCCTGAATCTTTCCCTACACAGTCCTTGTCCCTACGAACTTGCGAGGCTTCCACTGGGAAGCGAGAATTGGATAACGTCTCTTTTCTCAAAGTCTCTGTTTCACCTGGCAGGGGGTAAAGGGTAGATACCTTACCACTGCGGTGATTCACGGTGGCCAACAGGTCCTCGGGGACGCTGTCAGTTCCCACCTCGGCTGTCTTGGGACCTGCCCCCGGCACTTCTGGGGCAGTCCACTTACTCGCTGGAAACTCGGGAGCGTTGGATCCCAGTCCTGGGACCATTTGGGCTGGAGCATACGGGCTCACACTCCGCTCAGGAGCCGTAACTCTGGCCTTCTTCACGGCCACCTCCATCGGAGCCTGTGGGGAGCAAGGGGGTTCCTTACCACTCGGCTGGCTTGCGATGGGTTTCTCTTCTTCTGGCACGATAGGCGGTGGGCACTGGTCCACTCGCACCACAGGACAGCTACCTTCGAAGGAGGACACCTCCGCCAGGACGCATGCAGAGGGGAGCCCTTCGCACGGGCGACCAGACTTAAGGAGCCATCGTGCTCCACGGTCACCTGGAGGCTCACCCCCAACACCCCTGCGGCAGTCGACTCACCTTGGTCGTCGGTAGGTACTGGTCCTTCTTCTAGGACTGATGGTACCTCTGTAGTAGGCCAGGCGGCCCGTTGTAGGGCACACGGGCCCATATCAGGATTCACTGAGATAATTGGCTTGATGACTTCACTCGCGTGGTCCGCCGGCAGGCGCATCACCACGAGGGGTTGGTCACTGGAATCACTAAAAGAAGATGGGGGTACAGACACCTTACCCTGTGATTCCTCTGTATCATCGCTGGGGTGGTTCGCCGGTAGGCGCATCGCCACCGATGGGACTTCAATCTTGTCCGCCGGCAACATCACGATCGGATCCTCCGCCAACGTGTTGCTCGGCTCCAGGATTGGCTGATCCGGGTTCTGTGGTTCCTGCTCAGGAACCAGGTCTAGAAGGTTCACTTGGGCGCACTGGCCCTCCGAAATGTCTATGAGAAGGGTAGATGGGTTAGTTATACTGACCGGCTCTTCAGGCGGGGGCACAATAGGTTTTAAGAACCAGGCACCGCAATCTCCACATTGAGGCTCCCACGCCAATGCCGCTCAAGAACAGTCACATGTAGGGCTAAAATACTGTATGCTCAGTTCTCCATCTACGGTGCCGGTCTTGAAATCCAGCGGTAGCTGAAATAGGTCGGCTCCTTGGACATAAGCTTTTTGCAGGCATGTGCACATTAATGTAAGGGCTTTCACTCCTGGCACGTGCCAGGACACATACACATTGGGGTGTACTCACTTACAGTCTGTTCCATCATCATTATCAGAAAACCAAGAGTCTATTTCATTTATGTCGGCCACAGTGCCCTCTTCCTCGGGCTGTCCTGTAGCCGCCAACGGCACGGGTTGCAGAGTCGGTATCCTGCAGCAGCCACATATGCGTCCCCAGGCCAATTTACAAAAGGAGCAGTCACCGTTGTTACAGAAACATTCCCGGCACCCATCCTCGTTTGCGTCTTCCAGCCGCCCTCTTATCAGGCACGTCAAAATCGCAAAGTTCATACTACCCGACGGACTCAACGATTCTATCATACACGGACACAACAAAAAGGATACGGCCCCGGCCTTCGTCGGCCAGAGTCCATATGACGGCGAGCAATTTTCTTTGCCCCCAGTACTTTCTTTGATGGAGACAGCAGTTACGGGTGAAGGCTCACAGTGCTTGCTCCCCCTGGTGGAATCTGAAGGAGGGGCAGCACACAATTTCATGGAGGGACTCTGGCTCGGCACAGAGTTATTCAGTTGGCGGGGGCGGGGCTTAGGATTTCCCGCCAAGCTCGGACAGTCTGCAACATTTTCCCGCGCGAGCCGGAAATCAGCACGTGACTTCTTCATGGCGAACAAAAATAGCACAATTTAGAAAAAAATATACCGGGCACCCCAGGTCTATCTCAGCAGCGCCTCCAAATGTAACGGGTATTCCCCCCCCCAATCGCAGATCTGATGTGGATGCAAGGAACATACGATGTTACCATAGGTGTGGTGCATTACCTGTTGGCTCGCAGGAGGGCTGAGCTTCTGCCACGGGGAACCTGGGGCAATTATACTAGGGGTAACCACTTACTCAATTCAGCACCTCCACCTGCGATGGCTCCCACCAGAGGGGGAGTGGTTCCTCGCAGGACAATACAATAATCACATACACGGGAATAAATATATTAACGAGTGACTTTACTAACAAGCAATATAACATATCACGCAATACCTTTATATAACATGTGTCCCTCTCTAGAGGAGACACCTACGGCATCGCGTAGGACGCTTCCCCAACACCAGGTGATCCCACCCAGTGTCCCGAGAATCCCACCCAATGTCCAGCACTCTTGGAGAGAACGTGGGTGACTGCGCAGTCACAGTTACACTAAGGGGCCCGTTGGTGCACTTATGACTGTATGGTACCTGCCGAGCACTCCGGTACTTGGATCAGCAACTGGCTTCGCAAAGGGTCAGACGTGTGATGAATCCGTCTGATCCTCCAACCGAACTCCTTTGTACGCAGACCGCCAGGGCGGTCTCCCTCTGGAATAGTCTCTGCGGACCCCAACGTGGGTCCGAACCGCTTTACAGGAACCGCAGCGTCCGCTGAGTCCCTAACTAACACTTGGTACTAACGTGACAGGAACCCTAACCTAGGGCCTGTCTCTGTGGTACCGCAACCTAAAGTGGCTTTGGGGAAAACTCCTAGAGGCCTACCGGGGTTAATAACCTGCCCCACTCCCCTAACTCTTCCCAGCCTTGACTGTACTTACTAAGACCTAACGAGTCCCAGCGCCTACAGCAGCAAGCTGTAGCTCACTGGATGCTGCAGCCAACGTGCTGCGCAACAAGGTGCCTGCCTGTCAGACCTCACAGCACTAACAGCCATGACTCTGACAAGGCAGCACTCTACACTAAGGGCAGCGTCCCCATCTTGGGCCTCCCTAAGCATTTATCCACTAAACTAGTGGGGAGTTGGGGCCTACCTGGGGTGTAGGTACCTATATGGGGCAGGAGCTGCACACACTCCCCACACCCTTCCTTCCCTCACAGCTCCCTGACTCCAACTCTCTGTAACCTTTCTTTCCCAGCTCCCACTAATGTAAGTGGCAGGGTCCCTAACCTGAGGGCTGTCCCTGGCAACACTCACCTTACTGGGGAGCTGAGCTATCTCTGGCCCTGGGGGTGCTGGCCTAGTACAGGGAGTCCCTGACTCCTGTACCCTACCTCCTTCCCTGGGCTGCTCCGGTCTCTGACTGCCCAACGTGCTGCAACTGACAAAAACCCTGTCTGCACACAACATTGTTGCAACTCTGCAGCATGAGAATCTGCCAGCTCTATTGGCTTCAATGCTGCCTGTGACAAGGGTGAAAGTGCAGTCCCCAGAGACTGCTGGGAATTGTAGTCCTTGGCAAAGCTCTTTTCTATGGGGACCGCGTGCGCGATCTTTACTGCGCATGGGCGAAGCTCGCGCCAAAACCAAGAGGACGGTGCCCGCCGGGAGAAGTCGCCGTCCCCTTCCCCCACTGCCACAGGTGTAAGGCATGGGGCAAAGGAAAATCAGGGGAACCGGGGGTGACCCCCTTACACTAGTTTAAAGCATGCTTCCCTATTCCAGAGCTCTTGAGTTTGTTAAGCAGTATAGCATGATCAACTGTATCAAAAGCCTTTGCAAAATCTAGGAATACTGCACCAGTGAGTTGTCCCCGTTCCATTCCACAATGGATTTCATTGCAAACTTTTAGCAGGGTAGTTACGGTGGAGTGTTTGGGACGAAAACCAGATTGGAATTGGCTAGGGAAATTTGTCTTGGTATAGTAATCGCTTAAATGGGAGTGGACACATTTTTCCATGACTTTGGATTGAATTGGGAGAAGTGAGATTGGCCTGTAGTTTGAGACAGTGTTTTTGTCCCCACTTTTGAAGATTGGGACAACTCTGGCAGTTTTCCAGGTCTTAGGGATATGGCCTGCAGACAGGATAGAGTTGACTATGGAAGCAATTGGTTTGGCAATGGCTGGAGCACCAAGTGGACCACTTAGCTTTGTGGATTTATGTTTACCTCAGGGAAGATAACATCTGTTACTGATTTTGATATCAGGGCGTTATGAGTAGATGGGTGAACCACCACCATGCAAAAGTCCTATTTCAGGGATTACAATTGTGAATCAATTTCCCGGATTGTTAAAATTTGAAATGAGAAAAATACATCTGAATTTTTTACACTGATTTGCGGATTAAAGAAAATGGTTAATCCGCGGTGAATTCAAATTGCATTGAACATTTGGCCCATCTCTATTTATGAGCCCTGATTTTTATGAAGATTTGTGGCTGAGGCTTATTGCTCACTTTGCTGCAGTATGTTTCACTGGGACATTCTTCTTTTCCAAGTTTTCAGATGTAGCCAGACTTACCTGCCCTGCAGCTGTGGCACACCAGCAGAGAATCCATTTCTCAGTATTATATCCCACGCAGCATGAATGTTCAGTGCAGGGAGATTCTTTAATCATATTCCCACAGCCCTGCATTGGGGAAAGAGTTTACTGTAGCTACATCGCTACATGCCCTTTATTTTTCTTTTGATGATGCCGTCATTTTGTAAATTATTCTTTTCACATATTTTCACTTTATTGAGTGCTACATCTCCTCTCAGTATACTCTAAATAAGCATATCATGGGGTTTTGGGGTGAATAAGACTCTGAAAGAGTTACATATAAGCATTCTCCCATGAACAATAAAAATCAATACTTGGAAATCATGAACCATGAAAGAAGGCTTATATTCAACATTAATCTGGATAAAAGATTCATTGGCATTGATTTTCTTATACTTAAACTGTCAAAAACTATAAAATGCTATAATTACTTGCTGTTTGTCAAATCCATACAAAAAAGGACAGATTTCTTGGGAATTGTGTTTTCTTTCTTTCTATGGAAGGTTATACTGTAGATCTCAACATTTGTATTTCTAGTCGATTCCAAGATTCATCAGAAATAGAGATAATGGGTAGGCTAATATTAATAAATTAAATTATAAAGAACCACTTCTTTATCAGTATTAGTATCGGGCGGATGTTAGTCTAACATAAATATAGTAAAACAATTCTTACTCTAATATATCCTTAAAACAATAAAAAAAAGAAAGCATTTAGATTACATAGACCACTAAATCATCTCTTATAGTATAAACAAAAGTTAACAGTAATCTGTATTAATAATTACTATCGAAGGACTTAGCTCTCTGTACAGTACTCTTATTTGTGGTTTTCATTTCTTTTTTGTATTGCTCAGATTTAAATGTTGCATAATTTTTAACATGGACAAAAATCCTGGCTCCTTTATTATGATGAGTAGTTTCGTTTGGATGTCCCTTCAGACACTTTATATTGTTGAGCTGTGAAACAGGATTGTCAATGTTATGGCACTGTAGATGTATGATGGGCCAGTGACTAATGCATAACTTAAAGTCCCATGACTGCATTTACTTTGTGACCGCAAGAATAATGTCGAGTCACCTGATAGGGTAATATAGCTCTGCTTAAAAAGGAAAAATAACGTACAGAAAAGTAATTTTGAGGAACTATGTACAGATACATTTTGAGATGATATTTTAAAGAGGGATCAAGTACCTTCCACATATTAGACCTATGCTAAAACCAAAATGGAATGTGTCAGGGGAAGCCAAGTTATACTTATTTGTAATGTTCAACAGTTTTACATTATATCAATGTGTGAAAATAGAATCACTTTATATTATATTTCAATTTGCCATTATGTTCCCTATACTTAATCGCACCAGTATACTGAAAAAGGCAAGGACCAAATTGTATCTAAAGTATAACACTTGATCATCAAGACACAAATATTAAACACTTTGAAAGCATTCCAAATGGCCCTTTTAGTCTTTTATGACTAATAATAATAATAATAACTTTATTTATATAGCATTTTTATTCCAATGGGACATAAAGTGCTTCACACAATTAAAACTAACAGTTCTAAAAAAAAATAAAGTAACTAATTAAGAACTATACTGTAGGTCATGCTAAGAGTGTGAATTTCATTTTGTGTGTTGTGCTGCCAGTGCATTAGTGCCAGAAGCACAAAAAAATGATACAAAATAGGAAAAACTATTTCAAACTTTATTTAATTTGATTTCTGTACATATTGATACACAGGAAAAATTGTACTACATGTGAATAATTCAAATATCATTAACTTACTATATTGCATATCACCCTTAATTATTTTCTTGCATTACATATATGAAATAATGCATTTCATCCAAGTTTTAACTTCATAACAATTATTTTTATTCCAATACCAGGGCTCATCACTTCATGAAAAACTTCTCAATTTTTTTTTCACATACAGTATAATAATCATTAAACATTCCTTCTTATAGCAAGCACAACAAGTGTCTCTTATCTGGTGTCAGCTCATTGTAACCCTGGGCAAGTCACTTTATCTCCCTAAGCCTCAGACACAAAAACATAAATTGTAAGCTCATCTGGGAAGGATCGGTGTCTGTAAAAATTCTATGTGCTGCATTCCACGCACTATACTGTAATTGTGAAGCGCTTTGAGTCCCATTGGGAAAAGTGCTATATGAAATAAAACTATTATTATTATTACTATTACTATTATTATTATTATTATTATTATTATTATTATTATTATTATATTCTCCTAGCTATGTCGGTCAACTTTGGCACTGGTTGCTACAAAAACAGTCCGATTTTTGGGGTTTGTGGCAAAATCTGTTGTTCTTGCAAGTTTCTTAGATAATATATGAGCTATGGTGGCGAGGTGGGTTGTTGGAGTGTAGGGATATACAGCTGGGCCAGCCTTTATTCTAAAGTGGCCGAAGCTGAGTCGCTCTGATAACCGTGGCCAGAAGCGCTCTGTTTTCTTTTTTTTCCGTGCGGTTTTCGCTATTTTAGCGTTCGTTTTTTTAGCATTGTCTGCAATACTGCAATACCATCTAGAAACTCAGGTGGGTGATCGCGAGCTGTTGTCTTAAAAGTCTAATAGCAATTCAACCTGCCGTACATTTCTGCAAGTCAGTGTGCACGCGCAGTAATTGTAAATTTGAAGATTTATACTGTACTGCATTTTAAGCAGAGATTAATTAATGTTCCGAGTTCATACTGTATACAGTAGTATGAGGCTCCTTAGGGAAAAGAAGTACAGTTGTAAGGAATCGGGGGCCACGTCCTTTGTGCCGTGACCCCTCCTTACCCACTACCAGTACTGCAGTGGCTGCTGCCCCCCATCGCTACCCATGCCGCCGCCCAGCGCATACCTTGAACTTTTCCGCGGCCGCCATTTTGGATTCTGGCACTGGTGTTACAGACTCTCAGCTGTGCTCTAATACTTCCTGGTCTCTCAGCCACTCACGAGCAGCTCCTCGACACGCCTCCGCCATGCCCCTCGTCCGGATTGGTCACTGTCGCTTTAAATATCCTGCTTTGCCTTCACTTCCTTGCTCTGCATAGCTCCTTGCTACCTGTGTTGCCTGGAACCTGTGTCGTGCTCTCTTTGTGTTTATTCCCTACAGCTATTGACCCGGCTCGTCTGAATACCCCCTCTGGCTCCTTAACTCGGCTTTCCTACTGACTACTCTAATCTCTAAGACCCTCGGACTCCGCTACGGATTTTGACTACGGAACTTTCTATATCCTCGGACTCGGCAAGAACTTGACAATGCTTTATCTACATCCAGGCCTGGCCACGCTACTACGCCACATCCCGGACACGCCCCCTCTGCTGTCGGTGCGTATACTCAACATCCCACCTCAGTACAGGGGACTGGTCTGGTCTGCGGGCTGCACAGCGTGACAACAGTATTACAAAAATAAAACGCCGCGTCTTCTTCTGAATATAAAATTATCACATTTCTATATTTATTATTTATTAATCAATACTTTTGCTAGGCTTGCTCTTCAATTCATACTGTTTTTATTTTATGCGCGTGCGTGTATGTCTCATTGGAACATTGTTGAAACGCATAGGCGTGTTACAATATCACATTTCTGCGCATTAAACATTATGATGACCTATTGAAAATATTTATTTGAATTTATAATCTAGCATACAGCGCTCTCCCCCTCGCCCCCGCACACACACAAGGCTAAAGTATTTAAACTTCTTATCTACAGTACAGTACACCTCTCCCACACCATTCATTTGTAATGGATGGCTTTCTTGCTTGAATCTCCCCGAGGGTGGCATCATATTTCTGCTCATGCATGTATGACTTCACATTCAATTAGAAGTTCAAGTCTGAAATTTTTTTTTAAAAATTCGTTTCTCGACATGTGCCTGTTTGCATAACAATTCTTGATATTCTGAGAATCAATCACCACTGTAGCTTTTTAATTCTACACTAGGCATGTACGTTACTTTATGAGGTGGGTGGCATAGTACTGTGATTTTTATTTGGGGGTGTGGGGTTCAAAACATTATGATGACCTGTTGAAAATATTTATTTGAACTGATAATCCAGCATACAGTGCTCTCCCCTTTCCCCCCCGCACACACAAAGGCTCAAGTATTTAAACTTCTTATCCACACCTCTCCCAAACCATTCTGTTGTATTTATTTGTATTGGCGAGAATTACTTATCCTTGAAATTTTTGAGGCTTTGTTTACAGTAACGCATGTGCACGTGTGATAATCCCTTCTCAAATTTACATGTATGCCGTTGACGAGGATTACATGACAACCCCGTCAAGACCACAACAGTAGATGACAGCACAGATAAGGCAACTAAGACAGGAGGAGGAAAGCATCCTCCCAGACCACCTACCCTCGCCCGCTGCCACAAGCATACCCGCTCCCAGAATCCCACCCACACACGCTTGCATTGAGACGGTGACCGACATCATCTTGCGCGACCTGCCCCAGCAAGTCAGGGAGAAGTATAGGGTTGCAAGTGGTGGTATAGCCCAGAAATTTGCCATGTACAACTTCAAACACCACGTGAGTTACGAGTTGTACTGCGGGTGGAGCCACAATGCCAATAACGAAGGGAGTCGCGTCAAAAAGGCTCTTCCTGAAAATGTAAGAATAACTATTGTGGAGGAATTGCGGCGCTATTTTTCCATCACCGATCATTTAATGAGAATAGTGAGAGACTCCATAAATAGCATTTTACATAGTTACATAGTAGATTAGATTGAAAAAAGACATACTGCACCGACACACTTTATTCGAGCAAATACCCAGTATGTACCTGGCAGATACCTGGAATGCGCCGCTCCTCACCTCTGACAAGCCCCGTTGCGTTTGCCTTCCCAGCCTGGGTTCATGCCTGGCTGACGGGCGGCTGATCTGTTAAATGATAATGATTAGGATTTAATAGGCTGCAATGCTTCGCGTGTCTACCAGATGCCATAAATTCATGAATTGTAATGCAGTATATATATATATATATATACTGTGCAGTATTGCAGCCAGCGGGAATAAAATGCTTCAATCCCTGCATGGAAAATACCTCAATGCACTCGGGCAGAAAACAGTCACAAACCTCAATACACCCGGGTATACCCGAATTCGTGGGACTAGCCGAGCTCGAATAAAGTGTGTCGCCAGTGTAGGTCCATCAAGTTCAACCTATGCTAAATTTAGACAACAGATACTTTATCCTATATCTATACTTACTTATTGATCCCGAGGAAGGCAAACAAAAAACCCCATTAAGGGGAAAAATTAATTCCTTCCTGACTTCAAGAATTGGCATACGGATTAATCCCTGGATCAGCATCCTTCCTATGTATACTTATTTGGTATATCCCTGTATACCTTTCCCATCTAAAAAGATGTCCAACTTTTTTTGAACAAATCTATTGTATCTGCCATCACAGTCTCCATGGGTAATGAATTAAACATTTTAACTGCCCTTACTGTAAAGAACCCTTTCCTTTGTTGCTGGTGAAATTTCCTTTCCTCCGGATGGCCCCGAGTCCTTAGTACTGCCCGTGGGATGAATAGTTCTTTTGAAAGGTCCTTGTATTGTCCCCGAATATATTTGTATATAGTTATCATATCTACTCTTAGACGCCTCTTTTCTAATGTAAATAAATCTAATTTAGCTAGCCTCTCCTCATAAGTTAGATTGTCCATCCCCTTTATTAATTTGGTTGCTCTTCTCTGCACTCTCTCTAGTTCCATAATGTATTTTCTTAGGATTGGTGCCCAAAATTGTACTCCATATTCAAGGTGTGGTCTTACTAGTGCTTTGTAAAGGGGCATAATTATGTTTACTTCCATCAATTGTCCGTTTGATGCAAGATAAGATCTTGTTTGCCTTTGCAGCTACTGCATGACATTGGGCACTATTGCTAAGCCTGCAGTCTACAAGCACTCCTAAATCCTTCTCCATCAAGGATTCCACCAATATATCTCCATTTAATTTGTAAGTCGCCTTTTTATTCTTGCATCCCAAATGCATAACCTTACATTTATCTGTATTAAACCTCATTTGCCATTTACCTGCCCACGTTTCCAGTCTCTCCAAGTCCTTCTGAAGAGAAATTTCATCCTGCTCTGATTCTATTACCTTACACAATTTAGTATCATCAGCAAAGATTGAGACTTTGCTCTCGATCCCAACCTCAAGGTCAATAATAAACAAGTTAAAAAGCAGGGGTCCCAGTACCGATTTCTGAGGTACTCCACTCACGACTTTAGCCCAACCTGAAAAAGTTCCATTTATGACAACCCTCTGTTGTCTGTCCTTTAACCAGTTTTCAATCCAGGTGCATATATTATTACTGAGTCCAATTTTCTTTATTTTGTACACCAACCTCTTGTGTGAAACCGTATCAAAAGCCTTAGCAAAATCTAAGTAGACCACATCAACTGCATTACCCTGGTCTAAATTCCTACTTACCTCCTCAAAGAAACAAATAAGGTTAGTTTGGTATGATCTATCCTTCCTAAATCCATGCTGACACTTACTAATAATTTTGTTTTCCATTAGGTATTCCTGAATATTATCCCGTATTAAACCTTCAAGTAGTTTCCCTACTATTGAAGTCAGGCTTACAGGTCTGCAATTTCCCGGTTGTGATCTAGCTCCCTTTTTAAATATAGGCACCACATCTGCTTTACGCCAATCTTGTGGTACTGAGCCTGTGGAAATGGAGTCCTTGAATATTAAATATAATGGTTTGGCTATTACTGAGCTTAACTCCTTGAGAACTCTTGGATGTATGCCATCGGGGCCAGGTGCCTTATTTACTTTAATTTTTTCAAGTCGCTTATGAACTTCTTCCTCAGTTAACCAATTGTTCATTAATATGGAGGTTGTGTCTTCCTCCTGCGGCACTACTATTGAACTTGATTCTTCCCTGGTAAACACAGAGGCAAAGAATTTGTTTAATACCTCAGCTTTTTCCTTATCTCCAATAATCTGCCTACCCATCTCACACTGAAAGGGTCCTATATTTTCTTTTCTCATTTTTTTGTTATTAAGGTACTTAAATAACTTTTTAGGGTTGACCTTACTTTCTATTGCAATCCTTTTTTCATTATCCATTTTTGCTAATTTGATTGCCCTTTTGCAATTTTTGTTACATTCCTTATAATTCTGATACGATGTCTCCGTCCCTTCTAATTTAAATAATCTAAATGCCTTCCTCTTCTTGTCCATTTCCTCCCCTACCTGTTTATTTAGCCACATTGGTTTTAACTTATTTCTTTTATACTTATTACCCAAGGGTATACACTGATAAGTGTGCTTTTCTAACAATGTTTTAAAGACTGCCCATTTATCTTCTACATTTTTCCCTGCAAAAACATCATCCCATTGTATTACTACTAGATTAGACCTCAGTTTATTAAAATCTGCCTTTCTAAAGTTTAAGGTCTTTGTTGAACCCAAGAAATCTATGTTTTTGATAATTTATTTCAAATGAGACCATGTTATGATCACTGTTACCCAAATGTTCCAGGACTTGAATATTTGTTATTACTTCTACATTGTTTGATATGACCAAATCCAGTATTGCCCCTCTCCTGGTTGGTTCCTCAATAATTTGGGTCATATAATTGTCTTTAAGCACCCCCAAAAACCTGTTTCCTTTTGTTGTAATGCTAATCTCATTGCCCCAGTCTATGTCTGGATAATTAAAATCCCCATTATGCAAACATGACCCAGTTTTGAGGCTTTTTCCATTTGCAAAAGTATTTTAGCTTCCTCAATCTCACAGATATTTGGTGGTTTATAGCATTTTACCACAAACATTTTCTTAATATTTTAACTTCCGCTGCTAATATCTATGCCAATCTATCTATTTTGCAGCATACAAGTGCTCGGCCCTGGAAGGACAGACTGGTGGGGATCGAATTCGCTGTGTGATTGTTCGTCTGTTTTAATAAATATTACTTTACTCCATAAATGTTTTTACTTACCCCAATAAAAAAAATGTTGATTCTTTTAAATTGGTTCATTGTGTCTCCTTTTATAACAAAATACAGTGTTTCTAGACTGTACAGTCAGTAATGGTTGGTTAAAATCTGTCAAGAAGGCTACAAGAATTTGCATGAATGGCACAGTGGGGGGCGGGGGAGGCGGGGAGTAACTGGTACTGTCGAAGTGTGTGCAGGATTAGTAAACACAAGAATTTTGTGTTTCAATAAGGTTCCACGAGGCATACTGTACAGTACTGTACTGTATATACTGTAAGCAAGCTCAATAAATCAAAACAGTATTAAAACAATACATACAGTACAGGTATAGAATACACATAATGTATACTGTAGAATAAATACATACTTTTTATTTTTGGGTTTTATTATACAATATGTAAAAAAGTATTGTATACTGTATGAAAACAACAGCATACTGTTTTAGGTTTTCTATAAAGCTCACAGTTATTCTATCCTAATCAATAAAAATGGCACTGCCACTAAATTGTTGCCTCCAGTATTTGGATTTTAAATCAGATTAATCAATGTGCAAGCATCGTTACAAAAAGTGATATAATCCATCGAAATCCCTCCATTTGCCGTTCTCCATTTGATGACAAAGTTTATTTTCTGAAGAAAAATAAAAAATACAACAAAGTTGAATATTATTTAAATTGTTTCATTGTTTTATTGTGCAACCTTTTATAAAAATTTCAGTGTTTTCTAAATTTTCTAATTTTCTCGGGGGGCGTCTCTTGTTCACATACACGCATGCGCCTAAATGTGTTGACACGCATATGCGTTTCAACAAGGTTCCAATGAGACATACAGTAGGCACTTGTGCCTAGCTGTCCACCAATTGTTCAGTATCTACTGTAGAAGCTGCTCAGCCAATGATATTGCTGGACTACAATTTCGCGAATTGTGACTAAATTAATAGAACTAAATAACCATAAGCAAAGCGATTGATTACAGGAGAATCACTTGACTATGCATTGATATTGATATTTTAAAAAAAGAATAAAATACGGCAGCTGTACTCACCAGAGACGTTGCCAATCAGTTGGCGCCGAGCCACTGCCATCAGTCCCGTATTCTTGATTATACATGTAGTTGACAGGTGACAGCAGGCCTGCTATACCTGTAGTTGACAGCTGATGAAGCTGGAAATCTTTTTGGTACATGCAAGCTTGCTGGTATCTGTACGTGAAATCCTGCTCAGGCTGCAGGTATCCAGGTGGGGACAGATAGCAAGGGTTGCCGGTCACCAGGTTTTCCCTGACAGTCGGACAGTTATTGGAAGCCGGTGCTGGCGCTGGCGCCTGTGCTGGCACTATTCCATTGCTGGCCTGAGACAGACGATTCTTAGTTGGTTTTACCATGACCTTTCACCTTTTGAAGTCTCCATGATCAAAGTTACTGGAAAAATCTGGCGCAACATACCAATACCCTCCTCTAACTCCGGGTGCAGGATCAATACGAATAAAACACAGATTGATACATAACTTTTTCCTTATTGCACACTTCCACACACGAGCATCTGGTGAAAATTTGTAAACGTCATAATTTTCGATAAAATATTGATAAATTTGACCAACTGTGGCCATCTTATCATCCGCTGCATTAATTGCGGACCATATTAAATAAGCGTACGTTATGTCGGGCTTCTTGAACACGTACTGCAGCGGTGTACTCATCTCGGAAATCTCTGAACAATAGAACACCAGACACTGTGCATTGAGTTTTTAATATGAAACGCCTAAATTGATACAGTATTGTAACTTCTTCAATACCAAGGTCAATTCACAATGGACCACTGGTATTTTTTTAACACCTGCAAGTCGACACATTACTGAGCACATGTAAAGTACTGTAGTGTACACATTAGAATTCATTACAATTCATGAATATCTGCCACCTGGCAGATACGCGAAGAATTGCACCCAATTAAACCCGAACCATTATCATTAAACAGATCAACCGCCGATCAACCGCAAGTGCAGGGCGGCGCGACTGCGACATGAATGCGGCATGAATGCGGCATGAACTCGGTGAAGCACGTGGAATTCTGAAAATGCAACCGCTACACCACCGAGAAGTGTTAAAATAAAAGCTGCCGCTGCTGTATTATTGATAAGTTTGTTTCTCATGAATTATTGTATTATATATTGTTTCATGTTATTCAAAAACTAATAAAAATTTAAAAAAATATATAACAGTCCCATTTACCTTTGCAAATATTGACGGGATTTACAAAGCTCTGATTTGGGGTGTTGCACCCAGATAATTAATAATTGTTTGTTCTTGTATAGTGCTGCTAGTTTTATGTAGAGCTTTACAGAGACATTTTGCAGTCCCTGCCCCATGTAGCTTATAATCTATGTTTTTGGTGCCTGAGGCACAGGGAGATAAAGTAACTTGCAGTTCACAAGGAGCTGACACTGGGCATTGAACCAGGTTCCCCTGCTTCAAACTCAGTGCCAGTCAGTGTCTTTACTCACTGAGCCTTCTCCAACACTGTCAATTTTTGGGTCTGTTTTCAGTTTAGTATAATAATAAAGGTCTCAGGATGGAAGAATTGATGGTGTTGGAGAAGGCTCAGTGAGATTTCCAAGGGGAAAGGCAGAGGGTGGTAAGGGAACGGTCTCACCAGCGAAGTTCACCGCATTTACACTCATCTGGTGAGACCAGATGAAATCACTTGATGTGAAGAAATGAGTAGGGTGAATTGCTAGTGAGAGCAAGCAAACACCATACCTCTACATTTGGGACTCAAAGACATTGATGCTGACAGCTTACTCCTCACGGCTCCTGTTTTGGTTTACACGGTCTGGCATCCATTGTACATGCAGATTGTTTCCAGAGGACACTAGGAGAAGTGACACGATACCTGAGTTCCTGCTGGACGGTGGCTCAGAGGGGTTTTGATCGTGTCCTGATCGTGTGCAGTGGAGAGGCATGTCAGCAGAGCAGCAGAGTTCCTGTGTTTGGTGCATGAGTATTAC
The DNA here is from genome assembly GCA_036426205.1 of Ascaphus truei. Taxonomy (NCBI): domain Eukaryota; kingdom Metazoa; phylum Chordata; class Amphibia; order Anura; family Ascaphidae; genus Ascaphus; species Ascaphus truei. The sequence continues at coordinate 41,794 of WSYH01001022.1, read as the reverse complement.
TCATAAAATGCTCTTTTATTCATGTTGTTTGTGAGACAAAGTGGGACAAATGGTAAATTTATTAGTAAATTTACGTTTTGAAGTGAAGGATTTTAATTAGCATTTATTAAGTTGTAACTGAAAAATCATTATGTGACTTCTCGCCTCTTAATATGTATAATTGGAGAAATCACAGTGAGCTTTTAGAAATAATGTATGTATTATATATATATGTATTTATATATTTATATATATGTATATTCATATATATACTATATATACTTATATTATAATATAAAAACGAAAAAAGAGAGCGCCCGATCCTAGTGCAATATGTAAAATAATATCATTTAATATACAAAAAAAAGTCCAACAATTTAAAACTCACAAACAACATGAATAAAAGAGCATTTTATGAGTAATACTCATGCACCAAACACAGGAACTCTGCTGCTCTGCTGACACGTCTCTCCACTGCACACGATCAGGACACGATCAAAACCCCTCTGAGCCACCGTCCAGCAGGAACTCAGGTATCGTGTCATTTCTCCTAGTATCCTCCGGAAACAATCCGCATGAACAATGGATGCCAGACAGTGTAAACCAAAACAGGAGCCGTGAGGAGTAAGCTGTCAGCATCAATGTCTTTGAGTCCCAAATGTAGAGGTATGGTGTTTGCTTGCTCTCACTAGCAATTCACCCTACTCATTTCTTCACATCAAGTGATTTCATCTGGTCTCACCAGATGAGTGTAAATGCGGTGAACTTCGCTGGTGAGACCGTTCCCTTACCACCCTCTGCCTTTCCCCTTGGATCCTATTTACAGAAAACATCCTACAGCCTACCACAGCTATTTCTACCTTCACATTTGATTTACATCAGAGTCACTACACGTTTTTTCTGTATATGTGTTATTTGTACATCCAGTAACCAACCTTTATTGCCTTTATTAAATTTTTTCCCTCATTTTTAAACAGCTACATAGGATTGCGCTTTATTCTTTTTTCTCAAATCTTTAGGATAGGCATATCTTTTTAGCGCTGCATCCTATGGCACATTTCCTCCTGACTTGTGCCTGATATTCTTTACACTATATTATTAAATTAAACATCACTTATTTATGTACCTAGTACCATTTCTAGCGCTGATTTGTTTTTTGTTATATATATAGTAATGTACTGAAGCAGAAGGTGTTTGAGGGGAGGTACATACAGTAGGACCCAGCACCTTCCAGGGTGTGTCCAGGGTGTGTTTCCTTCCCTCACACCTGAGCCTTAATTAATCAGTACCATGTAAAAGGCAACACAGATGGTTTCCTGTGCTGCTGCTGTGCTGATCTGAAGGCACATATGCAGACAGCCCTGTGAGAGACTGCAAGTAGAAAGTTGCAGGTACAGAGTGTAAAGTGGGGAAAGAGGTTATTTCTCCCACTGTTAGTTAGGGACTAAGCTGTATTAGTCAGAACTTGTAAATAAACCCTCCTGTGCACAAACGCTAAGTTTTCCTGCCTTTGATCTGGACATACAGTAAGATCCTACGCTGGGACTGAGGCGTTACAAAATACTGTAGATATACAAGGAAAAACATATAGCGGAAGCTACTACAAACCTATGCAATACTAAATCAAACTATGATTAACCTGTGAAAAACACTAATTTTTAACCATATAGTGTTTAGTTTCTCTAATACCTTTATACAAATATGAGAATGGAGCAATTGTTAAACTAAAAACCTACAGTTAATGTAATACATAAATGATTGTACCAATATAAATATAACCACCATAAATGAAAAAATGTAAATAGAATGTTAATAAACAATTGTAAAATTGATAGAAAAAAACAGTCTCAGTACACAGTCCTCCAGAGTCTTTGCAGCCTGGATGCAGGAATCACCAATTCTTTCTAGATATCTACAGTAAAAGAAGAAAACAGGTGCACTCCTAGTGTAAATCACAATCTAAATTCTCCTGTGGTCCACCAACCAGATTCAAGTCAGGGATAATAAGAGCGACAAAAAATAAAAAAGTTGTATTACATAATTACACACTATTAGTTTAAAAAGTTAAAATTCTCCACGGAGGAGGTAGGGAGAATAGAGAGTAAGGGCTACCGGATAGCTATAATAGAATTTGTAGCCAAATAACTCTCTTCTCTCCTGCGATCCTTAGGTCATGTTATTACTGTACCACTATCTTTGACAGTGGGAGTATATATTACACTCTAGATGCAGATCATCCTAGACTATCTGTATTATCTCTGTCTATCCAGTAATTCAGTACCCGGTGTTGCCAAGTCAGAGCTTATTTAACCCTATGTTTTCCACTATGGGAATGGGTATGTATCCCTGTGTACAGCAAATATCTATGCTGGACAAACACTTATATATTAGGACCAAGCAACAGTTAACCAAATATTCACTGTCACTTGTAACCTAGTTGTTAGTCTGGGATTAGTATACCAGAATCTTAATTACAGAAAATACAGAAAAAACAAAGCCAATATCACCAGATAGGGTAAAGTTCCCCTCGCGATATTAAAGATAATATTATTTATAGGGTTACTCCCAGTATGTACCATATGTTTTTAATTATTAATTAAAGTGTATTTTAAAAAAAATGTAATGTAATAATTTAAACTAAACAAGTACATGATTATAAAAACGTATATTGGGATGTTTTGGAACATTGGATAATCTTTTCTGGTGGAACAAATGTAGAAGGACAATACTTACCTCCCAGATCATTTACAGTATGAATGCTGAATTGTTCCACTGCTATCACATGAGTAGGTCCAATCAAAAGAACTGTAAGCTATCAACCTGGTAGTAAGAATGTGTAACCCTGTTTCCTCCCTCCTCTGGGACATTACACTGGTTACTGCTTCTGTGCGGTGCTGAAACCAACCTGTGGTGTCAGGAGAAGCTGAGCTGTGTGATGTTATAGGCAATGGGACAGGCTTTAGGGTAGTTCTTGTGTTACTCACTCATTGTACAGCACCTCCAGCCATGATAGCATCCCTGGGTAAGGATATCAGCTCTCATCATTGCAGTCATTCTACATCCTGCCCAATAACTGACACCCAAGCTGAGGCAAGGTGAACAAGCAGCTTTATTTTCTTTCCTCATCATCATACTCTGCCGTACAGCATACTCCTCGGCAGTCCAGGACTTCTGGATGGTGCTTGCCCAGTCTCATGGGGCATTCTGTCTGTATGGGTTCAAAGACAGCTGGCCTAGAGTGGCATGCTTGCCCCACAATGGGGACGACTATAGTCCTCCTTTCTCCTCAGAGAATGGAGACAGTCACACACTCACTGTTATTATACAACAAAAGACAGGGGTGCCCAATGCTATATCCAATTGACAAAACTTATGACGCCTTGGCCAAGAGTTTAACTTAATATAAGTAAATATTATTATTATTAAAGTTTTTAAACTTTATACTTATTACTTTATATGTGTTGTCAATTGGATGTAGCATTGGGCACCCCTGTCTTTTGTTGTATACATTTGCCACGCCCAGTAGCACTCCTTTTGACATAAATATATATTCATGATGTGGTGGGTGTGGGAGTTTGAGCTAGCTGGGAATGTGTGTATTAATCAATTTTTGACTGGTAACAGTTGTAATGGAGGTGGGTGGCAACTCTCCCCAGAGCTCGCTCCTCCTCACTTTTTTAATTTGGGAGGTTTTTTCACTTTGCTGCAAAGAACAGGATCTACTATTGTTGCTTCCCCTCATACAGAGGTAAAGGGATGGGTTCACAGTGTAGTGTAGGACCTGCATTAATTTTGGTTATATCTTAACGTAGTATGCAGGCTTATGACGCTTTGGCCAAAGGGTTTAACTAAATAACCAAGTAAATATTATTATTATTGAAGTATTTAAACTTTATACTTATTACTTTATATGTTTTGTCAATTGGATGTAGCATTGGGCACCCCTGTCTTTTGTTGTATATAAAGGTGAACAATCAGCTTTATTTTCTTTACTCATCATCATACTCCTCTGTACAGAATACTCCTCAGCAGTCCAGGACTTCTGGATGGTGTTTGCTCAGTCTCATGGGGCATTCTGTCCTAGGTTCTAAGCCAGCTGGCCTAGAGTGGCATGCTTGCCCCGCAATGGGGAAGACTCACAGCCCTCCTTTCTCCTCAGAGAATGGAGACACACACACACCCACTATCTCCCTCTGGGGAAGAGAGAACTCCTTCACCCACCTTACTCCAGGTGGAGCATGGGGCAAAGCTCACCTCCTCACACCATGAGGTGCAGAGGTAGACCCTCTCCATCCTTACTCTCTGAAGGGAAGGGGGAAAAGACTCTACCCCACTAACTTTGGCTATTCCCATAGAAAGCTCTGGAAGGGGTTGGCTCATGGACTGTACCCACCTTCAAGGGGCTATAGACAGGCCAGGAGGCATCACCTATCTTCCTTCACTTTCTAGAAAAGCGGGTGTGGGGGTCAATGGCCCACAGATTAACCTGCTAATGCCTGGATCTTAACTGGGCTTACATAGCAGATACACTATGTGGAGAGAAACAGGTACAGCTGGACATACCCCGGTTACACATGCAACATACTGCATTTCATGATAAGCATTTTTATTATTTGGCAAAAGTGAACGTGATAATTGTTTTGCATTAAAATGACAGAATTTCATTTTCTCTGTATGGTGTTCTTTGTGCTTCTAGTTTCATTTTCTCCATTAAGAATCTTTACCATTTCCCTGATATACTTTTCTGATTTACTATATTGCAGAGGGCTCTTTGGGGCACATGCAATAAGTGCCAATATGGGTTATCGCATCTGTTCCGGTTTTTACCCCCGTTGACATGAATAGAACTTCATGTCTGAAGTGGTGCGATTGTGCAGCAAAAAGGTGTAAACAAGGCGCTAAACCCTAAAATATATCAAGTGACTCAATGTGATATAACTGTGCAATATATGACTCACAAGTGAAAAGAAAATTAAATGTAATACCTCTCTGCTTCAACCCTCTGGTGGGGTTGTTTTCACTTATCCCCAGAGAGTAGAACTTGTATCACACGATCCAGGGGGAGCATAGGGAAAAAAACATATAAAAAACGCTCTAAGTGCAGAAATATAAACAGTGCTGGGATTAACCCTATATAGCTTGACTCTTGTGTTATTCCTACTCACAAGAAGATAGTAGTTTTCAGGCAATAGAGATCAATAGACTGATGGATGGATGTCACTGTAAGGAATATGGTGTCTAAGCGCCGTCAGTGCGACCATTACTCACCTCCCGTCGGTACTCAGGCGTCCAAGCGTCTGCAGAGCAATTCCCACATACCTCCGTTGTCTGCCACTGGCACTCTGGCTCCTCGCCATCACAGGATTGCACCAACCAAAGAGGTGCCTGTTGAACCGCAGCCTCTGCCTGTGTCCCCAGCTCCGCGCTCTATGCGCACACGTGCATCTGTCTCTGTCCCCATGCGCATACGCGCGTCAGTCACCGAATCCACGCACACACGCACGCCAGTCCCAGACGTTATGTGCATGCATTCCCAGCTTACAGAGCACATGCCTAACAGAGCACTTTTAACCACTGCTCCTGCAGTGAGGCGTCGCCCCCAAGCATCACACAGTTCCATGCAAATCAATGATTACACTCAGCTGGGCTGTAACACCTCCCTCCTATCAGGGAGGACTCCTTGCAGTCCTCCAGGCCTGCCCCCTTTTCCCATTGGCCTGCCCAGCTTCATTATGCCTGTGCTTCCCATCACTCGTCGCTCGACATAGTTCTGTATGGAAGCATTTGACTACTCTCTCAGTGACTCCTCAGGTATTGATGCGGATTGGACGACTACCCCCTCTGGCTCTCGACTTCGGCTCTACTTGGACTTCGTGACTTCTGGCATCCCTGTAACACGGCTTATACCTTTGACCATCCGCAACTCTCCAATCCCTGATCTTGGCAACGGCAATAACTACTCTTCCTCTACTACCGGTACCGGCAAGTATTGTCTTCCTTATGTAACGGGTATTCCACCCCACCCAATCTCATATGTAGTGTGGGTGAGTAGAACATGCGGTGTTACCGGTGTGGTGCGTATACCTGTCAGGCTCACAGGAGGTCTGAGCCTCCGCTAATGAGAGCCTGGGGTGAATCCTCTGAATCAGATCTTCGTTCAGCGCCTCCACCTATGTAGGATTCTATGGACGTGTAGAATGACCCTACATAGGAACCCAATTAGAAACCACACACACAGTGTTTATATATAACTATGACTTTACTACTGAATATAGACATTACATAACATCATAACCTTATGCAACCTGGAGCACCTTCTGCCCAATGTCTGGTGTTCCCCCCAGTGTCCTGTAACCCCCACCCATGTCCCGTACTCCTACGAGATCGTGGTTGACTGCGCAGTCACTAAAACCTCTAGCCTTTGGTGCACTTATATATTGAGATACCCTTCGAGCACTCCGATGCTCGGGACCGCAACTCTCTTCCAAGGGTCAGACTCCGTCTGATCCTTTCCAGTACTCTGCCGGTGGAACCCCAAACGAGGGTCCCACCGCTCCACGGGAACTGCACCGATCACGGCAACACCAACCGCATTGGAACAGCAAACCGCCGCTATCCCTCTTCCTATCACTAACTACTCCTAGAGTGACAGCAACACTATCAGGACAGAACCCTAACCTAGGGCCTGTCCCTGATGAACCCAACCTGGGATGGCTTGGGGAGAACTCCTAGGGCCTGTGGAACATAACCTGCCCCCACCCTTCCCCTAGCTACCCATTCCTATCGGTAACTGGCTACTAGCTATTAACTAGCTACTCCTAAAGCACCTGCGCTGACACGACACCTGACACCCGCACACTCACACTGTCAGCCTGCAGGATTCACACATCTCACACACCACACAGCTGCCCAACTGCGCCAGCACCTGCAGCGACACACACACAGACAGCTGCAATCACCACAGCCACCTGGATCCCGTACAATCCACTACTAGCACACTGTGCCTATTTGCCAATGCCCACAGCCCTCTCCGCTGTGGCACTGCCAAACCTGCGCCTTACACACACTAAGGCGACCTCCCTATCTAGGGCCGTCCCTTATCAGTTCCACACGTACCCACTAACCTGGTGGGAGTTGGGGCCTACCTGAGGGTGAGGGTACCTATCAGGATGCAGGAGCTGCACTCACTCCCTGCATCCTTCCTTCCCCTTCACTCCTCTGCTCCAACTGACCCACCAAAGCCCGAAATGTATCTATTCTCCCGGGCTGAGAATCCTCCAGCCTTATTGGCCGCTATGAGCACCTGGTGCCTGTTCTCCCTATGCCTCCGGAGTTGTAGTTCCCAGGGGCTGCTACAGCATTGGGGCCGCGTGCGCGCTTCTCCTGCGCATGCGCGAACTACTAATGGCCGCCTCACTGTTTCCTGCTCTGTCTCTGCCCTCGCGCGACTCTTCCCTGCCTCTTCGCAGCCTCCTGCGCATGCGCGAGCTAACTGGGCCGCCGGGACTCACTGCGCATGCGCGACCCAACGCAACATGGCGGCGCCCTATCCTCCCGGCTCCTAGCGCCGAGCCCTGACATGCGCTTGCGGCCTTGGCAACCTCCCACGCTCCCTCCCCCCCCGAGCCGGCCCCTACCGCCCGTCCCCCCGGCGTCTTGTCTGGCGCCGCCTTTTCCTCCGTTACCCCCGATACTCCGCCACACGGGGGTGCTGGAATCTCGGGGAGACCTGGCTACACTCTCCCCCTGGTGGAAAATCCAACGTCCTCGCTTGGAGAACGCCATACCCTGACATAGTTTACACAATAAATACGGCATGTCATATTTGTTACAATTATCAGGTCGACTTTACACCTCAGATTACATAGTACATCCACACTCAATAATACCCAGACTGGCTGAGACCATTTGTGGGGTGCCCCTACCAATCAGATGGGGGTACCTCACTTTGCGTCCGTGACGCCCCCAAAAAATTTTTCTGAAGAGCACACTCTAAAGCGACAGTTACGGCTCTTCGCTACTTCCTCCCTCCTGGTGGAGAAGTAGCACAGTGTCTCTGAGCAGAACCTTTACCTGGTCATCCGCGGCAGGGATGCGGTAGACCAGGAGGCCAGGACCTTTCCCGCGGTCCACCACTTGCGAATGGCACGCTCCTTTTTGGGCGTAAAGAAGGCCAGTCTCCCTGGATCATCCTTTACACAGTCCTTGTCCCTACGGACTTGTGAGGCTTCCACTGAGAAGCGAGCACTGGGAAATGTCTCGATTTCACCTGGCAGGGGGAAAATGTAGACACCTACCCCTGCGGTGAATCACGGGGCCAACGGTCCTCGGGGACGCTGTCAGTTCCCACCTTGGTGGTATCGGGACCTGCCCCTGGCACTTCTGGGGCAGTCCACTTACGCGATGAAAACTCGGGAGCGTTGGATCCCAGTCCTGGGACCACTTGTGTCGGAGCACACGGCTCACCTCACCCGCTCAGGAACCATAGCTTTGGCCTTCTTCACAGGCCACCTCCATCGGAGTCTGTAGGGACAAGGGGGTTCCTTACCACTCTGCTGGCTGACATGGCTTCCCTTCTTCCGGAAGGATCGGCGGTAGACACTGGTCCACTCTCTCCTCTGGACAGCTACCTTCTAGTGAGGACACCTCCCCCGGACGCGATGCAAGGGGACCCCTTCACCCGGCGACCAACTTAGGAGCCATCGTCTCCGCGGTCACCTGGAGCTCACCCCCGACCCCCCCTGGGCGTCGTCACTCACCCTTGTCGGCGTTAGGTCTGGTCCCCATTCTAGGACCGAGGGTACCTCTGTAGTAGGTCGGACTGACCATTGTAGGCACACGGGCCCACAGCAGGATCCAACATCGGAAGACACCTCTTCCAGGGTACACGGACCCACAGCAGACTCTATATCCTCTGCATTACCGCTGGGGTGGTTCCCGGTAGGCGCATCGCCACCGATGGGACTTCCACCTTTTCCCCGGAAGATCTCATGACAGTATCCTCCGCAAGGTAGTCACCAGATTCTCCTGAAATGCAGCCAGTGGTTGTGGGTACAAAGCTGGCGTGCTCCGTACCTCCACTGCAGTCGCGCTCTTCTCCGCCAAGGGTTCACTTAGCTCCTTAGCTGGCTCTGTAGGCTGGGGTATCAATAGGCATCAAGAAAATTGCACCGCAGCAATCACATTTAGGTTCCCACGCCAGTGCTCCCCTAGAACAGTACAGGTGGGGCTAAACCACTGTGTACACGGCTCCCCATCTACCCGGTGATCCTGAAGTCTAGTGGCACTTGGGGACATGACGCTCCTCCTCATAGGCTTCTTGCAAGCAGGGCACAGTAGCATAAGGAGATCTATTCCTGGCCTCGCCAGGCCACATACCACATTAGGTGTATCCCCTGACAGTCTATCTCATCCTCATCATAGAACAGAGAGTCTATCTCATCCTCATCCTTAGAGATCAGAGTGTCTATCACAGCGTCCACGTATGGTTGAAGATAACCTTGCTTGCTCCCCCTGGTGAATCTAAAGAAGGGCACTTTTTACAATGGATTGGTTTTCGCTCTGCCTGAGTCACTCACATCACAGGGGAGGGGCTCTGATTTTCGCGCCAAACCCGACAGAATGTTGCGACATCGTTCTGTGCAGGCTTGCAGTCAGCAGCACGTGCGCTCTCCTGATTTGGGCGGAGACGCCATTTTGCTGGGTCGGCATAGACTAGGGGTACCCTTCTGAGGGGCCCCCGGGCATGAACAGTGCGGACGGTGCCTCTGCCAGGCATATATCCTCAGTGTAAGTTACAACACAACAGTATGGTTTCCATGTGGACGTGGGATCTTGTTCCTCTTCTAAGACACATGCCCACGGCCACCCGGGAATTTACACATACCCTCCCGGACCTTCATTGCGGTATACTAGCGGGTATGCCTCCTACCCCCCGCCACTACCGTGCCACTCCATATACTGCCTCAAAGCCCAGGCAAGGACCTCGTCTCCGGACTTCGCAAACATGGCGACAAAAATAGGGACGGGACAATTTAGAAAAAAAATGGACAGGGCACCCCAGGTGTATCTCAGCAGCGCCTCCAAATGTAACGGTATTCCACCCCACCCAATCTCATATGTAGTGTGGGTGAGTAGAACATGCGGTGTTACCGTGTGGTGCGTATACCTGTCAGGCTCCAGGAGGTCTGAGCCTCCGCTAATGAGAGCCTGGGGTGAATCCTCTGAATCAATCTTCGTTCGCGCCTCCACCTATGTAGATTCTATGACGTGTAGAATGACCCTACATAGGAACCCAATTAGAAACCACACACACAGTGATTTATATTATAACTAATGACTTTACTACTGAACATAAAGACATTACATAACATCATAACCTTATGCATACTGGAGCACCTTCTGCCCAATGTCTGGTGTTCCCACCCAGTGTCCTGTAACCCCCACCCAATGTCCCGTACTCCTACGGAGATCGTGGGTGACTGCGCAGTCACTAAACACCTCTAGGCCTGTTGGTGCACTTATATATTGATACCTTCCGAGCACTCCGATGCTCGGGACCGCAACTCTCTTCTCAAAGGGTCAGACGTCCGTCTGATCCTTTCCAGGTACTCTGCCGGTGGACCCCAACGAGGGTCCCACCGCTCCACGGGAACTGCAACCGATCACGGCAACACCAACCGCATGGGAACAGCAACCGCCGCTATCCCTTCCTATCACTAACTACTCCTAGAGTGACAGCAAACACTATCAGACAGGAACCCTAACCTAGGGCTGTCCTGATGAACCGCAACCTGGGATGGCTTGGGGAGAACTCCATGGCCTGTGGAACATAACCTGCCCCCACCCTTTCCCCTAGCTACCAGTCCTATCTGTAACTGGCTACTAGCTATTAACTAGCTACTCCTAAAGCACCTGCAGCTGACACACACACCGCTCACACTGTCACCCCTGCAGGTTCACACACGCCCACACACACTGCACCACTGCGCCCCAGCACCTGCAGCGACACACACACAACAGCTGCAACACACACAGCCACCTGGATCCCTAGCAATCCACTACATCCACTGTGCCTATTGCCAATGCCCACAGCCCTCTCCCTGTGGCCCTGCCAAACCTGCGCCTTAACACACAACTGGCGACCTCCCTATCTAGGGCCGTCCTTATCAGTTACCCACTAACCTGGTGGGGAGTTGGGGCCTACCTGGAGGGTGAGGGTACCTATCAGGATGCAGGAGCTGCACTCACCTGCATCCTTCCTTCCCCTTCAGCTCCTCTGCTCCAACTGACTCACCAAAGCCCGGGAAATGTATCTATTCTCCGGGCTGAGAATCCTCCAGCCTTATTGGCGCTCTATGAGGCACCTGGTGCCTGTCTCCCTATGCTCCTGGGAGTTGTAGTTCCCAGAGGCTGCTACAAGCATTGGGGCCGCGTGCGCGCTCTCCTTCTCCTGCGCATGCGCGAACTACTAATGGCCGCCTCACTGTTTTCCGGCTCTGTCTCTGCCCTCGCGCGACTCTTCCCTGCCTCTCGCAGCCTCCCTGCCATGCGCGACCTAACTGGGCCCGCCGGGGACTCACTGCGCATGCCGACCCAGCCAACATGGCGGCGCCCTACTCGCCCCGGCTCCGGGAGCCTCCGGCTCCTGACATGCGCTGCGGCCTTTTGCAACCCCCGAGCCGCACCCCCCACGCCCCCAGCCGGGAACCCCTCGACTCCCTCAAACCCGCGCGATGTCTTGCGGGGCCGCCTTGTGACTCGGCGGTACCCGCGATCGCGACCAGGGGAGGGGGTGCTGGAATCTCGGGAGACCCTTGCTCCAATTACTATATCTGGCCTGGAAACACTAACACCACACTCCGGATGCGCTCCCTTTGCTGCGGGTGCGTGTATCCCTACGTCCCACCTCAGCACAGGGGACGGGTCTGGTCTGCGGGCAGCACCGGCGTAACTGTCACTGGCTCTTGTACCTCACGGGATGTACCTCAGCGAGAGAGGGAGAGGAACACACATAGTACAGATCTGTCGATATGACCCTTTATCAAAAATCTAGTAAAATGTACACTTACAGTGTATCAAAGTAGAAACAGCATTGATAGCTATAAAAGCTAAGTGACGCAGCTTGGATGAAGGTTGACAGCGTCTCTCACCCACACGCCTCCGTCTGGAGCTCCAATTCGATCACCACCTCCGTTTACGGGTGATGCTGCCTCACTTCCGGTCGCGGAACGATGTCGTCACTTCCGGTCGCGGCGTTACAGTGGATCGTTGGTATATGCGTGGGATGCCCAGGATTCCTCTTCCCCAGCTGCGACACGTTGTAGGCGGTACCACTCTATGCGTTTCGCCTGTTCATTGGATCGGCTTCCTCAGGTGTGTACCTATCCCTGTCTCATGTTTGCTATATATACTGCATAAGTTAAACAATTAAGCAATAAAAAACTAATTGCATGTAATCAAACAATTATAATAAAAGGCCTGTTCTGCATCATCAAGGAGCGGATATATATAGGGGAATGCCCCAAATCGGGGAAATGTATATTGCAAAGTGAAGAAACATATTCATCTTCAATAAGTTTCCATGGAGAAAATTCCAACATCAAGATATCACAACATAATTACAATAACTATTGGCCACAATAATTAGGGATTTAAACTAGGAATCAATATTGAAAAATTATTGAGAGGATGGATAAATCACTCCTATTAGTAGTTTCTACATGGGACTAATTATAACATTCTCATATTGGATATATAATTGATAGACATAGAATAGATATGTAATATATTATATTAATACCCCTCATTACTAGACACAATGCCAAATATTCTATAATGGGTAATTATCTTAAGCTTAAAAATCTTCCTGACAACTCATACATACATAATAGCTGCAAAGCATCCTGGAAAATAATACAAAATAGAGTGACTTCTTAGATGTAATGATTTGACTCACAATACAGGAAATTCAATATCAATTTCCATATTTAGACCCCTTGGGGTTAATGTCTTCATTTTGTGTATCCAAAATGTTTCCCTCTTCCTTAGTTCCACATTTCTATCACCCCCTCTCCAATGTTGCAGAACGTGTTCAATTGCAAAGAAGGTCAGACCAGCACTATCTCCCTGATGGAATTTAGCAAAATGATTTGATAAGCTATGTGTTTCTAATTTTCTTTTAATACTGCTTAAATGTTCCAAAATTCGTGTCCGAATAGGTCTCTCTGTTTTTCCAATATATTGCATTTTGCATGGACACTCTAGAAGATATACCACGTCACCCGTAAACGGAGGTGGTGATCGAATTGGAGCTCCAGACGGAGGCGGTGTGGGTGAGAGACGCTGTCTACCTTCATCCAAGCCGCGTCACTTAGCTTTTATAGCTATCAATGCTGTTTTTACTTTGATACACTGTAAGTGTGCATTTTACTAGATTTTTGATAAAGGGTCATATCGACAGATCTGTACTATGTGTGTTCTTCTCCCTCTCTCGCTGAGGTACATCCCGTGAGGTACAAGAGCCAGTTACATCCATCCATCAGTCTATTGATCTCTATTGCCTGAAAACTACTATCTTCTTGTGAGTAGGAATAACACAAGAGCCAAGCTATATAGGGTTAATCCCAGCACTGTTTATATTTCTGCACTTAGAGCGTTTTTTATATGTTTTTTTCCCTATGCTCCCCCTGGATCGTGTGATACAAGAAGTGGTGCGATGACACGTACCGGCACTTGGTGTATGGGCACCTCTGAGTAATGCTGCTGCATCTATTTTCAAACTTCTTTGAATATGACCTTCTCACTCTGGAAGTCTGGTAAGCACTCAATAAAGAGATAAATATTTAAGTATACTTTGATTTTGTTATTATATATACTGTTGATTCAAGTCTTTTGCTTGTAACATATTGATCCATCGCCCCTGAAGCACTGAAGTTATTGAATTGCATTATGTTTTTCCTGATAATAATGTACATGTTCGTGTTGGTGCACTTCTCAAGATCACTTAGTGAATCTAACAACTCAAATTCCATAGAAACGATTCCTATTGTGTAGCTCATGTTTTAACAATGATGTTGAATTTTAGAAAACTAACATTTTCTTTGTTTTAATTCTGTTGTATGCTTTATATGACATTGGTTAGGCACAATAGGGAGGTGGGTAATGCAAGTGGATACTGCTTGACACGTTATATTGATTTATTTTGTGAGTCAGTACCACTATTGTTACACCATGTAGAATCTGAAATGCCTTGGGTCTCATTATAATACCATTATAGCTAATGGTAAAGGTGACATCTTCAATTCTACAAAAATGTACAATTATTCCGTCTTCAGCACTGCAGTGCAATTGCATGGTTTATGGTAGATTTACTGTAGATTTGTTATGAGAGCAGTCGCAAGATTTGCACCCAAATAGGAAGTTGGAAAATATTACCCCAATATATCATGCTATAAATCACTGGAAACTGACTATAACATTTTTAATATTAGAGATTAATCAATTTATCCATTTGAAATATAATTTTCTAATAGCTATTCTAATTAAATGTAATATTAGACGCATATCACACTCTTGTTTTGAGATTTTGCAATTTTATTGCTGTTTTCCAATGCACGTTTCTATTGATTATCTGATAAACTGTGAGACCTTGAATATCTTGTTCTTTTTTCCAAATAATATAGAATATAGTTTATTTAGGAATAGAAAGTGTATTTAATTATCTTCAGTACATATAGCTACACAGTGGAGTGGAATAATCAGCTGCCATTCCGTGCATAAGAGTCCACTGTACCAAATATAACAAGTACTGCATTGCTCAGTCACCTGAGTGATCCAATTGCCTAAACATCCTAAGGTGCTTCATGATTTCTTATACACAGTAAGTAATCAAACGCCCTGCAATTTGAAATGAGATAAAACAATGGAAGTGTATATGTCAGAATTAATACAGTATTACTCGGTTTATTGAAGCACAAACTTGTACTGTAACATTACATGAATTAATTCTCTAATTCATAAAAGACAGAGATTATAATGCAGGGAGGATTTTGAAATATTGTAATATTGTTGCTTTTCCCGCCTCTATTTTGTTTTGAATATTTTTTTGCTAATATTTATTGTTGATGTCTTTGTTTTATATGTTCACTTTATCGAGGCACTAATGCAAAGCTCACAACTCTACTTACTGTATATATTGGAAACAAAATGTATTGTATCCAGCATTGCATTATTTGTTAGCTCCACATTCTGAAATACCTCAAACACTATTTAAATACTTGAAACCCACCATATGGGACACCAAAATGAACCATCATCACAAGTTAATGCTGACAGGACATACCATTCTTTATTATCATATAATGAGACGTGGGTTACAATTTTATACACAGTATAACGGTCCTTTAAAATATGTTGTGTTATGATGACCATCTTAGAATTTGTTTCACTATTAATCAAAGAAACAAAAATACTTATAACTTATATGAAACGTCATTCTAATGACATGCAACCAAGCAGTCTAAAAAATACTGTAAAAGTGTTGGCAACACATATGTGCATAACTTATCCAAGACACATTGGTAAAAGATGGCAGTGTTCTCTTCACAGTATATTATGTGCACACACAGTATTTATGGATAACATCATGGCAAGTGTTATTTTTAGAACAAACCAAATGTGCTTAGATTGTAAGCTCTTGGGGCAGGAACTGTGAAGTGCTTTGTAAATGGATGGCGCTATACAAATAAAAATATACTGTATTGTATATACTGTACATGCATTTGATACTGTTGGTTACTGTGAGTAATATAAATGTTATGAATAAATGAACGCGCTCAAATGTTTTAAGATATTTTTCAGATTGCAAATAGGTTAACCAAGGATAAAAATTATACCGAATCTCAATATTGATTTTTTATTTTTTTTACATAATTTGAACTCCGGGGCTCATTTGGAGATAAAACGTACTGCTGCGGCAGAGTTTATTCGAGCATTTGCCCGTTCTCTGCCGCAGCAGTAGCCTGGCGCGCACCCGAGAGTGACGGGCGCGCGCCGAAGCAGCGGAAGAGCGCCCTCCGATCAGGGCGCTCTCCCTACCGCTGCCGGGTCCGCCGGGTCCCCCGGAACCCCCTGCCGCTGTCCCGCGATCGCGGGACACCAGGGCTCCCTCGGGGAGCCCCTGGACACGCGTGCAGGGGGCGCACGCTCCCGATGACGCGTGACCGCGCGTCTATGACGCGCGGCACGCCGAGGGGCGGCCACTAGCAAGCCGGGAGATTTCCCGGCTTGCGGTACCGACCACACTCGAATAAAGTGTGTCGGTACTGTAATATTGTTTACCTTGGGGACCCCCCGTATCTGCAATACATACTGTTTTAGTTGCCCATGTTCTTCCCTAAACATTTCAACGGTCAACGGAAGTCAGTACTTCATCCCCATACTGATGTTACTGCTTCTTATTTGCCTGGGGAGACTGCAAGATTTGGTGGACATTTTGATTTCAATGAAGGGTAGGAAAACACTGGAAAATTAAATAGTAGGTTCTTTAGGAAAAGAGATTAACAAATTATTTGTACTCTGATACCTTTCCCTCTTCCTTCAAACATGCAACAGTTATACCTTTACTCAAAAACAGCAAGCATGACCCTACCTGTCTTTCTAACTATCGACCTGTCTCCATCTATCTTTTGCCTCTAAACTCCTTAAACGTCTTGTTTTCTCTCGCTTGCTACATTTTCTCAACAACAATTCTCTCCTAGACACTCTACAATCTGGCTTCTGCACTGCTCACTCCACTGAAACAGCCCTCACTAAAATAACTAATGACCTCCATGCTTCCAAAGAGAGAGGTAATTACACTCTGCTCATATTACTCGACCTCTCTGCCGCATTTGATACTGTGGACCACCCTCTCCTCCTTCACATTCTCCATACTCTTTGTATTCATAACAAAGCTCTATCCTGGATCTCCTCATACCTCTCCCATCGTACTTCCAGTGTCTCTTTTTCTAACACCTCCTCTTCTATCTCTCTGTGGGGATACCCCAGGGCTCTGTCCTGGGACCCCTTCTCTTTTCTGTTTAAACAATCTTGGTGACATAATCACATCTCTTGGGTTCAAATATCACCTCTATGCTGCATTCCAAAACAACCTATAACGCATAGGAGAGAAAAAAAAAACATAGTGTAATCTGTAATACTGGATGGATAATCCTGCTATATAAAAAATACACTTACAAGATATAAATTCAAATGGGGAAAAACGAATAATATCTTCTTATTGGTTAGTGTGCTCAGCTGTACTCCAAGAGTTGATATAATAGGAAGGGATAAGGAAAGAGGAACGAAAGGGAGAGGTACACTAACATACAATTTTTTTTATTGGTGCTAAAAACAGCAAGGATATATCTGTGACTTGAACACCACACTGGCGCTATCTCCTGCAAGAGATACTGATGCAGCGGCCATTATTCGAACACTTCACGCGTCATGTACATCGGAATCCCGATTTGAAACCGCGAGGTAAATTCCAGCCTTCCCGCACTAAGATGCGAGCGCGGCGAGTGCAGAAAAAATAATTGTAGTGTTCTGGCTATTAAAAACATGACATTGACACATTAGCACAGTACTGTACATATTACAATTCATCCATTTAATTGCAAACGAAGAAACAGAATCCATGAAATTCAAACAAAACATCCGCGATAAGCGCGGGTGACTGGGGCGATTGGCCGCGATCATGCTGTGTGGGGAACAGCAGAGAATTCAAAATTCTGCACCGTGATGTGTTCGAATAACGACCGCTGCATCAGTACTCTCACCGCTTCCTGGACGGACGCCTCACGTCCTTTCCTCACGGTGATCATTGTCCACAGAATGTGCGTTTCTCCCTAAAAGATCCTCAGCTGTTTAGGAGGCGACCCACGTCCCTCACCGCCGGTATCTCCTGCGGGTGCACACGCATCATGATGATGTCTGGAGTCGCATCATGATGACGTCAGGCCTCAATTGTTGCGCATGCGCCTTTGCGCATTGGGCCATTCCCCTGCTCTGTGAGCATTCTCCCCATGCATTATGATGAGCGTGACAGGAGTTGGTTACTGCACATATGCAAACCTCTCAGGCTGATGCTCGCTGTTGCATTTGTCATGAGTGACTGGGGCGGGGTTAGCATGCACGGTGTGGGGGCACACGCACGCCATGATGACACACCTGGTGTTGATGGGCGTGCTACAGGGTGTTTCCCAGGTATGTTTCATGATTGGTAAGATATTTTATTATTTGCCTATAAATATACTGTTGACAGGTTGATATGTATAGCTTGAGAAAGCGTTTTTTTGCGTGAAACACATTGGTGCGGCGATGCCTATGCTATTTGTTTGTCGTATGACCAATAAATAATCTAATTTTTATGGAATACGCACTTTCATTTTTCATCATATCTTAAAGTTTGGATGCTCTGAGTAGTGCTCTGTTACCTTCACCACTGTTTTTCCACCCGTGTACCTGCTACAACCTAAATGCAATTTTTAAAAAATTATTATTATTTTAATCATGGTGTGCACATAGATATATACTGTATACATTATTATAAACATATACATTATTTACACACTTTTATACTAGGAAAGTTTAACTGAATAAAAATGTGGCTACCGATTTTGGTGTAGCACCGGAGCAGGGGATTTCACTGCTTCCTGGGGCAATCGGGTCCCATAGTTGGGCTGGGGGAGCTTGATGGGGCACCTCCAGTCAGATGGGGACGCCTTTGGCTGCCTGGAGTGGACCTGGAGCTTCACGCACAATCCCGGCCCTCACTTCGCCCAAGATGGCCACCGCTACCTAAAGGTAAAGGGAGACGCAGAGGAACAACCCACCCAGCCTACCTGTGCCTCTGCTATAAAGAATAAGCAGCAGAGGATGGAGGCAGCACATCACCCTCGCTGCAGGCTCCGCTCCCCCATTCCTCCCTCCCGCGCACAGCACAACAAATTTAATTAATAAATAAGCTTGGCACCCCGCTGTGTGACCGCCGAGACATGCAGGCATCCCCCCTGCCCCATAGATTGAGGGCCGGAGCCCACATGGAGGTAAAGGGGATCTAACAGAGACCTCCTCTGTCAAGGGAATCTGCTGTTTGTTGCTTGTGGGTGGTGGAGGGCAACAGTCAATGATTTGCCATCCTTCCCCCAAAATTGCTGCCGCAGGCCTGTAAGGCAATCTAGAGGAGACGAATAGCAGTGGAGGGAGGGGGAAGACGAGAGGGGGGAGACCCAGGACAGACAACACCATCAGCCTCATTTTCTCTGGCCTCATTCCAACAACCAAAGCAATCTGCTGTCTCATACTGAAATGACTGTAATTCACTACTAGACTGAGTAGCCTGAAGTGAATGGATGGTGGCCTGCACAACATAGCCTGTGAGGCAGAAAAAATCAACCAGTAGAGAACAGGATCCCCCACCTTCAGAGGAAAGACTCAGCAGGTCTAATCAAAATAAATAAAGGGGCCCGTGGCCAGGAAGGTAGCCAGAGCGGCCTTGTGTCGGCTTGGCTCCGGCTACTAAGGGAATAAAAACACCCTCAAAACAACCAGAAAATAACCCAAAAAATAATAAAACCATCAGACTTTCTCCTCTTGCCCAAAATGGTGGCCATTAGCCTGTGAAACAAGGATTGAAAAGTGAGGAGCAGCTGCAAGCCAAAGAGGAGAGAGATTAGATTTGACCCCCCCAATACAAATAAAAATAAATAAAGAAGCAACAGGACCCTGGTTAGGGGGCTGCTGAAGAAGCTATACTTACCTTCTCTACTAAACAATACCATATAATAGCTAAATAATACATGCAGCCTATGATATTAAATGACTTTTCTTTAGTAAAAGCGTTTTAAATGGGGAGACTTCCGGTGACCTCACCGAGGATGGCCGCCTAGCAGGGGAGCTCATGAAACCCTCCAACTAAATTAAAGTAGAAACAGTATTTTCTGCAGAAAAACCTTAACACTCTGTTAGAGGAAAACACTTACCGAGGTATCAACAATGGGTGGGAGAACAAACGACATGAAATCAGGACGTGTCCCAGTTCTTTTCATCAACGTGGTGGGCTGCGGAGTCTAGCCAGGACTCGCAAGATGGCGCTGCAGCATGATCGTCTACGGAGCTACCCCGTGTGCAGCCACACGAACAGCAGGACACTACAGTGAGCAGAGAGCGGACTATAGAATACATGGAGAAGCTTTTCTCACGGATGAGGCAGAGCTTCCAGGAAGACCTAAGTGCAACTATAAATGGCCTTAAGGCAGATATAAACAGTCTGTCTGAAAGAACTGATGGCATGGAGCTCAAAATTGAGAATATCCTACAAACACAATCATCAGCAGAAGATGAAATCAATAGGCTGGGACATGAGATTAACGCATTGAAAGATTTCCTGGAGGATCAGGAAAACCGGGATTGTAGGCAGAACCTGCAGATCAGAAATATACCGGAGACTATCTCAACAGAATCCCTGCACACTTACCTGTGTAACTTTTTCCACCTCCTGGTACCAGACCTGAGCAACCAAGAACTGGAAATAGACAGTGCTCACAGGGCACTGGGCCCTAGATCAGAGGATCCTAGAAGAAGAAGGGATGTTATTGTGAGACTCCACTCATACACCATTAAAGAGTGAATAATGTTCACAAGCAGGGTGATAAAGGACCTACAATACGAAAAAAAAGCCCATCAGATATTCAATGACTTGTCTAAAGTCACCATTGAAAGATGCCTCAAAATGAGCCCCCTCACCCAGCTCTTGAAAGATCACAACATAAGATATAGAAGGGTTTCCCATTTAAACTTATCGTGCAAAGAAATGGGAATTATAAGTCCATATCTCGTCCGTAAGAAACACATCTGTTTTTTAAATCTATTGGTTTAAATGTGCCAGAAAGGCAAAAAGAATCTGTAGAAGACCAAATGCCCTCCAACACTCCAGGACTGCCAAGAACATCTGAACATCTGAATGTCTAGCCAGTCAAAAAAGTACCAAGGCAGGAGAATGAAAACAAAGTTAACACCTTTTGAAAGAAATTCAATGAAAGATTCCTTTAACTGTGTTACCCTGCACTTTCAGGTAAGCTCGGGTGAATCTGATCCAAGTTACCGTTTCCCTACCTTGTTATAAGCAGTTTTCCTTGTGTGTTGCCTAAACTCAAGCCTGGAGAAGGACTCAGAGAGCATGCGATGCTAGAGCTCCCCCTTCAGGATGCAGCTAGTTCTGCGTTCACGAAAGAAAGAAGAAACGATAGGCCTGTGCAGCTCCTACCGTTATCTCCTGCTGGTGCAGGCAAAACTGTAGCTGAAAACTTCTCCCTCAGATCTACAAAGAGAGAAAGAACACCCCACCTGCCCCCCCCCGGCGATCCAGAATGTGGTGGGGAGGTGTCATAGCTGCCAGAGAGTAACTACCTGCCCCACCTCCCCCTCCCCCCCACCTCCCCCCTCCCCCCCCCCCCGTCCCCCATCCCGCCTCTGCTCAATTACCCCTGTTCTTTTCCTACTCCCCCACAGCTCATTCCTGCACCCCCTCGCTAGCTATTCCCACGCCTTTACCCTACCTCTAGGTCCTAAAGCCCCGTCTCCCCCCTCCCAACCCTCTACATACCTATCCACCCGAGCACACTAGAAGATCGTGGTCCTCAGAGGGAATGCAGCAGCCCCTCCCCCCCTGGCCGGGAGAACACCCTGAGCCGAGTCCCCCTCCCCCCATCAGCCCACGGCCGCCCTTCCCTCCCCCCCACTTTGGATGTGGGTCAATACCAAACAAGAAGGCTATTTTCGCATTCCACACACCCCCCCTTCCCACCACCGCATACCCCAAAAGTCTTGCTTAGAAGATGGGCCCGAAGCCGGGGAAGGAGATGGGGGTCTGTCCTCCATACACCCATCCTTGCCAGAAGACAACAAAGAACGTGAGGTGCAACTGGACGAGTTTACAGTAACCCCAACAAATACTCAGTGGCAGCAGGTTTGACTGTGAACATTTGACAAGGCTTTATAAGCTTCTGTGATAACTAAGTTGTTACCTAGACCCCCACCTCCCTTTACCATCCGCTTAGTTTCTTAAGTTAAGTACATCCAAAACCCTTGTATCCCCTTTCACACCCACCCCAGAAAGGAACCCGTCACAACCTCTGTTATTGTATTGTATGTCTTTATTTATATAGCGCCATTAATGTACATAGCGCTTCACAGTAGTAATACATGTGGTAATCAAATAAATAACAGATAATATAAATAACAGATCATGGGAATAAGTGCTTCAGACATAAAAGTAACATTAAGGAAGAGGAGTCCCTGCTCCGAGGAGCTTACAGTCTAATTGGTAGGTAGGGAGAACGTACAGAGACAGTAGGAAGGAGTTCTGGTAAGTGCGTCTGCAGGGGGCCAAGCTTTATGTATCATGTGTTCAGAATATCCACAGTGCTATTCATATGCTTCTTTAAGCAAGTGTGTCTTAAGGTGGGTTTTAAAGGTGGATAGAGAGGGTGCTAGTCGGGTACTGAGGGGAAGGGCAATTCAGAGGTGTGGGGCAGTCATTGAAAAAGGTTTAAGGCGGGAGAGGGCTTTAGATACAAAGGGGGTAGAAAGAAGACATCCTTGAGAAGAATGCAAGAGTCTGTATGGTTCATAACGAGAAATTAGGGCTGAGATGTAAGGAGGAGCAGAAGAGTGTAAAGCTTTAAAAGTGAGGAGAAGAATGGAGTGTGAGATGCGGGATTTGATCGGAAGCCAGGAGAAGGATTTCATGAGGGGAGATGCTGAGACAGAGTAGAGTGATTCTGGCAGCAGCATTAAGGATAGATTGTAGGGGAGACAGGTGAGAGGCAGGAAGGCCGGACAGCAGGAGGTTACAGTAATCAAGACAGGAGAGAATGAGGGCCTGGGTCAGAGTTTTAGCCGTCGAGCAACAGAGGAAAGAGCGTATCTTTGTTATATTGCGGAGGAATAAACCCCCTAAGTGAAAATTGTGTATTTCTATATAGTTTTCAATAGTGCCCGTATCCCTTAACCCCTCCTACCTTACAAGCTATAAAAAACTTCACCAATGAATTGATATTAGTATTTCACTGTCAGGCCGAAGCACAGAATATGGTTACCTAGAAACTGCAAACATAAGTCAATTTCAATATATAAAGTGTAATAACATAACTGTAAACAGTTCAAGCAATGTTTGGTAGCCTTACCGAAGGCTCCCTATGACTCAATGTGCTGAACCCTCTCTCTCCCCACTCACCACTTCCCTCCCCCTCCCCCCGCTGCTATCTTACTCCCCTCCCCCACCACCCCTCATTCCCACCCCAGTCTCCCCCCCTAGGCAATAATGAGTGTGGCTATAGTAAGGAAATTATTTGCACAGCAGTCAACAGGAGCAAAGATCCGAAGTGTTTAAAGAGAACAGAGATAGTTATACCTCAACATAGGAACTGGACAGTCCAGGATTCTATCATTAGAGGCACAGTGTATATACCCCCCCCATAAATTCAGAGCAACTTGATGCCAATTTCCCATCCCTCCCCCTTACACTTCCACCCTTGAACCCCCTCCCTCCCCCAGTACCCACACAGGTCCCATTCAAATCCCTATTCATTCCTTTCCATCCCCTCCCCTCTCACTCCCACCTTGTGGTGGAAAATGCAGTGCCAGAAGAATACTGCCCCTCAGCGCCAAGTTAGGGCAAGGAACCTAGAGGCATAGAGGCAAAGGATATATCTATGCTATAAGGTACAAAGGGTATCACCCAAAATGCTAATAAAAAATAATAACAAACTATATCTACACGCATTACTGTGTTTTTAACTGAAAAGAAAGTGAGTCATGCAATATCTGTAAGTTTTCTTGAATTCTTTACATAACTCAAGGTGCAGAATTTCTTATGAAATCTCACCCCATGCCCCACCCCTCTGTACCCCTCCACCTCCCTCCCTCCACCCCACCCCCACTCTCCCGCTCCCTCTTCCCCCCTGCCCTCCCTCCCCAATGCAATAAAAATTATTATTAGATGTAAATCACTTCCTCCATGCCAAACTAAAGCAAAGGCATTGATCGCCTAGAGATGGTGGACACATAGATGTCCCAATGTATGAAGTACTCCATCCAAATCATTATCAATACTGGATATGTACATATTTAGACCCACCTGCTAAGCACAAATTGACCCCCCTGTCCCCCCCCCCCCCCCAATCCCCCCCCCCCCCCCCTCCCCCCTCTCCCCCTCTAACCCCCTCTCTGCCCCCTCTCCCCCCTCTCCCCACTCTCTTCCCCCATGTCCTTCCCCCATACCCCCCCTTCTACCCCCTCTATCACCCCTCTCCCCCCCTCACCTCCTCTCTCACCCCTCTGATCCCCACCAGGTTGGAAATAATGAAAGTTCTCTATCCACTAAAAATGCAAGGACAAAATCTGTGTATGCCTTTGTTGAAATGTTATTTCTGTTGAAATTTGCGGATGTCATATACAACTATGGAGGGTTCTTTGACCCCTCCGCTGGCTCACCCCATGCTCGGTGTCCGGGGATTTCTCCCAAGGGCACCATGTCTGCCTACCTTGTCACTACGATGTTCCAGGCTTCCACATTAGGGCTATCAATGGGCCCAATCTTACTTTCTCTAGTTCTCTCTTCTTTTCTGTCTCCTCTCCTCTGCCTGCCTCCCCCCTGATCTCCCTTCCCTTCCCCCTGCCACTGGGGTCCTCTCCCCTAGGCAACACACTAAAGAAACAAACATACACAGGATCACAAAACTCTGAGACAAACCAAGACCCCCACTTTGGGAAAGTTGGGGGTCCCCTTCTCCAAATATCCAAAAAAGAACCGTGTCAAATCTAAAATCAATAAAACTGGTATCTCTGAATGTTAAGGGTCTGAATTCAATTAGGAAAAGGAGGCTATTATTGCAAGAATGTAAAAAAACAAAAGCAGATCTATTGTTTATCCAAGAAACCCATTTTAATACGCCCACACCTCCAAACACGTTCCAAAACATGTTCCCACAAGCATTTTCAAGTAAAAAGAGGGGTGTAGCTATTCTAATAAAAAATAACGTTCCTTTTGCCCCTAATAAAGTGGTCTCGGACCCAGAGGGGAGATATATAATTGTTCATAGCTCTCTATCAGGAACCCAGTATCCCTATTTGATATCTATGCTCCCAACGAAAACCAAATAGCCTTTTTGATCAGACTGTTGGAATCGCTGGATCAACAATCTCTCTCTTCTCTAATAATAGCGGGAGATATGAAATTGGTATGCACCCCAGAACAGGATAAATCCTCCCCCCCCCCGGGCACCACCCACTCCACCCAAGTTTAAAAAAACAGGACTTTTTTTTAGACTTGATAAAAGACTTTTCCCTGGTGGATATCTGGAGGGCACAGCACCAGGATCAGCAGGACTATACTTTTCTCAGCACCACACCAGACCTACTCAAGGATTGATTATTTTCTGGGTACCAAAAATATTCTTCAGGCATCCTCTCAGTCAAACATAGGCCCAATAACATGGTCACATCATGCCCCTATCGATTTGACTCTCTCTCTCTGCCCTTTGTCAAAAACAATCCATACAAGTGGAAATTAAATGATTCTTTATTAAATTTGCCAGAAATAGTGAATACAATTAAGCATAAACTATCGGACTACTTTTCAATAAATAAGGGCTCAGTTTCAGCTCCCGAAATGTTGTGGGAAGCCCACAAAGCATTAATTAGAGGAGACTTCATTTCCATAACCTCATACAGGGAAAAAACAAGCTGAAGCAGTACAAAGAAATCACGGATTAAATGATTAAATGATTAAATAATTAAATTAGAACAACAACATAAAAATAATCCCTCAAAAAAACTCTATAGAATGTTAGAAAAAAACAAGAACGGAGCTTAAACAACTCCAACTTGAAGAGGTAGAGAGAGCGTTGAAGTGGACTAACCAACAATACTACGATAAGGGCAATAAAGCTGACAGGTTGCTATCCAACAAACTAAGAGGCCTGAGAGTTAAATCCCAGATCTCATCAATTCTATACAAATCTGGACAAATCTTATAAAATGAAAAGGAAATAGCGCAAGAATTCTCACATTTTTACTCCAAGCTTTATAACTTAGAATCCCCAAAAGAAAGCCCAACAAAAGCCCAACAAAATCTGAAGCAATCTCACAATATTTAAATGCAACCTCCCCACACTATCGGAGTAGGATTTATAGTCCCTGAATGGGAAAATATCTCAGGAAGTACTAACAGAAGCGATTAAATCTTTGAAGATTGCTAAAACACCGGGCCAAGATGGTTTTACTAACCTATATTACAAGAAATTCCAGGCAATCCTGTCCCTGTATATCTTAGAATCTTTAAATTATTTTCTGGTGGGTGAACCAATACCAATTTCCATGTCTATGGCCAACATAGCCATCATTCACAAGGAGGGAAGAGACCCACTCCAATGTGGAAACTACAGACCAATTTCATTACTTAATACAGATTTAAAACTTTATAGCAAAATCCTGGCAAATCGACTGAACCCGATCATACCAAAGCTAATACATATTGATTAGGTGGGCTTTGTCTTGGGCAGACAG
This sequence comes from Ascaphus truei, assembly GCA_036426205.1. NCBI lineage: Eukaryota > Metazoa > Chordata > Amphibia > Anura > Ascaphidae > Ascaphus > Ascaphus truei. The sequence goes on along the minus strand of WSYH01001022.1, from coordinate 15,202 downwards.
ACTTCGGACAATAGCCGCAAGATGATAAACATTATAGACCATGTGCACCTCTCCGATACAAAACTGATACTATTAAGCTTAGATGCTGAAAAAGCATTTGATAGAATAAAATGGTTATTTCTGGATCAGACCATGCTAAAATTTGGATTTTAGGGCCCATTCCTGGAGGCATCTAGCCCTTTATCAGAAGCCCACAGCGTATGTCAAATTCCAGGTGGAAATTTGGAACCAATTACGATTACAAATGGAACTACTGCAGACACGGATGTCCTTTGTCACCACTCCTCTTTGCCATATCAATTGAACCATTAGCGGGCAATATTAGAGATTATTTCAATGTCTAGGGAATCCTCATTGACGGAATAAATTATAAGATCTTACTATTTGCAGAAGACGTTAATATCCCTAGCAGCTCCACAGATGCCCCTCCCAAATTTCCTTTTAAATCAATTTGGCAAAGTCTCAGGCTACAAAATTAATAATGATAAATACGAGGCACTAAACTTAACACTCCCAGCTCCTGAACTAAAATTGCTGCAATAAAATTTTAACTATAAATGTATCTCTAGTCAAAGAAAGTTCAATCCGCGCTCTTGCTTCCTAGTGTTGCAGAAATTAATTATTCTCCCTCCTTTTGCTGCTCCTATGGCTTGAAGTGTATCCCCTCACTCCAAAAAACGAACTCCGGTGGAAGACCCCACTGATGAACAGTATGACCAAGAAAAGAAGCACAGGAGAGCACCAAGGTAAGGAAAAATTGTAAATGTATTAAACAATAAGGCAATAAAATAACTTACATGTAAGTAAGGATAAATGCGTGTCCGAGTCTACGAAATGTTCAACAGATTGGCATCGTCATCAGTCAGACAGGGGGACAATTTCAGTTCCGTTCATGTAGAGATCCCGCGCGCTGGGACTCACTCTATAGCACTTGCTGCATGAATCGCCTCCGCAGGTATGCGGGTAGTGGCGTGGTATTCAAAGCTAATGCGCATGTGTGGAAGGAAGGCCCCTGTAGGCGTCTGTAGGCGTCTGTGGATGCCAGTTGCGATGGAAAATCGTGACAGGAAGCGTAAACTAGCCCCCAAGGATGGAATAGGGAAGCTAGTTGCACAGTTCACTCCCATTTAAATGGATCTCTACCCACATGAAATAAATGGGAATTAAAATAGCAAGCTCATATGAATCCCTGTATGAAAGCAAATACCCTCCCCTTTTTGAGAAAATTAAAAAGGACCTACTGTAGTGCCGACGATTATTCTAAAACAAACCTGGGGCAATCTCCAAAAAGATCCAGGTACATGCTGGGTACATGCTGGGTACATACTGGGTACATGCTAGGTACATGCTGCAACATTTCACACATTTCTGCAGACAGACTAATGGCCCATCGGATTAACAGTGGGGGTCCCTGGCAGTCCCATTCAAACTGAATGGGACTGCCAGGTACCCCTGCTGTGTTAATCATTTTCAAAATTCTGTTTCAATGGTATTTAACTCCTAGTAGGCTGACTGGATAAAGATAACCAGGTTTGGCGCCTACTGTAGGACAGTGTGTTGGAAGAACAGGCAGTGGTAAAAAATCACTCAGGACCCAGACAAAGAAAAATATATAAAGACAGTGCTGACCCCTTGTGGTAGTACAGAGTGAAACACAAAGGAGGAAAACAACTTTAAGTTCATAGAGTAAATTATTGTGAAAGACACACAGATAGTCACACAATGGTAAACAAATCCCTAACTGTAATTCAAATCTAGCAGACAAAATGTGATCCTTACTCAGCCTTCAAATATGGAAAGAGTCTTCCTTTCCTTTAGAAACAGTGGGCAGGCAGGATGAGGCAGCAGGAAATACCATATGTCAAAGAGAGACAATGAAACAGAATACAGTATAGCGTAATACTGTTTATAACCACTAAACATAGCCAGAAAATCTTCAATGGTTCTACTCACATACGTGTGAGAAAAGAAGGCATGTCACACATAGATGAAGTGTGCAGGAAAAATGGGTCTTGCTGGTAACAGGTTAACCCCTGGTGGACAGGCTGTATAGGTGTGCTGGGGTAGAAGACAGGGAAAACACCATAGCTCAGACTGCATCAAATAAATTTAATGATCACATGGATATCACAAATACGCAGTAACAAAGTATAAGTAAATAATAATCAATTTAAAATTGTCTTGGAGTGGCGACGTTCTCACCACCTCCTCTCTCTCAAAACGGATCCGCGCCGACAGGACACACGTGATGAGCGGGTGCTGCTTCATATTGTGGCCGCAGGACACAACAACTCCACTCTTCCGGGTCCCCTCTTAGTGTACCTCTGCCGCTCCTCCTGGACTCTACGTGTTTCGGTTTAAAATACCTTCCTCAGGAATTCCTCAATAGGAAGCAGCACCCGCTCATCACGTGTGTTCCGTCGGCGCGGATCCAGCACACCCATACAGCCTGTCCACCAGGGGTTAACCTGTTACCAGCAAGACTATATATAAGATGTTATATTCTGTTTTATTGTCTCTCTTTGACATATGGTGTTTCCTGCTCCCACATCCTGCCTGCCCACTCCAAGTAGGCTGAGCCAGATCTTCCCTGGAAAACACGATCCATGTTGGAGGGGGTGCGGTTTTAGAGGAGATATGGCTCACTTACAGTGGACATGCCTAGCGGTGCAGAAAGTTTGGATTATGATCCAGAGTGTAATCCTGGAGGTTATGGAGTTTAGGATCCCCCTGGACCAGCTGATCTTCGTGCTGGCCAAACCAGAAGTAGAATTACCCACCCCCAGGAAGAAGTTGATATCTTTCATCCTATCCGCAGCGAGATGCTCCATAGCTGCGGCTTGGAAAAAAATGAACACAGTCATGTACATGGAGTAAAAACAAAAAACAAAACTGTGCGCTACTACCTAACTACCTATAAAGTTTAAGTGTATAAATATATACAGTGCAGTGACTATACCATCAATTTAGTGATAAAAAATTTATAAAAAATTAAACCACAACTCCCACAGTGAGATAATTAATTCTACGAAACTAGTTGGATGTAACATTCTATTGCCTTATATCTGCTTACATTGGCCTTTGTCTATGTATTGGCCTGTCCTGTTTTTATTTCATCCTGTGTGCTGTTTTGGACAATTGTGAGAGAATTTGTAAGACTGTTCAAACTTCCCTATTGAATCCACCACTGCTGTGTAGACAGTGACGTCATTACACAGCGTCCCGCGACGGAGCGGCATCGTGGCACGCTGAGGGCACCCCAGCAAGCTGCGTTTTAACCTCTGTGCAGAGGATACACCTGCCGAGCAGCTTCATATCGGCCAGGAAGCAGGAGCGATTTCACCGAGCCCCAGTACCAGCTGCTGAACCTGGCTGCATGAAGGGAAATCCCCTTGGGAGTGAAAAGACTGACGTCCTGCCCCAGAATCAACTGAGCTGCAGCAGCAGAGGGAAGCAAGCACCCGATTCTACAGTTAACAGCTGCCGAGTGGTAAACAGTGTGATAAACACTACATGCCTTTTACCAACTTTTTTCATGTACGCAGATATATTACCCCCTTTTTAATTCTAAAATATATTGTTGAATTTGCTTCACTATTTGGCGTTGTGCGCTGTTTTCTTTTGTTTCCATGTACATGGAGTAGTTGACTGCCCAACTAAACCAAGCCACTGAGCAGTTCTACAGAACATGGGAGCCTTGGCTCCAAGGATAGGAAGAAAAAGGGAGGCAAAGTCCCAGGCCCATTCACCCTACTAAGTTCCCCTCCCAACCCACATTCCTCATACCTCACCCCCCACCCTCCCCTTTCCCCCTGTTATAACACTCTACCTTTCTTACATCTTATCTTTTCTATCCACTTTGAACTCACGCCGGAGACTACGGACTAGCAGATCACTAATAAGATACAAAGGGAATAATATATAAAAAACTAATAGATCTTGAAATACTCAAGTTGAATACTGATTATATATCTTAGATGTGAACATTGATGTTGTATGAATAATCCATGTTCAAGATGTATCGTCTTCAATGTGATTTTCCTTTTGTAAAGTAAAAGATGTGTATGTCTCAAAAACTGCAATAAAAAAAATTGAAACAAAAAAAAGATGTGGCTACGAAAAAAGCATTGCAAATGCAATGCACAGTGACTCCTTGTAATACAGGGGCTTCTAATTAAAAAAAAAATATTTTTATATTTTAATCATAGTGGGCACATAGAGATACATTGTATACATTATAATACTTTTATACTATTGTTTCACAGAAATTAAAAGATTGTAACCTTGCTTAGAGCTTAGTAGAGCTTACAGCTTAGCTACAGTAGTCTGTTGGAAGCTATACTCAACATGAGTATCTCACCTTTTGTGAAACTACCTGAAAACTGAAAAAAACGGATTACAGGCAGTCCTCGTTTTACAACGCTTCGTTTTACAATGAATGGCTTATCCAACGCTATGCAATGCATACCTATATTCATTTTTACAACGCCAAAACGGCTTATCCAACGCTCTTACGACGCTTTGCAACGTTGTTTATGTGTATGTGTGTATATACACACATACACAATGTTGCAAAGCTTCGTAAGAACATATATATAATATTATATTATACTATATAATATTATATTATACTATATAATATATTATTTACTGTAGTATGTTATATTATATATATAATACAGTATATACACTATATAATTTATGTGTGTGCTATATATCTTATTGCCTGCGTAAAATATTTGGTGTATTTTAGTGTTAAAAATGCCTTCAGGAACGGAACCTTTCATTTAAACAGTATTCCTATGGGAAAACGTGTTTCACTTTACAACGTTTCGCTATCCAACGCCATTTTGAGTAACGCATTGTGTTGGATAACCGAGGACTGCCTGTATTAAACTGTTTAACATAACTTGAAAGAACACATTATAATAAATCTAATGCATTAAGGGTCCCCTGAGAATATTGTATAGTGCTTTCAGCTTAACCACAGTAGCTGTGAAGTGGCATGATGGAAGCTACATTCAACATGATTATCTCTCCTTTTGTTAAGGAACCTGAAAACAGGAAACAGGATTTTGAAATGGTATGTACTATGTAGAAAGAAAAATAGATATTATAAAAACAGTATATTTTAAACTTTATTATACTTAACTACATTTCTTTAAAAACAGAGTATTTGCAGGGATGGTGATACTGTCCCCTGATGAAATCACTCATGTGACAAAACGCGTTGGGATGAATTTGACACTACCTATCACGGACAGAGGTTGATGCGAGAGGCAATTTCCAATACTGCCTGTAAAGGAACTCCAATTACATGCTATGGGTACCGATTTGTGGTGTGCAACCTGTGGTGAGATCAGTGTGGACATTGGTTTACCTACAGTTCTGCATAGCACTCTTGTGATGTCTGCACCCGGTGCTACTCTGGACTGTTGACAGTGGGACACATTTGATATGCACGGCTGGGACTCTCTCAGTTCAGACTGTGACCTCAATTAGAGATTGTATTCTCTCAAATATCAGTGACCTATCTCTCCTTGTGAGTGGAAGTCTTGGAGACTTTCTTTTTATGTTTCTCAAATTATTTTAACTACTGTATATTATGCTATGGAGAATGCACTTCTCTTTTCTTTTCAGATTCATTTATGATATTGACAAAAATCATTGTAGAAGCAGCAACAAGCTCCATAAGGATCATGTACATATTTTGGACTTCACTTTTTTCACTGTTCTAAGTTCATTCAATAGACTGGTTTGGGTTTTGTAATCACTTTTTATCCTAGTGCGGTAGACATATGAATTTAATAACTGTATATGTGGCATGCTATTATATTTGCACTTTCTAATATTGTTATAGCACTAGCACATGTATTCACATTTACTTTGGCACACTTGTTTAGCGCTACTGTTTCTTATATATATATATATATATATATATATATATATATATATATATATAATATGATAAAGAATCACTGGCACTAAAATAAAAATTAAATAATGAATAGGCGCATGTCCCATATAAATAATAAAAGTATACATTACCGCATAGCAGCAAAAAGGAGACAGCACTCAGGTGAATGAAAATAAATGTATTAAATACAGCACATAATTCCAACGTTTCGATCCCACAGGGGGATCTTCCTCAGGTGAATGCTGCTATGCGGTAATGTATACTTTTATATATATATATATATATATATATATATATATATATATATATATATTGAAGTTCCACTGTTTACTGAAACTTAAAAGAATATATTATAATAATTCTGAGAATCCTGCTGGAAGCTACACACAATATGATTATCTCTCCTTTTGTTAAAGACTCTGAAAACTGGTAAAAGGGGGTTATTATACTGTTATATTATCCCCCTGGCATTACGGCTCTGCAGGAATGACTACCTGATCACTGAAAGATTATTTCCAAAGTTGACAAATCATTAGTGGACGGTAGATACTCATGTTTACAGAGACTGACACCTTTGCCTGCTGCTACAGAAACCTGAATCTGGATGAGTATTAAAAAAGTTTAGTGTAAAATGCAATATTTTTTTTTACTACAGTATAATCACACTCCAGTTGCCATACCTGAATGTTCCAAAATAAAGGTTGCTTCACAAAATCCAGGGGGAGCATGTAGGGAGAAAAACAACAATATAAGTGTAGACAATAGTAATACAGTGGTGGCCGCCTTTAGCCTCCTGCGGCCGTTTCAGCGCAAATTCTAAAACCTCGGGCAGATGCAGTGTTTGATGCGGCATGTTCCGGCATTTAAAGCCGCGGCCGCATGCATTGTACAGTATTAGCGCTGTGCTTATTTAATGGTAGGTACACAAGCAAGCTATTTACACAAGGTATTTAATTGTAGGTTTAATTAGAGGTACACAAGCAAGCTACTGTAACATTATGGGCGGCGTGCGTGCAACTTTATGGGCGGCATGCTGTATACAAACTGTCACTGATAACTACAGTACTACTGGCGCTGTCTCGGCATGAATGCGGCATGAACGCGGTGAAGTGCATGGCATTCGAAAAAAAATACTCAAACAAACCGGAGATGTTGGAGAATAAAAGGGGCCGTGACAGTACGTGAATATAATATGTAATCTTGGCTCTTCTGTGCAGTCTACTCACAACATGTCTCCCGATCATCAGCCAAGAATCAGCTCTGTCGCAGTCCCTCGGATACTACGTCACTTCCGGTTAGGCTCTCCTGGTGTGTACTCCCTCGACTCCTGGTTTCTGCTCCTGAGAAAGCTGCATACTCTATCTGGCGAAGCGCGTAGAGTGAGACCGCCCAGAGGAGGAGAAACCAGGAGTCGAGGGAGTACACACCATCGGGAGACAGCAAGCTGCACGCGGAGCCCCCATTTGTCACAGTGGACGTCAAACGGAGGCAGTGTGGTGAGCCCCGACACCGGTTGATTTCTCCTGCTTTTCACATTTGAGTGATACTGTACATGCTGTTTTTATATTGTTTTATTGTAAGTGCGCATTTTTGAGGTGCTATAAAATTTATATTTTTTACTCTATTTATCTGGATGCATTTCTTTTCTTTGCATCTCCACACTCCGTTGGAATTTGATGTGGAGTTCATCCTCACCTGACACCAGAGAAACACTTCCACCACGTTTTACTGTTGTTGCCCTTAAACCACTGACATCTTGTGAGTAGGCTGCACAAAATAGCCAAGATTACATAGAATTATATTCACCTATTACTTTTGTCTACACTTAGATTATTGTTTTTCTCCCTACATGCTCCCGCTGGATTTTGTGAAGCAAATTCTACATTTTGGGGACAAGTGAAGACAAACCTCACCAGTGGGTCTGATCAGGGAGTTACAATGTTTATATAATTTTTCACTGTTTTATGCACATTAAGTGTCACTATTTTTCACAAGAGCATATTGCCATTGATTGTTTATGGTTACAGTTAATGATCACTTTTAGTGTTTAGTGCCTTTCATTCACCGTCACTGCCAAAATAAAGGTTGACACATTATTTAAATGATTTATATAATTATTGCAAGTTTCGAAATATTTTAGTATAGTCAGACTACCCAATGTGAGTGGTGCAATACTTTGCACACATATTGCTTTAGTGCCACAGAGTGAAATTGAGGAATATATGCAACAGACGATCTTGGTAAATGTGCAAGTGATTCCAGCATGAAAGCATGTGTTAGATGTTATTCTGGTGTCTCTCCATGATTCATCTATCCTGAAAAAGTCACCTTTTTTTACAAGACTGTGAGGGTGGCAGGCTCAGGCACAGTTGTCAGGTGGTTGAATATTGATTAAAAGGGTGTATGATATATATCAACAATTCACAATACTAGACAAGAAAAATTGTAAACACCCGAATTTTCACTCTCTGACACAATCCTTCTCTTTAGCACTCTCTAAAAATATCATAAGCACATTTGTAGTACTGTACAAACATCTTTATAAAACAGCGCAGGAAAAACTGGTCTAAAATGGTCCTTGTCGATCTCACAAAACAATATGTGTTGTTTCTTGAATGATAAAATGTTGAAGTAAGGAACACATACCTCTAGCCAAGTATGCTTGGGAAATCAGCAGTAAGCAATTTTTGTAAATGTTGAATTCTTTGGAAAATGATATTGTTTATTTTTAGTTACAATAACAATTAATATTATTTTATTGAGGAAGCCTGACATTACTCATCTTCTTTTAAAAATCACATTGATGAATTAATGGCTCAGTGTGGCAAAAAAAAATTATGCAAAAATAACAGCACCATGCAACATACCTAAATAGTCCTTGAAAATTGTTATGCTTCAGTATATTACAGAATTCTCTGTAACCATATTAATATTATTCAAAAACCATTACTGGACCCTTCCAATAATTACAGCTAATTACTACATCCATTTCAAAAACTGATACTGTTTTGCAAAGAGGTTCAAATTGCAAAATTGTCTGGAAAGCTGTAAAATTCATTTAATTTCCTCTGGTTAAAAACTCTGTAGTGTCAGCTACTCTCACAGTGTTTTCTTTTGGCTTATGTTTACACACAGGATCAATCCAAACCTTTAATGGCCTGCATCTGACCTTCTTCGATAATAGTTCAGCAGCTATCAAAAAGCTTAAGGCCTAATCTATATCCAAATCTGCAGGGAATATCTTCTAGAAATACAGTACGGACTCAAGAGTTCAGTTGCTTTCAATATGCTTTTAGATGCTCCATACTGAGTAGCACTAAAACACCATTATATTAAACAAAATGCACCATACGCCATCACATTTTAGATAGCCTAAAATAAGACAAATAGAACCAACATTGAACCATTTTATAACATTTTAAAATAATCTAAAACAAGAAAATAGAATCCATTTTTTATAGCAATAATTAATCCACTGTTACTGTATGAATTATTACATAAATACTTTATCTAAACTTTGTAAAATATGAGGGCAAAAAAACACTACCAATGGCATAGTAAAATTTAATCAAGTAACATGGTAAAGTAAAACAATGCACATTCACAATGTATTTGAAATATTTGCCCATTATTGCATGATGTGATTTTCTTGGGTTCACTAGTGTTCCATACATTTACAAGTTAAATATTTAGAGGTGCTGCATTTGTATCAACCTACTAGTTTCCTTGTGATCCAAAGCTTTTCTGTATATGCTTACATGCTTACACATTCTGATCCCGTTGACAAATACATGCCAGCAAAGACCTGGCTGGCGAGAAAACCGGGGTCATACAGATGCCATGACTGTACCAACTGCCAGTTTATGCAGACGGGAAGAACTTTTGCTCACCCTCAGGCTGGCAAATCTACAAAATGTAAACAATATTTAAACTGTGAGTCTAAAAATGTACTTCATCAAGTGCCCGTGTGGGCTCTACTACGTCGGAAAGACGATGAGAATGTTAAAGGAACGTATCAGTATTCTTCGATGCGCAATCAGGAAGGCAATACTGGGTGCTGAAGATGACGATGATTTAAAACACCAACTGGTGGTGCGACACTTCAGGAAACACAAACACAGTTTAGCAACTCTAAGATGCATGCCCATTACAGGCTCGTGCCCCTACCAGGGGTGGCGACAGGAATAAGCTACTATTACAGCTGGAAGCTAAAGCTATCTTTGATTTAAGTACAATGACCCCAAAAGGACTTAACGAGGATTTTAAGCTAAGTTGTTTTCTTTAGGTCAGATCCTGATGATACCTATGGACATGTGCGTGTGTGGACAATCACATTAATTTCACTGATGTGCTTCATGGTACAGTATAATATCCTCTGTTGCTCTCCTTTGATTAGAAGTCTATGCATATTTATTCATTATTTGTTTACATGCAAGTTCTACTTATTGTGGTATTCCTATATGCACTTATGGTTCACATGACATAGTGTAAGGAATCGGGGGCCACGTTCCTTGCGGTGTGACCTCTCCTTACCCAATACCAGTACTGCAGGAGCTGCTGCCCCTGCCCCCCGTCGCTACCCATGCCACCGCCCAGTGTATACCTTGAACTCTGCCGTCGCCATCTTGGATTCTGGCACTGGTGTTACAGACTCTCAGCTGTGCTCCACTACTTCCTGGTCTCTCAGCCACTCATGAGCAGCTCCTCGACACGCCTCCACCATGCCCCTCGTCCGGATTGGTCACTGTCGCTTTAAATATCCTGCTTTGACTTCACTTCCTTGCCGAGCATAGATCCTTATGGGATGTTACCTGTGTTTCTGCCACAAGCCCTGGTCTCTCGTTACGTATCTCTGTTTTTGTTTCCAGTTCGTTGTACTCGTCCAGTTTCCTCCACGCCTGCTGCTGCTACGCCGAGTTCCTGAGTTCCTGGTAAACCTGGTAAACCTCGTTCCCGACCTGCAGCGATTGCGCTGATGCAAAAGGACCAGCTTGATTTCCTGTTGCCGACTCCCTGCTTGAACTACGACTACCCGGATATCTCCTACCCTGACTCTGGCTTGCCCAACAACTATGCTGTTATCTCCAGTCCTGAACCCGGCCTGTTTGACTATGAACTGCGCACTCCGGACCAGTCTGCGTGGTCTAAGGTCGGTGATTTCATAACCCAGCCTCAGCCCCGCGGTCCGGTCCCGGTTTGTGGCGATCACAAGCGTGACAGTATGCTCGGCCCCACAAAACCGGACCGCGCCGTAGCGGGGGTTGGTAAATGTGTAACTAAACCTATGTCCCAGGCTGCGGACCAGTCCCTGTTTGAAGAACAGTATTTGTTTGAAAAACTGCCTCCGCCTAATCTTGCTTGTATGTACGAAGGGTTAACCCCTGCAGAAAGACTGACTCGTAAAGAAATACTGACTAAATCTCAGGAATGTAGAGAGTTAAAGAAGATGTTTCAAGCCCAGTACTCCCAACTGCTCCTTCTTAGGTCCACTCCGGGACTGGAAACTGGGGATTTTGGGGTACTGGTTCAGGCCATAGACACCACCCTTAAATTATTCCTGGAATTTGACAGGAACATAAGTGAGCGTGAACATCTCCTAGCCGCCTACGCACAGACTATTCACAAACCCTTTTCTGTCAGTCCTGTTGTTAAACCTGTGGGGGCACCTCCCTCTCCAAAAATTGTCCAAACCACCCCACTATCACTGCCCCCTAAGGTAGAAGCTGCCATGATTTCTAGCCCTGATTGCACCTCCCATTGCTTAAATCCCAAAGATATGTCTGCGTTAACCCCTGCCAGTCAGGTCTGTGAGGTTCCCGTGGAGTATACTTGTATTTCCAAAGCTACGGCCCTAGTATCTGAGAATCTACCCTCACTTTCTAACTCAGAATCCCTAACTCCTGTCCTTGAGGTTTTTTCTGCTTTAACCCCTGATAGGCAGCTCTGCGTGCTCCCCATGTCAGAGAAAGAACCCCTTCTGCTTCAACGTTCTAAGTTAGAATCCCTCAGCTCTGTTCCCGAGCTCATTCCTATATTAACCCCTGCAGGTCAGCCCTATGAGCCTCCTTTTGTAATCCCCTGTTCGCCAGCTAAGGCCACATCCTTGGCTCCAGAGGAGGAACTCCTTGTATCCTCAATTTCAGAGGCAAATCTCCCTCTTTTTGACTCTCAGGTACTATCTGCATTGATCCCTGTAAATCCTTGCTGCTCCCAGGCTAATGCATCATTTCTAGCATCAGAGAATGAATCCCCAAGTCTGACAGCAGAGGTTGCACTGAATGACTCCCCTAAGCTTGCTGAGTCCTTGAATTTTGTTTACTACAATCCCCCTGCTTCAGCTCAAGTTTCCGTTGCCGTGTCCCTTGAAACTTCTGCTAAAATCCTGGTTCCAGTTACAGGTATTCAGGAACCGGGTTTTTCTTGCAAGTGGAGAGATGAAAACTACAGGCAGCACAGGATGAGCGGATTGCCAAGCTGCTGACCCAATTCCAAGGGTCTGCCAGTCCAGAACTTGCAAGCAGACCCCGATACTCCTGAGGAAAATGGCTCCGAACGAGGATCCAGAGGCTTTTTTACTGACATTTGAAAGGGTTGCCGAAGCTCGGGGCTGGGCTACAGATCACTGGGCAACTGCTTTGGCCCCGCTCCTCATAGGAGAAGCCCAGGCCTCATATCAGGGCCTCCCAGCAGATCAGGCAATGGACTACCGACAAGTTAAAGCCGCCATACTGGATCGCTTAGGTCTGACCCAAGAGACCTACCGGCAGCAGTTCCGGAACATGAAGTATACCGCTAAAATGAGACCCCGGGTCCTCGCTCAGCGGTTATTGGACTTGTGTACGCGCTGGATACAACCCGAGGAGTGCACTAAGGAGGCAATTCTTGAGCGGGTGGTTTTGGAACAATTTCTACAAATAATACCCCCTTCCGCACGTTCGTGGGTAAAATGCCACACTGCTGAAACCCTAGCTTTGGCGGTCCGACTCGTGGAGAACTTCCTTGGGGCTGAGAAACAGGCGAGTGTCCTGGACCCGACTCCACCGGCACTCGCGGACGCCCAAAGAGGGAGGTCGGATCAACAGGGAACCTACGGCCCGTCCATACGCAATCGCCAAGTCCAAGGGAAGGAGCAGTCGGTCCAGCAAGGACGGAGTCCAAATGCTGGTCCCTGCCGAGATCCTCATCTCTTTCCTGATGTCGGCTGGTCACCAAATGAGAGGAACTTCCGAGGATGTCGCCCACAGGACCCACCAGATGCCTGGTCTCCAGTATCCGGTCCAGCGGAGCGTTATCCACAGGCCCTCCTGCGAGGAAACCCTCTCCATGTTCCGCCTGCGGAGAACAAGGCCACCGGTATGTGGACTGTCCACTGATGGATTGTTCATTCAGCAGGATCGTCGCCTCGGCCTTCTATGGAAAAAATGACAAGCCCTGGCTACTTCCAGCCCTGATTGGGGAAAAACCGTCCAGGCCCTTGTAGATTCGGGCTCTGGGAAAACTCTGGTCCTACAGGAACTTTTACCACCTAACGTGTGTTCTTTTGACTCCCCATGGAGTATAGAATGTATACACGGCAATGTAAAACGCTATCCGACGGCCAAAATCCGGCTACAGGTAAAAGGTCACGAGGCTTACCTCGAAGTAAGAGTCGCTCCTTGGCTCCCTGCCCCTGTTGTGCTCGGCCGGGACTGGCCTTTCTTTTCGGACCTAATGGCTCCAGTCTCTCACGAGGAGCATCATTCTATGGCTCAGGAGAACCCTGGCAAACTGTTGCCCTTCTCGGCAGACCTTTTTCCCAGTAGACACCGGGTTCAAAAGACTCGGAAGCAAAGACGCTCTGACAAACAGGACTGGTTGCAAAAATCTGGGTCTCAAGGTGACCATTCTAGTAGTCAGAGGTCACATGTGTTGGCTGGGGATGGCCAGAGGGAGGGGGATATCAGCCCTGGAGATTTACCAGACCTGTACCTCCCTGACTTTCGCCAGAAGCAAAGGGAAGACCCAGTCCTTGCTAGACAGTATGACAAGGTGGTGAAAATTGATGAGAAGATTTTAAATGCACAGGGGGTGATAGTATTCCCCCATTTTGAGCTATTAAATGATATCATGTATAGGGTGAATAGGCAGACACAAACAGGGGAGGTCACCAGACAGATACTGGTTCCCAAGGCGTTTTGTTAAATCTGTGTTCACTCTAGCCCATACTGTCCCTTGGGGTGGTCACCTGGGCAGGGATAAAACATTGGACCGTATTTCATCCCGATTCTATTGGCCAGGGATGCATAGTGATATTGCTAAGTTATGTGTGGCATGTCCGGAGTGCCAGCTAACTAGTCCAAATGGACAAAAACCAGCCCCTTTGGTTCCTCTACCCTTGGTGTCAGTTCCCTTTGAGAGGATTGGGGTAGACTTTGTAGGACCTCTAGAACCTTCTGCGAAAGGACACAGGTTTATTCTTGTAATAGTTGATTATGCAACAAGATATCCTGAGGCGTTCCCCCTGAGAACAGCAACGGCGAAGCAAGTAGCCAACAAGTTGTTGGAACTGTTCTCACGGGTTGGACTTCCCCAGGTTATGATGACAGACCAAGGTACAAATTTTATGGCTAAACTGATGCAGGATGTCTTAAAGTTACTAGAGGTCAAGTCTGTTCGGACATCGGTCTACCATCCACAGACTGACGGATTGGTGGAAAGATTTAACCGAACTCTAAAAGGGATGCTGAGGAAATTTGTAGAGTAATACTAAAGACACACAGAACCCCTATATAGCACTCCCTTCCTATGTGAGATGATGAATCAGTTAAAACATATTTATTCAAAAACTAGGTTAAAACAATGGGGTTAAAAACATGTATTAAATAATACCAAGTGTTTTATAGACTCTTGGGGTAAGTTACTCCAGAGGAGTGTCAATAGGATAATAAAGTCCAGTGTTGGGGAACTCACTGGCCCTAGTAACCTTCGTATAGAGCGATTAGCTAGAGGTTGGTGTTGTGTAGGAACGATAATAATTATCATATATGTAATGCCACAGTAATTGAGTGCTAGTTTGGTGCACAGTTATACAGAACCTATCACTGTGCTGCTTGATACTGCAGTCAGTTAAAGGTACACTGGCGACACACTTTATTCGAGCTCGGCTAGTCCCACGAATTCGGGTATACCCGGGTGTATTGAGGTTTGTGACTGTTTTCTGCCCGAGTGCATTGAGTTATTTTCCAGGCAGGGATTGAAGCATTTTATTCCCGCTGGCTGCAATACTGCACAGTATATATATATATA
>WSYH01000122.1:302384-320350 GCA_036426205.1 Ascaphus truei | reverse complement strand
GGGGGGTTCCGCCGGCCCCCTCAGTTTGGGATAAGCAGAATTCCAAAGAAAGATGATCAGTGAAATGTTCCATTTCCGCACGCTCACAAGAACCCCCAATATGGCAGCTCAGGCGCAAGTCAGACCCGGGTGCTTGGGAATATTTGGCAAAAGGACGTGAAATTTGCCCAGTCTCGCGACATTTTCTTGCACACAATTAGTGTCGCGGATAATGATTTAAAACTAGACAAAAAAAGGGGGTTTGTTTGTTGTATAGATCAATAAAAAAAACAAAAAAATAATCAAAAACTGAATTCATAAAAACCGACATTCTGCATTTTGTCGTGAGGAAAACTTGCGCACGTGGAGAGATAGGAGAGATAGGAGAGATAGGCGAGATAGGCGAGATAGGCGAGATAGGCGAGATAGGCGAGATATATCCCCATAAATGATAGCTGGGCATAGATACCTAATTAGACCAAAGCAGCAAGAACACAGTTCAAGGGGTGACAGTACGAGGAAGCAGCTCTGTCAAAATCCACAACGGTGGCCATTTTTAAAACACCCCTCGAATATACGTGACATCACTTTGTGGGGGGTAGGAAGAGATGTGGAACCAAACAGACATTAAAGGTGAATTTTTGGTTGTTTTTTTTAACCAGGACGCGTATAGAAGGAAAACAAAACATTACGTTATATATGTATTTTAAAATATATATGATTAACCCCTTTCTGTAGCGGACGGGCCTGCAATACATCGCCCTGTATGTTGTTATATTGCTCGGCCATACGCTGCAGACCTCCGTGGTTCTGATGAAGGTAAACGACCTTCGTTCCCGATCTTTATATAGGGCCCTTATTCAGGGCGCTGTACATTAGTTAGTAAAACAGTGATGGGGTTACATATGGAACATTTAATGTGATGGGCATTGTTAAGAGGTCTTTTTGGTGGCAGAGGTGGGAACATGATGACCGGGCTATGGGTTAGGTGCATCGACAGCTCGCTTGGTTGGTGGGAAGCAGTTGCGGGTCCGGTCTCTGGATTGAGTCTCGTCGGGTGGCATGGTGATGGACCTGACAGTGGAAGCCATTCGATCGGTGAGGGTAGGGGAGATCATGGGCGTCGGGGAGAGTGGGGTGAGGGAGTGGATGGGATAGAAGGGGGTTAACGTTAATAAAGGGCAGGTATAGGATATATAGGGAACAACTCACCTGCAGGTGTAGCTGAGATTTCGGCGTATGCTTCTCTTGAAGAAACTCTTGCATCCTTCGCACGTGAACACCCCATAATGTTTCCCACTGGATTTATCTCCGCACACCACACAATCCACCTGGATTCCAGGCCTGTCTTCATCTACTTGCTCGGGGTCACTCATACCCCCTTGGGGCGAAGCCTCTTCTTCCTCTGAATTCCTGGGGTACCCCTTGCCCACCCCATTAGTATCACCATTTGGGTCTCCCCAGCCCCCAGACACCATGGCCATACCAGGAGAGAGGAATGGGACAGCGGGAGACTAATCCTAAACACTAATATAGGGCCGGGGGGGAAACCTAGGATTTCAACAGGTTTAGTAGGACTTCAGTTATTGGTTCGCTGTTTTAAAACCCCATATGTCAGGGTGCGGGAAAACGTATATTATTGTACAACAGAGGGCTATTTTTAAGGGAAATTGAGAAATGATATGGGTAGGTTTGTATGGGAAATGCTGCTGTTTTGGGATGTAAAGAAGTGTTTAGAAATCATTAAAATGCATGAAAATGTAGAAACATTAAGGGGTTTTAGTTGCAGGGGACTCCCATATCAACACACGGGTATTAGGGGGATTAAGGCAGGAAACTATTATGGCCCATGGTTTTACTAAAAAAAGGAACCAGAGATTTGAGGGATGAACAGAAAGTAACTATAGGGTGAGAGGAAGGATATAAAATATTGAAAGGGTCAGAGGGGCCCTAAAAGATTGGGGAACCACAGCCCTCCCCTGTTTGGTCTGGCTGAGTTATAGGAACAGGTCAGACTGGTTTTGTGGTGTCTAACAGTGTGGAATGAGATACCGCAGCCCTGAGGGGGGGTGTGGATTATGACTGAGGGGTGACTGTGGATGTGTGGGGGTAAATAAAAGATATTTTAATATGTACTGGAGCGTGCAGTGCCTGCTTGGGATTTCTCTAGTGTAAATGGGGTGAACGAGGAGGTGTATGTGTTAGTTGCAGGATAGTTTCGGTTTTTGTGGAGATTATCTGACAGCTCTGTAGGGTATACAAGATATATGGGATGAGCTGTCGGAAAATGAGTTCTTTATGAGTTATATAGGGGTTATCGGTCAGCTTTGTGGCGTAAATAAGGGATGTCAGCATATATATAGGGGTAAATTGTGGTGTGTATATATGATAGTGGGTATATGGTGTGAGTTGCAGCGTATATATGTGGTGTTTGTATATAGGGTGAGTTGCAGTGTTTTGGGGTTGTAAGTTTGTATATGGGTGAGTTGCAGTGTATATAGGGTGTTAGTTTGTATACAGGGTGAGTTGCAGTGTATATGGGGTGTTAGTTTGTATACAGGTTGAGTTGCAGTGTATATAGGGTGTTAGTTTGTATACAGGGTCAGTTGCAGTGTATATAGGGTGTTAGTTTGTATACAGGGTGAGTTACAGTGTATATGGGGTGTTAGTTTGTATACAGGGTGAGTTGCAGTGTATATGAGGAGTTGCAGTGTATATGAGGTGTTACTTTGTATACAGGGTGAGTTGCAGTGTATATGGGTTGCTACTTTGTATACAGGATGAGTTGCAGTGTATATGGGGTGTTACTTTGTATACAGGGTGAGTTGCAGTGTATATGGGGTGTTACTTTGTATACAGGGTGAGTTGCAGTGTGTATGGGTTGTTACTTTGTATACAGGATGAGTTGCAGTGTATATGGGGTGTTACTTTGTATACAGCGTGAGTTGCAGTGTATATGGGGTGTAAAATTGTATAGTGTGAGTTGCAGTGTATATGGGGTGTAAAATTGTATAGTGTGAGTTGTAGTGTATATGGGGTGTCTCTGTGGCGATTTGCAATGTATATAGGGTGCGCTGCAGTGTAGATGGGGTGTTAGTTTGTATACGGGCTGAGTTGTAGGGTTATATGTCAGGTCTGTGGGGTGTAAGGCCCCTGTTCCCGGATAGGGTGTGAGTCAGCCCCCCCCGGGGTGCAGTTACCCGGTGAAGCCCCTCTCAGCTGCGCTGTGCCCCCGCTCGCCCCATGCCGGTGCCCCCGAGCCGCCCGGCGGGTGTGCGCTGCCCGGTCCGGAGTGCGGCGGCCGATGGGAGCGGAGAGGGCGGAGAGCCGGGGCCCCTCCTATTCCTGTGACACCCGGGGGAGGGTCCTAACTCGGGGAGGAGGAGAGCAGAGGGAACTCTCCCCTACACTGTTACATGGGGGGGATCCTCCTTCACACTGGTACATGGGGGAGACCCTCATATACACTGTTACACGGGGGGACTCTCCCTTACACTGTTACATGGGGTGGGCCTCCTATATACTGTTACATGGGGGGAGGACACCCTCCTATACACTGCTACATGGGGTTGCCTGCTTTTGGGGTATAATGGGCCAGGCAGAGACTGTATGGAAGCGGGTCCCTCTGTATGGATAATAGGTAAAGTTGTATTTTGGGGGTGAGGGGTACAGTTTCGGGATGAATTATAGGGTAACGAGTAAAAATGGTGGAAGGATGCTTTGGGTGATAAGGGGACCCGGATTTAGGGGGTGTCATTTAGGCTCCTCTGGAGAGGGTTGGGGGGCTGTAGTGGTAGAAATCATTTTAGGATTAGGAGGGGATATCAATTATGGGATATAATGGCGGTATATAGTGGGGTGTTGTATATCCCCACCATTGAAAGGGTTAAGATACCACGTGGGATCCTTGTTTTCATTCCAATAACTATTTTTGTGAATATAATATACAGATAACAGGGTTAGGGTGAGAGAAATGATAATATATTAATTATGTTAACCCTGGGAGTTTTGACCCTAACCATGTGTTTCGTTTCTTTATTCCCTGAATCAGCAGCAGGTTTTCTAGTCTGAAGGAAACAGTAAAACAGACATAACTCAGGATTTTACCCTATACTGTGAGGAGATAGACACACACAGAATAAATAAATATATATATATATATATATATATATATATATATATATAAAACATATACACACCTGCCCACAGCCACATACAGATTTATACAAACACACACACAGACGTACAGATATATACACCCACATACATATACCTACAGATACATACACAGACAGTTTATATTGATCAGTGGTTTCCAACTTTATTTTAGTTATTGTATTGTATGTCTTTATTTATATAGCGCCATTAATGTACATAGCGCTTCACAGTAGTAATACATGTGGTAATCACATAAATAACAGATAATATAAATAACAGATCATGGGAATAAGTGCTTCTGACATAAAAGTAACATTAAGGAAGAGGAGTCCCTGCTCCGAGGAGCTTACATTCTAATTGTTATGGATGGAATATAGTTATAGTTAACATAACTGTTATAGTTATGGAACCCTATGCGAAATTCTGGGGAACCCCAACCCTCTCTAATAGCGCATCTGAGATCAGATGCATTGTAAGGAACCCCAACCCTCTCTAATAGCGCATCTGAGATCAGATGGCATTGTAAGGGAACCCCAACCCTCTCAATAGCGCATCTGAGATCAGATGCATTGTAAGGTACCCCAAACCCTCTCTAATAGCGGTCTGAGATCAGATGCCTTGTAAGGAACCCCAACCCTTCTAATAGCGCGTCTGAGATCAGATGCATTGTAAGAACCCCAACTCTCTAATATGGGTTCTGAGATCAGATACATTGTAAGGAAAAACCCAACCCTCTTCTAATATTGTGTCGGAGGAATCAGATACATGTTAAGGAACCCCAACCCTCTCTCATATTGTGTCTGAGAGCAGTACATTGTAAATTCTTCTGTATTTGGGGACAATCTGAAAATTACAGGTGAAACACGTGAAAAATTATTAGATGCAAAATTACAATATGCACAGACCAAGTTATAACAAACAGGCACAGGCGGGACTACATAACTTATATAGAGATACTGGCAACCAATGGTTACCAATCGTACACCCGTTCTGTGTCGTTTGGGTAGTTTACTCGTTTTTTTCTGCGTTAAAGTATTCTTTATCCGTAGCAACCGTTGGCATAACAATATTGGGTAATTGGCAACTTGTGGGTACCTTAGAATTAACACGAGTGTAGTGTAAGCGGTATCAATACCCTCCCTTTTCTTCCATATTAGTATAGAAGATACGTGCACCTATATAATCGTGTAGATACACAAACAATACGCAAACTGGATATATATGATACACATGTGCATACATAGATACTACTTGCATTAAATATACAGATTACACGGTGTGTGTGTGTGTTTGGGTGTGGGTGTAGTGTATATATATATATTATTATATATATATAAATTATATAAAATATACCACACACACACACACACATACAATAGTACACAGACATTATTTAATGGTCATCTGAATGTTTAAAAAAAAAGGCTTATGTAAAAAAACTAAAAAAATAGCGCTATATATAGGTTAGGTAAAAAGGAATAAAGAGAAGGGATAAGGGACATTAAAAGTGGGAAAATGTAGAAAAGTGATTATTTGTGGTGTGATGAGATGCATGGAACATGTTCAGACCCCAGAGGAATAGAGGAGTATGTCCCTTTTCTGTGTCCTGAGGTCTCGTCCTTCGCTGCCCCTCCCCCTTGCTAGGGAATGTGGCTTTGTTTTGACATGATCCTGGTCCCTCTGACACTGATCTCTATTCCTACTATCAGTCACAAGACTCTTCTCCTCTTAACTCCTTTGCTACTAGAGGGTGTATATATATATATATATATATATATATATATATATATATATATCCCAAATTAGTGTTCACAAGAAGGATACAGCTTTACAGGTAAGTATTGCAGAAAGAATATTGAAACCATCACAAAACCAACATTTCAGTCTCCAAATGGACCTTCATCAGGTTTAAATACCCAATGGTTTAAATATACTTCAATGCTTACCTGGAGTGCGGTATTTTTCTTCTGAACCGCTGGTTCGGGCCGCTGTATTATGGTATATTACGGACTGATGATGCGTACACACACCAATACAGATGTAGCAGGCGTTATTGCACTGGCTGGCGTGTTAGGTCTGTCCCTTTTTCGCATTATGAATGGCAGTTGCTCCCACTGGCGTACGTGCGTCCCACAGCAATGCTCCCGCGGGGGCAATAACGGCTGCTACATCTGTACATTGAGTATACTAGAGGTTCTTGGGCTATTGGGCCTCTGTTTTAAAGCAACACTATACTACACCCCTCCTTTTTTTTCTTATTTTAATATGTAAAACATGTGTCAATGTATAATTCTCCATTAATACCCAATAGATGTAACGGTGCTCACCACAAACAGGACTTAGACCGCGGGGCTGAGGTGGGGATACAGATAACCACCGACCTACAACCACAAGACCAGGTTCGGATTGCAGATTTAGGGTCGTGTAGCCGGGTCAGGGTAGGAGAGTTTGGGTAGGTCGAGGTACTTGCCGTAGTCAGAGATTGGAGAGAGAAGAGTAGTCGTAATCTGTAGCCGTGGTCGAGTAGAGAGCAGGAGTCCAGTAACGAGCTGAGGTCCAGGGGTACGAGAAGACAGAGGTCCGGGCATGAGCTGGGGTCACAACGAAGAGAACAATGCAACGGCACAACACAGCAGCGAGCAGCTTGTAGCAAGCATGGTACATAAATAGTAGCTTATGCTTAGCAATCAGCAGAGGGCTGACTGGGTATTTAAGGGAGCAGGAACCAATGGGAAGGTAGCAGGGAGTGAGAAGATTAAACGTAGGCTGTGAGCTGATAGGCGGAACCGGAATGAGTACCAGCTGAGAAGCAGCTGAGATTGATCCTGTCATTACCTGCAGTGCGGCGTGCGCATGCAGGTGGGATGTGGCACGCAGTGAACGCGTCGCCAGCGAGACTGTCCCCTGAGGTTCCGTCATGGGAACGAGGACCCGAAACGTCCCTACGGAGGTCCGCGCGCCTCTATCATGACGGCGCGTACCGCGTCCAGGAGGCGGAACCTAGATCCTGACAGTAACCCCCCTTCAGGGGCGACTTCCGGGCAACCTAGGGATGGCCTAGGAGGATATTTGCGGTGAAAGGATTAGATAAGCCTTGAGGCGTGTACTTGTTCCCGGGAAATCCACTCTCGTTCCTCATGACCGAAACCCTTCCAATGTACAAGGTATTGAAGTCTTCCCCTTGAGATTCTGGAATCGAGAATCGCCTGGACCTCGAACTCTTGTTGGCCCTCCTCTAGGGTAGGTTGAGGGGGTAAGTCCAGGACAGGAGAGTGGGGATCCTGAATGAAGGGTTTCAAGAGGGACATGTGGAACACAGACGGAATTTTCATAGAAGCTGGTAGTTTCAACCGATAGGCGACTGGATTGACCTTTTCCGTGATGATGAAAGGTCCAATGAACCTCTGTGCTAATTTTGGAGAGGATACCTTCAGGCGGATGTTCTTTGTCAAAATCCAAACCATTTGCCCTGGTGTTTAAGTGGGAGTCTCCTGATGATGACGGTCTGCTTGCTTTTTTTGTGCAGTGATGGTGTTTTTAAGGTTTTCCTGAATTTTACCCCAGGATTCCTGGAGGAATCAAACCCTGTTCTCTGCCGCGGGAACTCCAGAACTGAGAACAGTGGGATTAATTTCTTAAATTGTTATGGGAGAATTCCACCCATGGCAAAAGGTCCGTCCAATTGTCCTCAGCATCCGAAATGAAACAGCGAATTAACTGCTCGAGAGATTGATTGGTCCGTTCCGTTTGGCCATTGGTTTGCGGACGATATTCAGAGGAAAAGTGAAGGGATATGCCTAGTTGTTGGCAGAAAGCCCTCCAGAATTTAGAAATAAACTGAGAACCTTGGTCAGAAACGATAACTTGAGTGTTCCGTGAAAGCGAAAGATCTCCCTGATGAACACTTCAGACACTCTGGGAGTGCTGGGTAGGCCTTTGAGCGGGACAAAGTGTGCCTGTTTGGAGAAGCGGTCGACCACCACCAAAATAGTATCCATCCCCTTGGGATGAGATTTTTCGAGATCTTCTCAATCTTTTTGTCATAGTCTATCATGACGGCATTCTCATCTTCTCTAAATCTCTCTCAGAACACATCCATCACACTAAACTGGTCTTGCCTCGCATTCGGGAGAATCTCCTATACGCCAAACTAGAGAAGTGCCTATTTCACCAGAATTCCATTTCTTTCCTGGGCTACATTATTTCGGATACCGGATTCTCCATGGACCTTGCCAAACTCAAGGCAGTGCTAGAATGGCCACAGCCGACCTCATTGAAAGCAATTCAACGATTCCTAGGATTTGCTAATTATTATCGTAAATTCATCAAAAATGTTTCTTCTACTGTAGCTCCTATCACGGCCTTGACAAAGAAATGAGCTAACACCTCTTCCTGGCCACCTGCGTCACTTCAAGCCTTCAAATCTCTCAAAGAAGCGTTTGGCTCTGCACCTATAGGTGCACGGGGAGTGAGAAGATTAAACGTATTAAACATATATATATATATATATATATATATATATAGAGAGAGTTAGGTCCGGAAATAATTGGACACTGATACAAGTTTTGTTATTTCGGCTGTGTACCAAAATAAATTCAAGTTACAGTTAAATAATGAATATGGGCTTAAAGTGCAGTCTATCAGCTTTAATTTGAGGGTATTCACATCCAAATTGGAGGAAGGGTTTAGGAATTACATCTCTTTAATATGTAGCCCCCTCTTTTTCAAGGGACCAAAAGTAATTGGACAATTGACTCAAAAGCTGTTTCATGGACAGGTGTGGGCTATTCCTTTGTTATTTCAGAATCAATTAAGCAGGTAAAATGTCTGGAGTTGATTCCAGGTGTTGCATTCGCATTTGGAAGCTGTTGCTGTGAACCCACAGCTTGCGGTCAAAGGAGCTCTCAATGCAAGTGAAACAGGGCATCCTTAGGCTGCAAAAAAAAGAAAATCCATCAGAGAGATAGCAGGAACATTAGGAATGTACCAAATTAACAGTTTGGTACATTCTGAGAAAAAAAGAACGCATTGTGGGCTCTGCAACACAAGAAGGCCTGGACGTCCACGGAAGACAACAGTGGTGGATGATTGTAGGATCCTTTCCATTTTAATCAGAAAAAACCCTTTTACAAATCATACCAGCACAAGTGAAGAAAATCTCCCTAGGAGGTAGCTTATCTTAAAGCCAGCTTTTACCATAAGAGAAGACTTCACGAGAGGTCAAATACTAGGGTTTCACACAATGCTGCAAACACATTCTAAGCCTCACGAAGAATACAAAGGCCAGATTAGCCTTTGCCAAACCAATATCTAAAAAAGCCAGCCAGTTTTGGAAAACAAGCAGTCTTTGGTACAGAGAAACCTAGCACCAACTGACCAGAATGATGCGGAAGAAAAAAGTATGGAGCAAGGCGTGGACGGCTCATGATCCAAAGTTACCACATTCATGTGTGAAACACAGTGGATGGCGTGGTGAGGTTCATGGGCATGCATGGCTTCCACTGGCACTGGGGTCACTAGTGTTTTATTTGATGCTGTGACAGAAGACACGAAAGAGCAGCCGGATGCATTCTGAAGTGTATAGGATTATATTGGTCTTGCTCAATTCACCAAATTTAGAGAAGTTGAATTGGGACGGCGCTTCAACTTTCCAGATTGGCCACTGACCCCAAAACATACTGGGAAAGCAACCAGTGAGTTTTTTTAAGCACAAGAGCTGGAATACTCTCAAATGGTCGAGTCAAATCACTTGATCTCAACCCGATCGAGCATGCATTTTACGTGCTGAAGACAAAATTTAAAGGCACGAAAGGACCCCAACCAAACAACACACAACAACGAAGGTACAGGCTGCAGAGGCCTGGCCAAGCATCAAAAGGAGGGAAAAACCCAGTTGTGTTGGTGATGTTCCACCTGCGTTCCAGAGTCAATGCAAGTCATGGCCTGCAAAAGGATTCTCGACCAAAGTATTAAAAATGAAACATTCTTATTTAGTGATTGGTCTAATTTGCCATTACGACTTTGAGCCCCTGCAATAGGGACTGTGTAGAAAAGGGTTGCAATTCCTAAACGTTTCATACTATATTCTTTTGTTCAACCCCTGAATGTAAGCTGAAAGTCTGCACTTCTATTGCAATTGCATTCTCGGTTTGTTTACATTTCAAATCCATTTGTGGTGTGCCGTACAGAGCAAATTATGAAAAATTGTTCAGTGTCCAATTATTTCGGACCTAAACTGTATAAATATCTTATCCAAAAAGAGCGCGTGAGGCATTGCAGACTGTGTGGCGACGGCCCAGCGTCGTGGGGCAGAGTGTATGCGGCCATTGATAATCAGGTGAAACAGTATCTATATCGAACTCCTGCGCCCCCATGTTGATGACGACTCCCTCTAGAGATTCAGAATCCTGGTAAGTGCATTTCCTTGGACTGGGTGTGTTTAATAAATGTACCCTATTTTTACTTTACATGCTATGGAGCCCTGCCATTCTTTTTGTTTTTGTTTTTTATCTGTATGTCTCACTAGTGGGAGTTTATACCACTTTTATGAAGCTGCAAATTGCTCTGGGATCCGTTTGTTGGCAACTTTATTTTTCTCTGCTATTGTTCTTCATAGTGGAAAACCATTTGAATTTATCCTTTTTGGCCTTTATGATATTTTTACACATTTTGTTTAAATCTATATAGATATAATATATAATATATATATTATAATTATATTATATAATATATAATATAATATAATCATCATGTTAATTATAATATTTATTAGATAGTATTTCTACCTGTATGATTATTATGAATTAAGACCTTATTATCAATAGTGTACCTCATCGCGCTACTTCTCCTCTTTGTGTGTGATCTATTATATTATATATATATATATAGTATCATATATTATATATGTACACACAATATTTACAGTGTAGTACAAACATCTTTCAGTTCTTTCAGCAGGGAAGGGGTTAGACAATTGGCTGTTTAGTGTTCATTCAGTCCTAAATTCCTATACAGATACTCCATTAATCTCATCAAGCCCAATTCCCCCTCCGCCCCCAGAGATACATAAAGGGAGCATCACTCATGTAACTTGCCACACTCTTTGTGTATCGGCAGTGGTGGGACACTTAAGTAGTCTACTGGTCCCTCCTTTCTGTGGTACTTTGTCACCCCTTGGTAGGAGGGACTGGGTCGATAAACCATAGGTTCCTTCTGTCACTATGTCACCCTGCACAAAGGTCCCTCCTGTCTGACACCGTGTGGTGGAAGGGATATGGTTGGAGGGTCGATCCCAGTCAGAAGATACCCCCCCCCCCCTTTAAAATCATATTTGTCCCCCGTAATTTATTAGTTTTATTTTATAAAATGTTTTAGCCAGGAAAAAACATTGAGAATTTATCTCTCGTTTTCAAGTAGGTCCGTTTGGGCATAACAGGAGAATAGTAGAGATTTGAACCCCTAGCAACATGCTAGGGCCAGGATATGTCCAGTGTATTAATATTTGCAAATGTAAAGCAGTTGATATCTTCAAATCTCTTCCAAACAAACAGCCTTGTTGAACTCCGAACTCCAACATCCAAAATGCCTGAACATCGCACTATTAAAGTCCTTTGGAGTTGCCACTGTCTGTAGACTCCCATGCCTATAGATAGGTACGCTCCTGTATGGGTGTACAAGTGGGTAAGGAAAACTAAATGGTATAGAGGTACCATAATATGACAGCATCATATAATAATAAATTACCTACTGCAGAACATTGGAGATCTGGAGGCTTTCGGCGTCGCTTCCGACCAAGGGGTTCCAGTATGGCAGAATCGTGAGCGGCGGGTAGCAGCTGCCTTGGAGAAAATTATGACCAGTACTGCAAAAAAGTCTAGGTCACGAAAATTTATAAGGCCATTAAAAACAGTAAAAGAGAACACTCTACGTGTTTCGCGTGGTCACAACGCTTTAAAGAGTACGGTTACACAACCGTTCTACGAACATAAATACCAATATCCACCCCTCACTTGGGACGTATCGGCGTTTCATCCAATAGGAACTCACACGCCCCTTCTCTCACGGAAACTAATGTAATTAAACTAATAGCCAGCTGAGAGACCCTATGCAAAGTAACATGATGGAGGGAGCAAAATAAGACGTGGGCACCGTGAAAAATTAGGGTATATGTTCTCTTTTTCCAAGGGTGCCCTGTTCTGTTCGTTTCCTCGGTCATACTTTTTTCAGTCCAGTCGATTTTTAGCGATAACCAGCTTAACAACGCTTGTGAGATAAAGTATGATGGATCACACCTTGGTTAAGGGGTCAGTACGTCACAGAGTAGTGGAGTTTCTTTTTGCCTACCAATCATGGTTCAGGTTAAACTTTGCGTATGGTGTCTCTTCTGTCTGGGTAAAGTGTCTGGCTTATAGTAGGAATGCATATCAGTTCTCCGGGAGAGAGGGGCGTGAGGAGTCTTAGGGGAGGAAACGCCGATACGTCACGAGTGAAGGGAGGAATTATGGGTATTTATGTGATCGATCGGTTTTGTATACCGTACTCTTTGATAAAGCGTGTGTGACCACGCGAAACGCGTAAGAGTGTTCTCTTACTGTTTTTAATGTGCCTTTAATACATTTTCATGCCTAGACCTTTGCAGTACTGGTCATAATTTTCTCCAAGGCAGCTGCACCGTCGCTCACAATCTCTGCATGTCCTGGGCATAGAGTTAAGATGACAAATAATACATGGTTACAAATACACTTACAGTACATAAGTGAACAGGGTATACATTATATACAAGACATTGCATGCACAATTAAAGATAATATATATTATAGGCGTATGTAACAGTTACAGACCAGATTAAAATGTGAGACAGCCTTAGTTTTGAAAGAACTTAAACTGGTGGTGAATGTGAGAGTCTCCGGTAGGTTGTTCCAGTTTTGGGGTGCACGGTAAGAGGAGGAGCGGCCGGATACTTTGTTGAGCCTTGGGACCATGAACTGTCTTTTGGAGTCAGATTTAAGATAAGTGCTGCATGTGGTAGGGGTGAGGAGCTTGTTCAGATAGACGGGTAGCTTGCCCAGAAAGTATTTGAAGGCAAGACTGGAAAGGTGAACTTTGCACCTAGACTCAAGTGATGACCAATCTAGTTCTTTGAGCATTTCGCAGGGATGTGTGTTGTAGTTGCATTGGAGAACAAAACGGCATATTAAATTGTAGAGGGTGTCAAGTTTGCTAAGGTGGGTTTGGGGTGCCGAACCGTATACTATGTCTCCATAGTCGATAATTGGCATTAGCATCTGCTGTGCGATACGCTTTCTGACCAGCAGAGTTAGGGAGGATTTGTTCCTATAAAGTACACCTAGTTTGGCATAGGTCTTGGATGGCAGGGTATCAATGTGCACTGACAGTGTACACAGCGCTGTACATAGAATTTGAGAGAGACACACAATGAGTACCTGCCACCAAAGAGCTTACAATGTAATTTTGGTGACTAAGGCACAAGGAGATAAAGTGACTTGCCCAAGGTTACAAGGAGCTGTGCCTTTATCACGGAGCTGCTCCTTCAGGCCTTCTCTGGGTGTCATACCCTGTGATGGGACACAAGTTCTCCTGTCACCGTGACACACGTGAGTACTCTGAGCAGGTGGATTGTTGTGTAAAGTTTTCACAGGTTAATATCAGGGGCAGAAGGATTAAAAGGTCATAAAAACGATGGAACCCATCCAAATTCCTTCCGGGAATCAGAGACAGGGAGACTCCAGGGCCACCGCTTGTGTGTCAGATGTCGCAGAGGCGCAGTGCAGTGCACACAGGGAGCCTGAGGATCTCATTCTGACATAGACTGAGCGCAGTCACAGCACAGTGCACACTGGGCATTTGGCAATTACGTTTCTTACACTTGGCGGAGATCGGTTTCTGATGAGATTCCCATGCCCAGAGACTTGTGCCAAATATTGGCTAACGCACTTCATTATATTCTGTGTCACATAAATCATATCTATAACTCCTCCTATTGTTCCATATAACCGCTCCCTATAACTCCTCCTATTGATCCATATAACTGCTCCCTATAACTCCTCCTATTGATCCATATAACCGCTCCCTATAACTCCTCCTATTGTTCCATATAACCGCTCCCTATAACTCCTCCTATTTCCCACTATAACATATCCCTATAACTCCTCCTATTGCCCCATATAACTGCCCCCTATAACTCCTCCTATTGCCTCATATAACCGCTCCCTATAACTCCTCCTATTGCCTCATATAACCACTGCCTATAACTCCTCCTATTGTTCCATATAACTGCTCCCTATAACTCCTCCTATTTCCCACTATAACATATCCCTATAACTCCTCCTATTGCCGTCAATATACCCTCCCATAACGTCCTCCTATTGCCGCCATATAACTGCCGCCCCCAGAACTCCTCCTATTGCCTCATATAAACCAACCCCTCTCCCTTAGAACTCCCTCCTATTGCCTCATAATAACCCCTCCCCATATAACTCCAACTTCCCTCCTTCTGGTGTTTCCATAATGAACCGCTGTCCCTATAACTCCGGGTCCTATTGCCTCATATAACCATGCCTATAAACGGGGTCGTCCTAATGTTCCATAAAAACTGCCCCTACTTAACTCCTCCCTATTTCCCACTATAACATATCTCCTGGATAACTCCTCCTCCTATATGCCTCATATAACCCCTCCCTATAACTCCTCCTATTTGTCATATAACTGCTCTTCTGCTCCCTATCAGGGGCTACCTCCTCCTATTTCCCCTATAACATATCCCTATAAACTGTATCCCCTATAACTCCTTATAATTGCCCCATCTACGCTCTGTATATCTCATCCTAGTGGTCCATAATAACCCCCCTCCCTATAGACTCGGGCTCTTCCTATGCCCCGGTATAAACCAACCCGTTGCCTATAATTCTTCTTATTCTTCCATATAACTTTTCCCTAGATCCTTCCGTTTCTCTTTTTATATTAACCCCAAATCACACAAGAATGCGTAAATATCTATCTCCTAGCATCAATTTTATGGCATCATTCATTTTCTCCAAAAAAGATTTGCGTGTAACTGCACGGTGTGTGCCCTGCACGGTGTGTGCCCTGCTAACCTGGTGCTTGGAAGTACACGGTACCATTACTTTTCTTTTTAAATGCCCCTCTATCTCTGTGTACAGATCATCATGTCAGTATACAAAATGTAACGGGGTTTGGTGAAAGGAGGCACTGTACCATTTTTGTTTTAAAAAAGCACGGACGGGGGAATGTGTCCAATCCTCCCATATCATAAATACAGCAGTCCCCCGCCCCGGTAAGCATGTGACAACAAGTCCCGGCCCTCTCATAGCAATATACACAGTCCCCATCACCGTCCCCCCCCTCTCATACAATACCACATCCCCCTCGGGTCATAGCATTACACAGTCCCCCCTCTCATAGCATCGGGTACAACATTCCCCCCCTCTCATAGCATATCAATACAGGGCAGTCCCCCCTCTCCTAGCTATACAACCGTCCGGGCCGGACCCGCATCCTCTCGATAGCGTATACACAGTCCCCCCTCTCATAGCGATTTTACACGTCCCAACCCTCCCATAGCGTATACACAAGTTTTCCCCCCTCCCTCGCGTATACCCAGTCCCCTCGTCCCAATAGGGAGGGAAGCGTTCACACGAGTTCCCCCCCCCCCCATCCCATAGCGTATACACAGTCCCCCCTCCCATAGCGTATACACATCCCCCCCCCCGGGCCCTCCCATAGCGTATACACAGTCCCCTCTCCCATAGCGTATACACAGTCCCCCCTCCCATAGCGTATCACAGTCCCCTCGTCCCCATATGGCGTATTCAACAGTCCCCTCTCCCATCGTATACAACATCCCCTCTCCCATCGGGCGGTTACAGCAGTCCCCCCTCCTATAAGCTATATATACGTCCCCCCTTCCATAGCGTATAACGTCCCCCCCCTCTCCCATAGCGTATACACTTCCCGTACCCCCCCCCTCCCTAGCCCCGTATACAACAGGTCCCCTCTCCCTAGCTATACACGTCCCCCCTCCCATACCAGATACACGGTCCAGTCCCTCCCCCCCCCCTCCCATACCATATACACAGTCCCCCCCTCCCATACCATATCCACATTCCCCCCTCCCATAGCATATACACAGTCCCCCTCCATCGCATTACACAGTTCCCCCCTCGGCGCATACATATACAGAAAACAGTCCCCCCTCCCATAGCATATACAAACGGTCCCCCTCCCATAGCATATACAGTCCCCCCTCCCATAGCATATACACAGTCCCCCCTCCCATAGCATATACCACATTTGTCCCGGGGGGGCGCCTCCAGTAAGCTATTACATCCCGGCCATCCATAGCATATACAGTCCCCCCTCCCATAGCATGATACATACTATTACTCTATATACTCAGTTCCCCCCTCACTCCCAATAACATAGGTGGACACACACGCGTACCCCCCCTCTCATGCATAATGACAACCGTCCCCCCTCCCATAATAGCATAATATACACAGTCCCCCCGTCCCATAGCATATACACCCTTCCCTTCACCCCTCACCATAGCATATACACAGTCCCCCCTCCCATAAGGTATACACAGTCCCCCCCTCCCATAGCGTATACACAGTCCCCCCTCCCATAGCGTATACACATCCCCCTCTCCCATAGCGTATACACAGTCCCCTCTCCCATAAGTATCAACATAAAACAGTCCCCCCCATCCTAAAGCGTATACACGGGGAGTCCCCCTCCCATATAAGCTATGGTACAGTCCCCTCTTCCATAGGCCTAACGGGACAGCCCCTCCCTCCCCTCCATATCATATACAACAAGCAGTCCCCTCTCCCAGCATATACACAAGTCGCGGCACCCCCATAGCAGATCACAGTCCCTCCCCCCCCCTAGCATATACACAGTCCCCCCCCCCGCCCATAGCATATACCAGTCCCCCCTCCCATAGCATATACTCAGTCCCCCCCTCCCATAGCATATACACAGTCCCCCCTCCCATAGCATATACACATCCCCTCTCCCATAGCATATACACAGTCCCCCCTCCCCTACATTCTAACAAACACAGTCCCCCCCTCCCATAGCCTTACACAGTCCCCTCTCCCCTCATCCCATAGCATATACACAGTCCCTTCCCCCCCCGGAGCCACCCGCCCCTCCCATAGCATATACACATCCCCCCCTCCCATAGCATATACACAGTCCCCTCTCCCATAGCATATACACAGTCCCCCCCCTCCCTAAGCATATACAGTCCCCCCCTCCCATAGCATATAATACACATCCCCCCTCCCATAGCAATATCACAACAGTCCCCCCCTCCCATAAGCTATACACAGTCCCCCCCACTTCCCCAGCATATACAACCTTCCCCCTCCCCTAGCCTTACACATCTCCCCCCTCCCATAGCCTATACAAACATTCCCCCCTCCCATAGCATATACACACAGTCCCCTCTCCCATAGCATATACACAGCCCAGCCCCCCCCCCGCCCATAGCATTACACATCCCCCCTCCCTAGAGCATATACCATCCCCACCCTCCCATAGCAATACAACAACAGTCCCCCCTCCCATATAGCTATCCACAGTCGCCAACCTCTCCCATAGCATATACACAGCCCTCTCCTCTCCTTGGGAGTACTGTAACCTCTGCTCTCTCCCCCACTCCCTGGTATTAACCTGTGACCTCCCTTGCTGTTTGGAAGGCTGACTGGGATCTGGGACACTAAAGGTCTAACGATCTTCTTGGAAGATGTAGGTTGCCAGAACATCTGCCACCTTATTACCAA
>WSYH01000122.1:151034-302373 GCA_036426205.1 Ascaphus truei | reverse complement strand
GTACACTGCTTATTGTACCTCTGTTTGTATATGTCCAATCAGCTTCACTCTTCATTATCTTGTGAATGTGCATTATATTGTTTTGCTGTATATCTATAGCGCCATTGTGTATTGATTGTTGCTGGAGACTCTCCCATGTGATTGTTGTATGTAATGTAGCAGTATATGTATTACATAAATCTATCATGACTGTATCCCCCATCCCATTCCCCATAGGAATATACATATACTCATATTGTCGCATATTTACTCTTTTTTATTAGCCATTACTCAGTTCGCCCCCTCCCATAGGCATCATACCACAGTTTTCCCCACCCTCTCATAGCATATTATCACCTTAGTCCCCCCCCACCGCTCCACCGTAGCATATCCACCAGTCCTATCCCCGCCAATAGCGTTATTCTGATTCTCACTTTCATTTTTGCTCTTCTTTTTCCTTTTTTCTCTTCCTTTGACCATCCCTTTTTCTTCTCTACCATTTTTTAGTCCCCTTTATTTTCATATACACTATCCGTTCTCACCCTCCTCCCATAGACGTATACATTTCCAGTACAATCCCATCCCATAGCGTTTTAATGGTCTACACAGTCCCCCCCTCCCATAGCGTATACCAGTTCCCCCTCTCCTCACAAGAGTATACACCAGCCCCTCTCCTCTCCCAGGCGTACTTTTAGAAAAGTACCCCATCCTAAAGTCGCTATACACAGTCCCCCTCCCATGCGTATATTACCCGTCCCCTCTTTCCCATGCCTATACACAGTCCCCCCTCCCCAGATGCATTATACACATTTCCCCTGCTCCATAGCATATTGACAATAGTCCCCCCTCTCCATAAGTCACCTAGATAATATAACACCAAGTCTCCCCACTCGCACATAGGACAATATAACCACCAGCCCCCCCTCCATCATATAAACGGAATATCATCAAAGATCCCCGATAAGCTCGAGGACCAAGCGCGGTATACCCCATGCAGGTGCTATTTCATACGACAGTCCCCCCTTCTCACATACTCTTTGACTGAGTGAGATCTAGCATCATATGCACAGTCGCCGTACCTACTCCCATAAGATGAGATACAACACTAAGCGCAGTGCCCCGTTTACCCATAGACATAGGACCACACAGTCGCGCCCACCCTCCCATAGCATATGCTAGATCATGTGTCCCCATCTCCCACAGTCTAGAAATACCACAGGCTCCCACCTGTCCCATAGGCACTAATACAAAGTTCCACCTCGCTACGACACCCGGACTGCTAAGAATAGGACTAAGTGCCCGACGCGCGTACAGTGCCACCAGAAGCAGATATCACAGTCCGCACCGGTCAGATTCCAGCGGAGCACATCTACTAAGCCCGACTCGCCCGAGCTCCAGACTAGCACATATAACGCGCACAGTCACCCAGCACGCCCTTCCTGTGCCCAGCAGTAGCGCATTGATAGCAAGCATCCGACCACCGTATCGGCGCCTCCATAGGCCATGATAGGCATTCACGAGCCACCCCTCCCATAGCATATACACAGTCCCCCCTAAACCAGGAGCAAGCACATACACATCCCCGCATGCGCCTCTCCATTAGCATAGATCGAAGCAACTCAGTCCCCCAGGGACCAGTCCCTAGCTATGTACAACACAGTCACAGCCATAGCTCCACATTCGAACGACATGATGGACCCACAGTAGACAGAGAGCTGTCGACCACAGCTATTATGCTGATTCATGACACAGCCCCCCCTCCCCATAGCTATACACACAGTCCCCCTCCATAGCATATTACCCAGCCAGCCCCGCCCATCACCATCCCCTCCAGACTATACCATCCCCACCCTCCCCATAGCAATAACACAGTCCCCCCTCCCATATAGCTATACCGCCCCTCTCCATACATATACACAGCCCCTCTCCTCTCCTTGGGAGTACTGTAACCTCTGCTCTCTCCCCCACTCCCTGGTATTAACCTGTGACCTCCCTTGCTGTTGGAAGGCGTGACTGGGAGTCTGGGACACTAAAGGGTCTAACGAATTCTGGGAAGATGTAGGTGGCAAGAACATCTGCCACCTTATTACCAGCCTGGAAAAGTCTTTACCCTGCGGTAACCCCGTCATAATAGGGTACTTTTAATCCCCTCAATACCTAATGAGACTGACACACACACACACACACACACACACACACAGACAGACACACACAGACAGACACACACAGAGACACAACACAGAGGACACAAACAGAGGAGACCACACACACAACAAACACACACACCACACACACACACACAACTACACACACACACACACAACAACACAGGCACAGTGACACAGGACACACACCCACAGAGACACACAAACACACACACAGTACGACACACGTACCACAAGTCTCTCCTTTTTTTTTGTATTTTCCTTTGATCTTTTACTTTATCGGCTTTCTCCCCATCTTCCTCTCTATTCCCTCAGTCGGCCGCTACCACGGCCTTTGCTCCCTCCTGACCTGCATTCCAGCGCCATTCCCGTGAGCAAAAGTAAAGTGCAGGTTAGTGAGTGACCTTCAGACCTTGAAGGTCGACATTACCAGCTTCGCGTCAGCAGCCCACCCACCTTCGTCTCCAACTCAAACCCTCCATCTAATTATCAGCAGCTCTAGTTTCCATCTAATGTGAAAAAAAAGCCAGGACTGTCTGAGCCTGTCCCTGATAATCTGCAGTCAGGTCACCCTACATTAGATATAAACGCAGTACAGTCTGAACCTGTTTTGTTAACCCCTTCAGTGCCAGAGACCCTCATAGAATCCTCACATATTTTTGGGTACTATGTTCCTAATATTTTTATAAAGCGATTTTTTCCATAGTTGGTGTCTCATCTCCCCCTCCTCTCCCCCATTTATATGGGGGCGGGGACTTTTTGCAGTGGATGTATAGGGTGCCAGCTCTGCCCTAACCCCACATTCCGTGGCACAATAAGATGGTCTGGCCCTCGCAGCTCCTGGTTGGCAATGCACTTGGCAGCATCGCTATCTCTCGGCATTGCTGGCGAAAACGCAGCTGCTTTGGTCTGAGATCAGCTGGCGCTGCCCCCTCCAGATAAATCTGTGGCGTTCAATAGATGCCACAATAGATCCACGCTGCCTGTCACACGTCACACAGTACGGGCAGCTGAGCCTGAACAAATGCCAGTGACAGGGCTGCTGACCTTGCCTCAAGCGACTCACGACCTCGGGCGGGGTTTAACACTTGACCTCTGCGTGGCTTTTACAGCAGATATTGTTTGGAAGGAGGAGAGTCAGTATCTGTGGAGATGACACTGAGAGACCTGCAGAACATCACTTCTATACTATATACACTGCCTGAGACCTGCAGAACATCACTTCTATATTATATACACCCGAGACCTGCAGAACTTCACTTCTATACTATATATAGTATATACACCGCCTGAGACCTGCAGAACATCACTTCTATATTATATACACTGCCTGAGATCTGAAGAACATCACTTCTATGGAATATACACCGCCTGAGACCTGCAGAACATCACTTCTATATTATATACACTACCTGAGATCTGAAGAACATCACTTCTATAGAATATACCGCCTGAGATCTGCAGAACATCACTTCTATACTATACACGACTGAGACCTGAGCCAATTTAATTCTATACTATAGACACCGATGAGGACCTGCAGAACATCACTTCTATAGTATATACTCCGCCTGGGACCTACAGAACATCACTTCTATAGTATATACACCGCCTGGGACCTGCAGAACATCATTTCGAATATATTACACCGAGACCTGCAGAACATCACTTCTATACTATATATATAATTATATACCATATATACACCGCCTGAGACCTGCAGATCATCACTTCTATACTATATACACCACCTGAGACCTGCAGAACATCACTTCTATACTATATATAGTATATACACCGCCTGAGTCCTGCAGAACACCACTTCTATACTATATATCAAGGCCTGAGACCTGCAGAACATCACTTCTATAATATATACACAGCCCGAGACCTGCAGAACATCACTTGTATGTACAATTTTATTTATATAGCGCCAGCAATGTACGCAGCGCTTTACAAAAGTCACTACGAGGCAAATCATTTACAAACAATGGTGATTAGTGCAACAGATAAATGTCACCATAAGGCAAAGGGAGACCCTGTCCTGAAAAGCTTACAATCTAAGTGGTTATGTGGGAGGACTCTTACCAGGCACATAGGAGGTAAAGGTGCAGTCAGGGGAGGCGAAGTGCATCGGAGTCGTAGCTGGGCTGTGAAGTGCGGACCGTGAAGGTGGCCTGAGACTAATTTGGAGGGGTGGAAGAGTGATCCATAGGTTGGGGAGAGATTAGTCAGAAGGTTTCGGAGCGAGAGGGCATGTGTAGATGTAAAAGGGGCAAAGAGGAGACACCTTGGATTAGAGCGGGAAGAGAAAGTAGGGGTGTTGTAACAAGCGTCAGCAGTTTTGCGATACATGGAGGGCAGAGGAGGTGTAGAGCCTTACAAGAAGGGAGGACCAATTTTGTATTTTGATTGGAAATTTAGTAGGAAGCCAAACAGAGAGAGTTCATGGAGGTCGGAAGCCGACACACGCTGGAAGAGAAGAGATGGTTTCGAGCAGAGATTTGAATGGATGTGAAGGAGAAAGTGTGCAGGCAGGGAGCCAGATACTAGAATGTACAGCAGTCAAAAACGGGAGGAGAATAAGGACACGCTTCTTTGTGGTTTAGCAGACAGAAACTAGGAAGGGACGTATCTAGGAACGTTGCCCAAAGTAAGAAAAAGGCAACGATTTAGTAATGTGTGTATATGTGGGGAGAAGGAACGGAGTGGAGAGGAAGGAGTGAATGTAACCCCTCGGCAGTAGTGTTGTGAGAATGGGTGGGTAGTTAGTTAATTGACTGTGAGAGAAGGGGGCCGAAACACATGGGACATCTGGTCTGGGAGGGAAATATGAGCAAGTCTGTCTTAGCCATTGTTAAGCTGACGGCGATGAAGGGCAATCCAAGCCGATTGGTGGTGATAGACACTCTGTCATTTTTAACTGGACTGTAGGTCAGGTGGAGATAAATATAGTTGTGTATCATCAGCAGAGAGATAATGGGTGAATCCAAAGGAGTCAATGAGGTTACCCAGAGAGAGAATATAGAAAGAAGAGTGAAGGGCCTACAACTGAGCCTTGAGGTACACCTACAGAGAGGTCCATAGAGGACAAGGAGGATTTGGCATGAGACCCTGAAGGAACAGTAAGGGAGAAGAAACACCAGGAGAGGGCAGTGCCACGGATGCCAAGAGAGTAAAGAATGTGTAGGAAAAGAGGGCAGGCGTAAACCGTATTGAAGCTGGGACAGAGGTACAAGAGGCTCAGACATGGAGTCGTCCTTGAGATTGCAATGTATGGAGGTCATTAGAAACCTCAGTTGATGCGGTTTCTTTTAGTGTGCTGTGGGCTGAAGCTGATGGGGGGGGCAAATCAAGTAAGGTTATGAGGTTAGAAAGTGAAGAATACGTAAAGAAACAATTTGTTCCAGACGTTTGAAGCAAAAGGCAAGAGGGAGACAGGGCAACTGTTAGAAGGGTCTAGGGCAAGGGTGTCAAATATTAGGCCGCAGAAACGCTTTCGTTTGTCCGGCCAGAAGAGCAGAGACAGGGTTGGTCCCTGCCGAAGTTTTTGCCGGGAGATGAGTGAAGAGTCAGCATGGGGAAAGGCCTGCGCTGCCCCTTTGCCCTCCCACACTGCTACCGCGCTCAACTGCAGCAGAAACTTTTGCGAGGTTCACCGGGCCAATTGTAGTGCCACGGCGACCGTGTGACACCACATGTTACACCGATTTCTGCTACGTTCACTGCCTCACCCACGCTCGTGCTCTGGCATAATCAGTCAGTGGGAATCTGTCGTGGACGCTGCTGTTGGGAGACGAAGTAGGGCGGGGAGGCCGGTGGTAAAGAGAGAAAAGGGGTGGGGGGTAGAGCAGTTGGGGGGGGTTAGAGAGAGGCGGGGGGTATAAAGAGAGAGGGGGGGGGGAAGAGAGGAGGGGGGGGGGGAAGAGAGAGGGGGGGGGGTTTATAAGAGAGAGGGGTCGGGGGTGTAAAGAGAGAGGGTGGGGGTAAGAGAGAGGGGGGGGTGTAAGAGAGAGGGGGGGGTAAGAGAGAGAGGGGGGGTAAGAGAGAGAGGGGGGGTATGGTAAGAGACGGAGAGAGGGGCAGGGGGTGAAACAGAGAAGAGCAGAAGGCAGAAGAACCAGACGAAACTAGAGGGGATAAGGGGGTGACGGTGATGAGAGAAATAGGGAGGGGGAAAAGAAGGGGACGAGGTGGGGGAGGGAGGGCGGAGGGGGAAGATTGATTGAAAGGGGGGAGAGTGAGAGAGATAGGGAGGAACATGTAGAAGAGAAGTGAGGGAGAAGCTAGTGAGGAGGGGAACGTGGGGGCAAAGCTAGTGAGGAAGGGAACATGTGGGAGAGAAGCTGGAAAGGAGAAAAGCATGTCCAAACTTAGGCTATATGACGGTTCAGGGGATTCCTTCCCCTTCTTTCTCTCCCTCTGTCCCATCTCCTTCCAATCCCTCTACCCTTTCCCACTCCTGTCCCGTTCCGTCTACCTCTCTCTCTACCCCACTGCCTCAGCGCATGCCCCGCAGGTCTCGCGCGCCCACGCGGTCCCCGAGCCCCTGCAGTGACGCTCCCCGCTCCCAGACACCCGCTATGCCCGCGGCCAGTGCCTCACCTTCCCTGGCGGCTCCGTCCACTCCTCTGCCTTCCTCCATCGGGGTACCCGCGGCGCGGCACTCAGCGCGCCTGGTGACACTGCCTGTGTGCGCGCTCCCTCAGCTTGCGGAGGGCGTGCGCACACGCTCCTCATCTGGGTCCTGTCGCCCTTCTGGTTCCTCCTCCCGGTGCCTGCATGCCATCTCCCAGTCGCAGCCTGTGCGCGCGCATCCTCAGCTTACAGAGGGCGTGCGCACACGCTCCCCTTATCGGGCCTGCCACGTTCCTGGCTCCTCCTCCCAGTCCCTACAGGCCATTCCCCTGACTGCCCCTTCTGTCTCCTCCTCTTCTCTCCCTGACCTATCCCTGTTGTCTCCCACTTCTCTCTCTGCTCCTCCCCTCTCTCCTATTGGTGTGTCTCCCTTTATAATCCCTGTCTGTCCTCTCTATCGTCGCTCTGCATAGTTCCTGTTTCCCTGTGTGTGCTGACCTATGCTGTGCTCCCTCTGTGCCCCTGCTGTATCCTGCTCCTGTGTTTACTTTGGATTTCCCTGGCTTTGACCCCTGCTTGTCCTGGACTACCCTGCTCTCTGTACCCCTTGAACCTTGCTACGAACTCTACCTTGCTGACCTCTGGAATCCTTGGACCTGGCTTTGTACCCTGACGACTCTACTCTCTGGACCCCTGGACATTGGCACACGGATACGACCATTCTTACGCTTACACCAACAGACGTTGCAAGTATCGTTAACCACTCTCTCTACAGGCCCAGCAACGCTATACCACACTCCGGGCTTGCTCCCACTGCTGTGGGTGTGGGGTGTAATACCGTTCCCACCTCAGTACTGGGGTCTTACCAGGTCTGCGGGCATACAGGCGTGACAGGCTACGCTTATAGTGCCGGCATGTCAGGCTGCGGTCGTTGGAAAAATCAAATTGAGATGACTTCCAGAGATCACGACCAAGCCGTCACGTCGCGCTTACTGTAAGCGCACGTGACCGTGGCAATGCATTTGTTTTGACGCACCGTCGCTGTCCCTACACTGGCGACACACTTTATTCGAGCTCGGCTAGTCCCACGAATTCGGGTATACCCGGGTGTATTGAGGTTTGTGACTGTTTTCTGCCCGAGTGCATTGAGGTATTTTCCAGGCAGGGATTGAAGCATTTTATTCCCGCTGGCTGCAATACTGCACAGTATATATATATATATACTGCATTACAATTCATGAATCTATGTCATCTGGTAGACACGCGAAGTATTGCAGCCTATTAAATCCTAATCATTATAATTTAACAGATCAGCCGCCCATCAGCCAGGCATGAACCCAGGCTGGGAAGGCAAATGCAACGGGGCTTGTCAGAGGTGAGGAGCGGCGCATTCCAGGTATCTGCCAGGTACAAACTGGGTATTTGCTCGAATAAAGTGTGTCGGTGCAGTATAAGCGCAGCCTAAGAAGAGTGGTTCAAACTAAGAGGTGCTAGTTGCATTAGTGATGTTATTGTTGTTCTTTATGATTGTTTAATGTTGACATCTAGCATACAGCCACACTACTATGTATTATGTGCGTATTTTGAAAATGTATGGTATGTATGGCCCGAATGAAGTCCATTTAAATCTAATCGGGCCCATCATATGAAGTGAGTCTTGCACCTGTAGTCTAGGATGCTATTTTAAAGACTAATTAGAACACCAGCTTGTTTAAAAAGTGATAGAAAAGTACAAGAACAAAGAGATGAGTTGAAGATGTTGGTGAGAATGGGGACAATAGTAGAAGCGAGAGGTTCCAGGGAGGGAATAGAGTTGAGGATGCATGTGGTGGAGGTTGAGGAGAACATAGGAGAGATACTTCTTCCTATGTAGCTGGAGAGAATGAGTCAAAGGTAGATAGAGGAGCATTAGGAAGGAGGGGTGTGGAAGGGACAGAGGAGATTTCTTTGTGGACAGCTTCCACTTTGCACTTGACATACTGTAGTTGGCAAAGTCTTGGGGTGTAATGGAAGGAGTGGAAAATGAATGTGGCGAGAGATCGAAGAAGGCTGTCAAAGAGAGAGGTGGCGGGATGGGTTGAATGTATGCCTATTTATAAGAGAGGTTAAGCAGCCCTGTTTGGCAAGAAAAAGAGCAGAGTTAACACAGAACACAATACATTGGTACTGAAAGAAATCAACCAGTGTTTGACTTCCTCCAGAGGCGCTCAGCGGAACGAGTGCAAGAGTGCAGAAAGAGTGCCTTGAGTGTCGGCGTACAGGAGGAGCACACTGATCAAGTGAGGAGGCAAGGGCAGTGTTGTAAGTTGTGACAAGGCTGTTTGAGTCAGTGGCGGCTGGTAGCAAAGAAAGCTTAGATTTTGGGCTGGATTCCAAGGACTGAAGGTCAATGGAACGCAGATTGCGAGTATAGCAGGGAGAGGCTGGAGGTTGAGTGTGAGGAATGTGCGAGAGGGATAATAAGAGATGAGGTTATGGTCCTAGAGCGGGAAAGGAGAGATTGAGAAATGTGATAAGGAACAGTTTTTTGTAAAGATGTGGTAAAGGAAGTGGCCATCCCTGTGGTTGCTGGAAGCAGTCAATTGGTGGAGACCAAAGGAAGAAGTGAGGAGGAGGCGATGTACCCAGGAATGAGAGGGGCCATCAATGTGGTAATAAAAGTCTCCTAAGAGGAGAGTGGCTGAGTCTGAAGAGAGGAAAAAGGATAACTAGGATTCAAAGTCAGAAAGGAACTGAAGTGTGCGGATGTGGAGTTCGGTGGGCTGTACATGACAGCATTACGTAGAGAGTGTGGAGAGAAAAGATAAATAGTATGAGAATCCAAGGATAAGAATGTCAGGGAAGCAGGTGTAGGTAGGGGCTGAAACTTACAGTGACAACACAAAAGAATCCCCTCTCCACCACCGCGTTGCAAGGGGTGAGGTGTGTGTGAAAGACCGCCATAGGATAGAGCTGCCTACAGGGCAGAGTCAGAGGGCGAGAGCCAGGTTTCAGTTAGTGTCAAGAGAGTGAGAGAAGAACAGATCATGTATAGCTAGTGTTTTGTTAGAGAGAGAGAGAGAGAGAGAGAGAGAAGATTCCAGAGAGCACATGAAAAGGGGAAAGAAGCAGGGGGTCAGCACGTGGGACAGATATCAGGATGGAAGTGTTGGAGTCTTTAGATATTACCGATGAGAGGGTTGGCAGGGGCCACGGTTTGGAGACATTTCTCCAGAAGCTGAGGAGGCTCAGGGAAAGGAAGTGAGAGGAATACTTCTAAGAGCATATGCTATTTTGAGGAGAGCAGGTACAGTAGCTGCTAGAAGTGAGTGCAAAAAGCAGTAGAGTTCATGAGAGCAACGAAGGGGAGAGAGGAGAAGATGTGCATATAGTAAGGAGAGCTGTGAGGCAGGTTAAAGGAAGATAGTGTTATTAAGGAAAGATGTGGGAAAGATTTCCCAAAACAAACTGTTTTTAAACACTGACAAGACTGTAACAATGGTATTTGGGACCAAGACTAAATTTGTAAAGCTTCCAGTGCCTGAGCTACTGATTAGAACCAACGCTAACACCACCCTAAGGCTAAGGCCCCGGTCACGGCGCTCTAATGTGCGCCCGCGCTTTCGGCTGCGCGTTCCGGCGATTCCCCGGTCTGCAGCTCACTGCAGGAGCAGAGACCGGGGGGGGCGTGCCGGAGGAGTGACGGGGGCGCGGCCATGACGTCACCCGGCAGGTTCGCCCTCATTGGCTGAACGGCCGGGGGGCGTGCCTAGCCGCTCGACGCGAGTTCCTGCTCTCAATTCTATTGAGAGCAGGAGTAGCTCTCGCGCGAGCGCTGCGGCCCCCCCTCGCAGTGGGCCCGGCGCCGTTGCGGGGAGGGCTCTGGTGAGCGCAGCGTCCGCCACAGCGGACGCTGCAGCA
Organism: Ascaphus truei; assembly: GCA_036426205.1. Lineage (NCBI taxonomy): Eukaryota > Metazoa > Chordata > Amphibia > Anura > Ascaphidae > Ascaphus > Ascaphus truei. Next base: position 291,751 of record WSYH01000122.1, on the reverse strand, counting down.
TGCAGCGGGGGCAAGGCCTAACACCTGTCACTAGTTTTAAATACCTGGGCTTATGGTTTGACTCCCATTTAACATTCGGGATGCACATTGATACCCTGACAACCAAGACCTATGCCAAACTAGGGGTACTTTACAGGAACAAATCCTCCCTAAGTCTCCTGGTCAGAAAGCGTATTGCACAGCAGATGCTAATGCCAATTATTGACTATGGAGACATAGTATATGGCTCGGCACCTCAAACCCACCTTAGCAAACTTGACACCCTCTACAATTCAATTTGTCGTTTTGTTCTCCAATGCAACTACAACACACATCACTGCGAAATGCTCAAAGAACTAGATTGGTCATCACTAGAGTCTAGGCGCAAAGTTCACCTTTCCTGTCTCACCCCAAATCTTTCTGGGCAAGCTACCCAGCTACCTGAACAAGCTCCTCGCCCCTACCACATGCAGCACCTATCACCTGAGATCAGACTCCAAAAGACTATTCATGGTCCCAAGGCTCAACAAAGTATCCGGACGTTCCTCCTTCTCCTTCCGTGCACCCCAAAACTGGAACAACCTACCAGAGACCCTCACATCCACCACCAGTTTAAGTTCTTTCAAATCTAAGGCTGTCTCACATTTTAACCTGGTCTGTAACTGTTTCATACGCTCATAATATATATTTTCTTTAACTGTGCATGCAATGTCTTGTATATAATGTATAACCATGTTCATTTATGTAACTGTATTTGTATCCATGTATTATTTGTTTTTCTCTGTGCCCAGGACATACTTGAAAACGAGAGGTAACTCTCAATGTATTACTTCCTGGTAAAATATTTTTTAAATAAATAATGTTGCAGCAAACAGAAGGAAAAGAGGGATGAGCATAATGGGGGATGGGCTATTCCAGGGGTAGCCAACTCTAGTGCTCAAGACAACCCCAACAGGTCAGGTTTTCAGGATATCCCTGCTTCAGCACTTTACAGGATGCTTAATCAGTGGCTGTCTTCGACTGAGCCACTGATTGAGCCACCTATGCTGAAGCAGGGATATCCTGAAAACCTGACCTGTTGGGGTTGGCTTGAGCACTGGAGTTGGCTACCCTTGGCTAGTCAGTAAAGCAATGTGATGATTGTGAGAAGCATTGAGAGGGACTGTGATAAATAAAAGTGGGTGAGGGTAATGGTGCCGGCTAAAATGTGTAGAATATTAGTTTAGAGCATGGGGTGCGCAAACTAGGGTGTGCGGCGGTTACAGAAGCCCCGCGCCCTTCCCCAAAGCATTTAAATTAAATGCTGGGTAGCGCGTGCGAGGCCTCTAACTCCCTTACCTGATCTCCAGTGGCTTCTGGCGATGCGTCGCCATGGCAACGCGACGTCACTTGACGTCGTGACGTCACTTGACGTCGTGACGTCAGAAAACACCAGCGATCAGGTAAGGGGGGGGGGGTGCAAGCAGGGGGGAGAGCAGAGAGGGGGGTGCAGGCTGAAAAGTTTGCACACACCTGGTGTAGAGGAGGAAGCTCACAGAAAGATGCCCTGTCAAATCCTCATGTACCAGATCTTGCAGGAGAATCTAGGCAGATTGAAGTCCACCTCCTGTGTAACCCCAGGCACACGTAACAATATTCACACTTGCAGTGCTATGCAAACCCCTACCATGCTTCCCCAAACCAAGCTCAAACTTATACTGCTAACAAATCACACAACCTCCCAATAAAACAGACCCCGTTACAGGTTGGACAATTGGCTGACAGGGTAAAATAGTTGATGAAGAGGGGCGTGAGGGGTATGTGTGTGTGGGGGGGGGGTATTGGGGCGTGGGTGGGTGGGGGGGAGGGTATCAGTTTAGAGAGGGGTTAACAGATGATTCAATTAAATGTAACATGGTTAGTCTCTTCTACCTCTTTCCCCCCCCCCGCCCCCATCTCCACCCCCTGTCACATAAGTCCTTAGCAGTCTAGGCTTTGACAGGTAGTCCTGTGGGCTTTTGACCCCCCTCATGCTCCTCTGTGAGTGATAGAAGTGTGGTGGTGACTCATGGCCTCTATATAAACCTATCAGGTATAGGTACAGACCTTGAGCCCTCCCCTTCTGGTTCCTCAGAGAGGCAGTGCTAAATTTAATTCGTTCTCTCGCACCCTTCCAACCGAGTGCAGGTGTGGGGCCTGTCTCTTCTTCCTGTGGGAGAGAGAGGCCAGTCAGGCCCTCATGGCTGGCTGGCTGGCTCAGGAAGATCTAAGGCTCCACACTAGGATAGCCAGCACCATCCAGAGGCCTGGGATCCTCCGATGACTATGCACCGCTGTGAAAGATCTACAGTGACTGCTACAATAAAGATGCCTTTGCTTTCATCATACTCCTGTCTGAGTGTCAGTCCCTGGACAGGAGGAAAGAAGAGTGCTTTAGTGGGGACTGATCTCTCGGCGCCCTGGAGCTCACTACAGCTGGAGGCGCTAAGCAGAGTAAAGAAAGTCAGTGATCATCAAAAGCCTGTCCTGGTCTCCATATCATCGCAGACAACTCAGCTCTCCTGAACCCTCAGAGCTATGCCGCACCACAACACGTATCTCCTAGAGGGTGGGGGTACATGTGCTACATAAAGGTTTACACTTTTGTATTATACTCCAGGCCAAAGATCTGCAGAGTATTGCTTCAATATCACAATATCTGCCAGAGATGTGCAGAGCGTCACACTTCTCTTCTGAGTGTCATTCAATATTGTAATTAAACGAATTTAGTGACTGGACACGTGAGGACATGGGACATCCTTGCTTCTCTGACACACTGTACAAACAACATAAGGCATTGACATGGAAATTAAGACAGTGGTGCCCTCTCCTGGACCAGGGAATGCACTGCAACCCTGCCTTTATTATCCTTTAATGCCAGGAAAGCCTTAAACGGTCTCCCCTGTCTCACAGAGAAGTTTCCCCTGTGACTCTTGCAGCGCGTTGCTCCTGCAGGGTCTGGATGTCGCGCATCAGCCTCTGTAGCTGCTCCCGCTGCCGCTGTGACATTAGAGCTGCCTGAGCCTCCAGCCTGTGCTGCTGTCCTTGATACTTTCTGCGGGCGTTGTGGTAAGTGAGGAGGAGGTTCCTGCAACCAGGACACAGCATGTAATGTCAAAGACACCTACCTCTAACCTTGTCCTAATACACAGACATCAGGGACACGTACCTCTCACCCCGTCCTAATACATAGACATCAGGGACACGTACCTCTCACCCATCCTAATACACAGACATCAGGGACATGTACCACTCACCCCGTCCTAATACACAGACATCAGGGACACGTACCTCTCACCCCGTCCTAATACACAGACATCAGGGACACGTACCTCTCACCCCATCCTAATACACAGATATCAGTGACACATACCTTTCACCCCCTCCTAATACACAGACATCAGGGACACATATCTCTTACCTTGTCCTAATACATAGACATCAGGGACACGTACCTCTCACCTCGTCCTAATACACAGATATCAGGGGCACATACCTTTCACCCCCACCTAATACACAGATATCAGGGACACATACCTCTCACCCCCTCCAAATACACAAGGATCAGAGATACGTACCTCTCACCCCCTCCTAACACACAGACCTCTCACACTGTTAGCACTGTATTCAGATGTATACCTGTGGGCTTTGAAGAAATCGGTGATAATTTGGGCAGACTGGGTCCCTTGAGCTCGGACATTGCTGGTCAGCTTGTGTAGTTCTGATGTGAGACTCTGCACACAGACCCTCATCTCACTGCTCCTAGAATGAAAGCAACACACTACAGCGTCTTTTAAAGTGGCAATCATACCTAGGACAAAATGGAACGAAGGACAGTGACATATTTGATAGGTGACATGCAGCTGATATCAGACGCGCGCAAGTATTTTAGAAAAATAGCTGCAGTAAACAAACGCTTCAGTGGGTTTTTACAATCTTTATCTAATGACTGTTTTCACGTCATCAATACCGTTAGCTTAGCTCTGTCCCTCTGTCTAAAAATACATGATTAGTCGTCATTAGTCAAACAGATGTGCATAAGCAGCTCCTTGCAATCTGTGCCCCCCGCAGAAAAGCGAAACGTATTCATTTTTCACAAGATGCTATATAAGTAAGACCGTTACTTCCAGGGTCATTGCATCTTTCTGAGGAGCATATTACACGAAGAGATCATTGTTTTTGTGACCCTCTAGGTGCAACTGCCCCATAAATGGCAAAACACTCAAACGTTACAGCTTCATACATGAACCCCAAGGGGAAATCAAGTAAGAGACCGGAAAACGAGAGGTACTTAGGGGCAAAGTTATCAAGTCCCGGTAAGGGCTGTCGCACCCGCGCCTGTTCAAGTCAAGGGGAGTGAACGCCGAAACGGATGTGGTACCCTGTGCTGCTGGTACTTGATAAATTTGCCCCTTAGCTTTGAAGTAATTTCCTCCTGTGTTCTGAAATAACAATGTATCGTGATATGCTATTGTGATATGAGAAAGAGACAGTGTGAGAGAGAGAAAGACAGCGTGAGAGAGAGAGAGAGAGAGACAGCGTGAGAGAGAGAGATTGGGAGACTGGTGGGAAGAGAGTGCTGGCCATTACCGTGCTAAGGAATCCAGTAGACTTTGCATGTCAGGGATATGCTCAGACCGACCGCCCGGTCCCTGAGCCTCGCTCTGCTGACCCATATACTCCTGCCGTACAGCGAGAGAGCGCGGTGAGGCACAAAACAGCATGCGTGTCAAATAAAAGGAACTGGTTAATCTAGCATTTTATATTTGATGCAGATCGATAGCTGGAGACGTTAATGCCGAGTCAGACTTTGTGGAGTAATATGAAAAGAAAAATTAATCTAGACGCAAAATATGATACTGTATATCCTTATATCATATGTCTACCCTATAACTCCTCCTATATGCTGCATATAACTGCTCCCTATAACTCCTCCTAATGCTGCATATAACCGCTCCCTATAACTCCTCCTATATGCTGCATATAACTGCTCCCTATAACTCCTCCTAATGCTGCATATAACCGCTCCCTATAACTCCTCCTATTGCTCCATATAACCGCTCCCTATAACTCCTCCTCGTGCTCCATATAACCTCTCCTTATAACTCTTATTGCTCCATATAACCGCTCCCAATAACTCCTTCTATTGCTCCATATAACCTCCCTATATAACTCCTCCTATTGCCCCATATAACAGCTCCCTATAACTCCTCATATTGCTCCATATAACCTCTCCCTATAACTCCTCCTATTGCTCCATGTAACCCCTCCCTATAACTCCTCCTATTGCTCCATATAACCCCTCCCTATAACTCCTCCTATTGCTCCATATAAACATTCCCTATAACTCCCCCTATTGCTCTTACTCCATATACTGTAACTCCTGCTTATTGGCACTGGGTCTGTTTGGAGCTCCAGGCCAATACTCATTTTGCAGATGAGAACCTCCTCCTGTGCACAGGACTCTACATACCTCTGCACTGCTGTTGCTACCCGTGCTCCCAGAATCCTCCTCTCTCCAAGCCCCTACCCACTCATCCAGCTCCCTTTGCAGCAGGTCGCTGATAAGCAGGTAGGCTTTCTGCTGCTCCGGCTGAGCCAGACTCTGAAGTTCCAATGCTCGCTTCTCTGTCTGCAGCAGCTGCAGGTTGGCTCTGAGCTGGGACAGATTCTCCTGAAGAAGGCAGAAATCCTTATCAGCGTTGTTCTGGCTAGACAGGCTATGGTTACAGGGGTTTGTCTTCTCTGTTGTTGGGTATTATTGGTGAAACGGCTCCCAGATGTAAATGTACATTTTAGGATAAACTACATATATTGGATATGTCATAAACTGAAGACACCATGTCACAGCTCCACATTTACCTACCTACCTGCAAAAAGTACTACAATTCTATGGAATATACAACCTGTTGTGCATTTCAGGAGCTAGCAGCTCAGTCAGCGTGAAGAGAATGCTGCAGTGAATCTTGACTTACAGACCAGTCACGGTTTCATCTTCTAGGTATAATAAGTACTGCTTTGTATGGAAGCATGTTAACTTTTACATTGCCCTCGCAATGTACGTGCTACAAACATGGGCCCTGGCACGCCAGTGGCACTTGCTTGTTTGCAGAGCGGCCAGCCCGTCTCCGGGCGCCATTCGTGTCATGTGATCGGTCCAGGAGTGATCACATGACCTGGAAGTGCCAGAGGTTCGGCAGCACTTTGGTGCCAATGGACCACTTGGCATTCTAAAGGTTCATGATTAAAATAGTGTTGTCCCTTAGGATGCTGGTCAGTCGAGGTCCTGAGTTTTCTGACTTGTTGATAGATTTGTATTAGGAATCTTGTTTGACCTTATTGAATGACTTACTTATTACTTAATTGTACTTGCTATGGTCTTTCCCCCCCCCCCTTCCTCTCTTATATTGTTTCCCATTCCTCACCCCGCCCCCCTTGTTCTTTTTTTCTGTACCCCATCGCATATAATACAACTTAATAAGTAAATAAATATTGTTTGGAATATAAAGTGTTGACCCACCTAGGGCCAATGTGAACCAATGGCAGTGGCATGTTTATGTGGTTAAACCTGACTGACAACTTTATTACAAATATTTGAGATGTATAAGTATTTTTAAATCATTTGTTAACGTTAGTCTGTAAATACAATGAGCTGAGACTTGGTTTAAGGGCTGGATTTCCTCTGGCTGCTCCCTTCTGTGTAATATCACTATATGCTGAACAGGAGTTTTTCACAGGCAAAGCCCCTTCTCTCCTCCTTATCTTTATTGGCTCTCAGAGAGACAAGGCGGATTCAAGGCTGGACTTTGACCTTTAAGAGGCCGACAGCCATCACGGCCGCCAAGTGCCCATCCTGTACTTACCCGCTGTACATGCGCGGTCGGCACGTGCCGTTCGCACATACGGGGTCAGCGCTTGTCGTTCGCACATGAGCAGTTGCCGCTTGCAGTTCACGCATGTGCGATTGGTGCTTGGCGTTCATGCCTGCGTAGTCGGCAAGTGCCCATTAGTTGGCGCTCACCATTTGCGCATGCGCGTGGACATTAATTTTAATATTAAAACATTTTCTTTCGTGATTGTTGGAGAGCAAAGTCATTGATGATGTCTTCAAATGATAAAGTTTGTCACATGCGATACACATGATGCTTAGGGTTATATTTGAAAGGAAATGTCCATATTTATAGAGACTCTTCTTTTTCCCAAATCTTCTTTCATCATACGATTTTAAAACTTGAAGCGCGTTAATTTGTTTCTATTTTTGAGGCCCCTTCATATTGTGAAGCCCCTCCATATTGTGAAGCCCCAAGCTCTAGCTTAGTTATCTTATCTATTAGTCCGGCATTGGGCGGACTGGACGTAGAGTAAAGACTTGACTAACAAATGCCCCCTTATTCTGAAACCCAGAAAATGTTTCTTCATTTCCAAACCAAGACAGCCAGATGTTTGCTTTAAGGCTGGTTACATGTGTTTAAGGAAGATAGTGACATTGTGACGTTATTTTTTTGCAAACTAACAGTGATTACACCTATATGCACAGTTTACTTACCCTGGTGTCAATCAGTTCCTGCAGAACCTCTGCTCTTTTGGATTTGGGTTTTTCTGTCTGGCCAGGCAAAGCGTCCAGTGAGGCCTTGATGACATCATCCACCCTGGCCTTGATGACATCAGCAAGATGAGCCACCTCCTCCAACTGGGAGATTCCGTCTTGACCCGTGGGCAGGTGTCCTAGCAGGGTCACTGTGATAGATGACAGATCCCACTTCAGAGATCGGATATAAGCTTTTAACGTCTGCTCGTCATCCTCGCTGAGCCAGGGGGAGTAGAACCTGAGAAGAGACAGTCACAGGAAGTGGCCTAGTGGAATGTTGCCCATAAAGTGGGTGAAATGTTCTTCAAATTTCAGGGGGAGCATGGGAGATGTTCAACATAGGAGAGACAATAACAAAACAACTAAGTGCTGGTGTTTTGATCAAATGTGAAAAATACTGCTGTCTTGGCTCATATGCTGTGCCTGCTTACAATGTAAATAAATGTAATGCACGATTCCAATACTGTGGCAATGCTGTGAGTAGTACACCAGTATGCTTTGGTGCCGCACTCCCTTGCTGGTCCTTATCTTGCTTGTATATTCATGTAATCCAATGGTTGATGTGGCATTCTCGTCAATGTTCCTTATAATTTCGATGTACGCTTCTTCAATGCTTGGTGTTCTTAATGCCTTTAAAACCGCAGAGGGGTAGACAGAATCAAAAGCTTGTCCGTAATCTACCAATCCTAATCATTACTTCGGGAAATCACTTTTCGTACGACTTGGATGTGGCCCATTGTGTTGTATCCACCGTGAAATCCCGCATGTTCTCTAGGCCTGGCAATACACAGGGTCTGTTGCAGTCGGTTAGTAATTATCTTGGGATCTGTGGAGGAGGATAACTATGGCATTGCTCCATTGTTCTGACATTTTCCTGTTCTTCAAGCAGCATGTAAATAGGGTTTGCAAGGATTTTTTCCACTTACTCCCCAGCTTCTTTCAACATTTCAGGTGTAATTCCATCTTCCCCAGAAGCCTTCCCATTCTTCATGGATTTTATTGCTTTTGCCACATTTTCTGGAAGGATGTGTGTGTGTGTGTGTGTTTTTATATATTTATATATATATAGCAAATGGAAATATTATTGTATGCTCATTTGCATGTCTTTGACAGGTCTGCAACCCTGCCTTTCACCATTATCACCCAGCACATCCACTGCAGCAAGGGATTCTGGGAAATGACAGAATGTGCACACAGTGCCTCCTTTTGCTTCAAAACCAACATGGTCCCCTGTAAGCTTATGCTTGCTGCATTGCAAAGCTTAGAGCACAGCCTGGGTTAAGATGCATAGCCAGTAAACCCACCCACAGACAGCCGTTTCAACCTTAATGAGTCTCATCAGTGTGGGGTTGGTTATACTGGCTTTGCAAAATAAAGCATGGGATATATATATATATCTCAAAGCTCTTTCGACTGTTTTTTTAATATGTAAGCAATATTTATTATGTAAAATCAGGCATGCTAAAGTCAATCCCTTTTAAAAAGAAAAAAAAGAAAGTGGAATTGGAAGTTTGTCAATTAAAAAAGCAGTGGCGCTGTGGATATAGAAAACAAAAGTAGTGGTACTGTGCAGCCTCTCGTACCATCACACTCTAACTAGTGACATTTGGAGTGACACAAGTGTGGGGCATTTCTCTTATCGATCCCTCTCTCTATATCTATTTATACACATATATACATGGTGTACAGAGCCCCATGAAGGAACTCCTTACCTGTGTTTTCTCGGGGGTCCCGTGTCTCTCTTCTCCGCTTCTGAGATCAGACCCTCTATCCGAAATGTCTTCTTCACCTCCATCATGAGCAGCTTGGTTTTAATCTCTAAATCCTTCGGCAGGAGACTCCATCCTGAGTGGGAGAAGGAACCCATATAGAAATCTAGAACTTGGCGTCGAATATGAACCACTTGCCTTCCTCTGCCCATTGTCCTCCTCACTGTCAAAACACAGACCCTATTAGATCCTTTAGTTTCTTTCCTCTTTAGGATCCCCTTCTGTATACCCCAAACACTTTTTAACTTTCCTGTGTTAGGCTACGCTTATAGTGCCGGCGACGTCAGGCTGCGGTTGCTGGAAAAATCAAATTGAGATGACTTCCAGTGATCGCGGCCAAGCCGTCGCTCTGTCACGCCGCGCTTACTATAAGCACACGCGACGGCAGCAATGCATTTGTTTTGGCGCGACGTTGTGTCGCTGTCACTGGCACTATAAGCGCAGCCTTAGCCACTCTCACGTCTGCTGGGAGGCTATGTCACGAAACCACCAATCTTTCCCTGAAGAAGTACTTCCTTCACATCTGCTCTGAACCTTCCACCCTCCAGCTTCAGAGCGTGACCTCTCGTTCTAGCACTTCTCTCTCTCTGAAACGTGCTTCCCTCCTGCACCTTGTTAGACCCTTGATGTATTAGAAAGTTCCTATGGTATCTCCCCGCTCCCTTCTCTCATCCAAGCTGAACATGTTGAGGTCATTTTAACCAATGGAAGCACCAGCCAATGACGTTGCAACCAAGAAGCCAACGTGCCAACCAACCAGAAGAGTGAATTGTCCTCCTTTCCCCATTGGTGTGTTGCAATTTTGGGTAACATAGTCCAGGGGTGCGCAAACTTTCTGTGCTGCGCCCCACCTGCCTGCCAGCCCCTGTGCTCGTGCCCACCTTACCTAATATCCAGCGTCAAGTGATGCGCTGGGTCATGTGACGGCACGTGAACCTGCGGCGTCATTTCACGCACATTGCTATGGCAACGCACACGTCACATGACCCAGCGGCATCATTTGACGCGCATTGCCATTGCGACACGTCGCCGAAGATAAGGTAGGAGACGTCCACGCCCCCACTCCCCCAAGAATAATCTTGTGCCCCCACAGGGTGGAACGCCCCCCACTTTGCACACCCCTGACATAGTCCATTCTCATGACAGTGTATCTGTGTGTGTGTACCTGAGCTCAGGGTGTCCCCTCCTGTCAACTGTCCTAACAGGACCTCCTCCTTTGCCTCTGCCAGTGCCAGCAGCACACTGTAAGTCTTCAGACAATTCTCACTGCCAAGTAATGGAGAGAATGCTTGTTAACCATTTCTCACTTACCAGCCATGGAGAACTACTGTATAGCAATGTATGTATTTTACCAGTTAGTTGGATCACCCTGTTTGCCATTTGTACTAGAATGTTAATATTAAGCAGATGGGAAATGACATATATGTTTGGTATAGAAGAAAAAACAAATGCTTTAATGATGGGCCTACAGATAAAAGGCCAGATTTAGTAAATGGTGCGAAGTTGTAAGGCACCTCAAGGCGGCGTCCATGCTGGCGAAGACCGCGCGGCGCGATCATATTGCCTTAAGGCAATGATCGCACCCATATTCCACACGCGCGACAGCAGGAGGAGGCGCGTGGTGCACAAGGTATCAGTTCAATCTGAGGTCGAACCAGCTCTGTGACATCACAGACACGCCCCCCACGGCGCGTCTACCTTGGCTTGAAAACGCTCCCACGTCACGCGGGTGACGTCACTCGCGCGCACGCCTCCGCGTAGTCTTTTGCCGCATGGACGCAGCCTAAGGCCCATCCATTTGAACTGGGCTGTGGGATGCTTAGCACTGCTTAGTACATGTGGCCCAAAAGGTCTCCTCTGGACTGCAATAAAACACAGAGTTATTATTCATTTTGTACTGCTCAGCATCGTTCGTTAGCCCCAAATAATTAGCAATTGGTTTAGACGTTTTCTGAGCTCTTTTATACAGCTCTCCTTTTCCCTGAATAGTTTGCAGTGGGATTCCGTTCTGCAGGAGGTTTATTTCTGGTGATTATTATACATTAAAGTGAATAACCTGGGTTCCCTTACACAGACAATGCACTTTTCTTTTTTTAAATGCGATGCATATTTTCTCATAGTACAGAACTGATATATATATATATATATATACATATATATATATATATATATACACACAAAACTAGGTGCCGCAGTCAAATCACCCCTAAATGTCGAATTATTGGGATAACCAGTGGTCAAGGTAAAAAATAACCCTCTGGTGGGGCTACCGACCCCACAAATGTATGAAACATAAAAGAAAAAAGAAGGGTCAAAAGGTGCACTCAACAATATCTAATAAAAATGAAAAATGTACTTTATTAGCAATGAGAATAAAACATATATATATAATATATATATATATTATATATATAATATATATATATATTATATATATTATATAGATAGTATATATAGTTCCGATTAATGAGTTCTTCAGTATTAGGTGATACCTTTTTTATTGGACTAACAATTTATGTCATAGGACAAGCTTTCGAGAGTTATCCTCTCTTCTTCAGGTCAGGAATACTGATATACAAAGGATTCATTGGCTAAAACAGTATAGAGAAAGGAAAAACTGTAGATAAGGTAGGGTGTTAAATGTGTTTGAAGCCAGGGGACAGAGTCAAAGAAAGGTGGGGAGGGGAGGGATACTGGTGGGGAGGGGAGGGATACTGGGGGGGAGAGAAAGTGTGGATAAGAATAGAGGCAAGCAGGATAATTACAAGCAATTTTGATAGGGTGTGAGAAAACCCATGTCCGCATTAAGTCCTTTGGTTTTGGTGTCAAAGAGTCTTATCATTCTGAGTTCAAATGTTTTCCGTTCTTGGGTGCGTTTAAACATTCCATTGAGGATTTTGATTTTTAGATCATTTATGGAATGATCTGGTTGTGAGAAGTGATGTCCCACAGGTGAGCAGTATCTTCCTTCTTCGTGATGGAGTATAGCGTGTCTGTGCATATTCATTCTTCCTTGTAGTTTTTGGCTGGTTTCCCAACACGCATTCTAGAACATATTGGAAATGTAAGGAGAGGGCTTACCACACATCATTTGTCAAACCATTTTATACAAAAGCACAATGGTGATACATCAGGCCTTAAATTTACAGTATTGGAACAAGTATTACCACACTGGAGAGGTGGGGACAGGGGTGTTGCTTTAAGAAAGAGAGAGAGAGCTTCTGGACCTTTACACTGAAATCACTTGTACCTTTAGGTGTGAACATAGATTTTGAACTAAACGCTTTTTTGTTAGCTATGCAATATTTTGCTTTAAATATCTTGCTCTTGATGTGCTAAGTCAGTGCAAATAAGAACACTCATACTGTGCAAATGTTGTGTTATAATCTGTGTACTAATTAAGTTTTTCTTGTTTTTGAGAAACATCAATCGTCAACCTCTATATGATTAGGGAAACAAATGGGGATACATTGTGTTTCATTTAAATAATTTAAGATAGCATATGTATTTTATATGTAATACTTTTCATTGTTGCAATAGTTTATATTTAAATTTTCTGTTGTACTGAGAAGTATTTTTTCGACAGTTATGTTTTATGAAATTTTTATTAGCTATGTTCATTAAAGATTATATAGGCTGTATTTTAATTGATTTGTATAACACTGCTGTGATACCTCTTAAATTGTCGGGAGAGCTTATGTGGCTGATTACCCAATTATTTAGAGATGTGACATTTTGACCAATAGGAGGTAAGGTCATTATCAGTCAGAAGGGTATATAAAGTATCTGATTTGGGGTTAGAGTTACTCCTGACGAAGCCGTCATCACGCACGGCGAAACGCGTAGAGAGTAACCCCCAGTGTTAGATCCAGAGGGAGAGACTGCTGTGAAGTTCCGGTGGCGTCTTCCATACGAGTTGAGAGAACCGGATGTGACGTATCGGCTCCAGCAGTACAGGTTGGAGGTCGGAGGTCGGAGATCGGTGGATGCGGCAGCAGTGTGCGGGGATTCCGAGAACGCGACTCGGCGAACATCTTTACCATACACAAATGCTGTTTAACATCTGATATCTCGCAAGCCTCCAATTTTATCATTGTCGGATAAAAGTTTGGCATTTTATTTTTTGACTCTGTGTCTCTGTCCTGGACGCACTTTCCTCCTGATTTTTGCTCCCTGTCGCTAGTCTATGGTTGTAGTGTATACCATCTAGCGTCTTATGCTCTTGAGAGAGCTCTGCCATTTAAGTGTATTTTACCATTACGTTTTGCACTATGGTTTTATTTATTTTTTCCTATAGGTAATGATGCTCCCCTGACCTCCTCTATATTGTGCTTTCTTGTGGACAATTGAAACAGTCCTTTCAGGGTTTGAGTTTTTTCCTATAGCACTCATTGCATTTTATTTTTGATTATATTATCACTATACTCACTGCATGTTTGTTTATAAGTGTCGAGCGCCATCTAGTGTCTTTTGTGTATAGACTGCACTCTATCCCATATTCATTATTTAACTGTAACTTGAATTTATTTTGGTACACAGCCGAAATAACAAAACTTGTATCAGTGTCCAATTATTTCCGGACCTAACTGTATATGTATACTGTATATATACTCATTTATATACTCATTTATTCTGCAGTATATATATATACTGTAGTGCAGAATAAAGGAGTTCTTCAGTATTAGGTGATACCTTTTTTTATTGGACTGACAACTTATGTCATAGGACAAGCTTTCGAGAGTTATCCTCTCTTATTCAGGTCAAGCAATACTGATAAACAAAAGATTCAATGGCTAAAACAGTGTAGAGAAAAGAAAAAAAAACAACAGATATGGACTGTAGATAAGGTAGGGTGTTAAAAGTGTTTGAAGCCAGAGGAAGGTGACAAAGAAAGGTTGGGAGGGGGAGGGATGCTGGGGGGGAGAGAAAGTGTGGATAAGAATAGAGGCAAGCAGGATTTGAATCTCATTCAAACATTCCCTAACCACCTGCAACCACAATTGAAGCAACTAATACTTGACAACCCTGGAGTTGGGATCTTCTACATGCTTCCCAAAATCCACAAACCAGGAAACCCCGGCAGACCTATTATAACAGGTATGGATACACTCACGGAACAAATATCAGGCTTAGTGGAGAATATCCTCAAACCTTTAGTCAGAATCACCCAACAGCTTCATACAAGATACCACAGATTTTCTCAACACACTGCTAGTTACCATGGATGTAGAATCCCTTTACAGCAACATCCCCCACAAGGATGGTATTGAGGCATGCCTGCATTTCCTTACAACATCTCCCCTGGATCAGATATACAGCTCTGATGTAATTACCAAACTGATAGAATACATCCTCACACACAACTACTTTAGCTTCAACAAGGAAATGTACCTACAACTAATGGGGACTGCAATGGGTACCAAGATGGCACCGCAATATGCCAATCTTTTCATGGCAAATCTTGAACAAAGATTCCTAACTACATGCCTCCACAAACCCTACAAATAATACAGATACATTGATGACCTGTTTATAATATGGACAGAGGGTGAAGAAAACCTAAAACAATTCCACGAGTCCCTGAACTCATTCCATCCATCAATTAGACTCAAAATGGATTATTCGGCAAACCTAGTAAACTTTCTAGATACAACAGTAACACTGAAAGATGGCAAAGTACACACATCTGTATACAAGAAACCAACAGACAGATGCAGTTACCTCCACAACTCCAGCTTCCATCTAACTCACACAAAACAAGGTATCATACACAGCCAAGCTATAAGATACCACGCATATGCTCGGACACTGAAGACAGAAACAGGCATCTCACAACCCTGACCGAATCGTTCAGACAGAAGGGATACAAACCAAAGACCATTGCCAAAACTATTACATCTGCACTAAAAGTCCCACGAGAACACCTGCTACAATACAGACAGAAAGAACCTACCACACACATACCACTAGTGACACACATACAACCCTACCCTAGAGGATATACGAAAAATAATCAAAGATCTGCAACCCATGCTGGCAGAGGATGCGACATTAAAAGAAATCTTTCCCAAACCACCCATTCTTGCACTCCGGCAACCACCAAACCTCAAACAGAAATTAGTCTGCAGAAAACTTCACAACGATTTTAAAGACACTGATAATGGCACAAAACCGTGCAACAACAAACACTGCAAACTCTGCAAACATATTTGCCAAGATCTCGCAGCCAGTCACAACCATAGAAAACTCAATGTTAAAGGATCCTACAGCTGCACATCCAGGAATATAGTGTATATGATTCAGTGCAACACATGTGACCAAGGTTGTTACATTGGGGAAACCAGCCAATAACTACAAGGAAGAATGAATATTCACAGACACTCTATACTCCATCACGTAGAAGGAAGATACTGCTCACCCGTGGGACATCACTTCTCACAACCAGATCATTCCATAAATTATTTAAAAATCAAAATCCTCAATGGAATGTTTAAACGCACCTGAGAACGGAAAACATTTGAACTCAGAATGATAAGACTCTTTGACACCAAAACCAAAGGACTTAATGAGGACATGGGTTTTCTCACACCCTATCAAAATTGTTTGTAATTATCCTGCTTGCCTCTATTCTTATCCACACTTTCTCTCCCCCCCAGCACCCCTCCCTCTCCCCACCTTTCTTTGTCACCGTCCCCTGGCTTCAAACACTTTTAACACCCTACCTTATCTACAGTCCATATCTGTTGTTTTTTTTTCTCTACACTGTTTTCGCCATTGAATGTTTTGTATATCAGTATTGCTTGACCTGAAGAATAGAGAATAACTCTCAAAAACTTGTCCTATGACATAAATTGTTAGTCCAATAAAAAAGGTATCACCTAATAATGAAGAACTCAATTATTCTGCACTATCGCAACTGGACTAACACGGCTATTTTCTGCTTTATTCATGATGGAAGTTACCCCATATAGCCGTATGAAAAAGACACTGACCAAACTGATTACAAAGGAATCACAACTAAACAGCGACATCTACTTCCTATCAGAATGCAAGAGAAGGAACTGGATACCAAATGGGCTGAAGATCAAAAACCCACTTGCAACAACACACAATTCCCATTACGCTGAAGAACAATGCAAATGCCTCAGTGAGAAACTGAGAAACAAACTGATCCATCAACTATATGGAAAAAAACAGGAATTAGAACGGCAATAATGCACAATACTCCAAACACTGCAATTGCTAAGCAGTGCAAATACCAACAAACTAGAAAAAGATATGCAAACTCTGCACAAGAGACTGCAGCGGAACTTAATCAAGAAGAAACAGAAGAAACTACAACTCCTCTCTCATTATGACTGCAGACCATGGACACAACATAAGGGATTTCAAACCAACAAAAAGCAGGACAACTACTTAGAACTAGAAACCAGAACTGACTTTTCAAGACAGATACACAACCTCAACCCAGAAGAGCACACAGCCTGCCAGGGAGATATAAACCTGTCTGATTATAAACTCTCAAAACCTGAGACCTCAGTTCTCTCCAAGGGACTAACATTCTGTCCCACCACCAAACTGGATCAAATCCATTTATTCTCAGACCTAGAAGAATTCTTCAGGAGACTATGACTGAAAGAATACTTCCACAAAAAAGAGAGCACCCCCATAATGACAGAGAACAACATCAAGAAAAAGAACACATACTTCACACCACCAAAAGGACGCAACATCATACTTGACGGCTACATACAGTACAGAGCTTAAGATCACAAGTTTCCTCACCAGCATCAACACAGCAGAAAAAAACTATGTACAACGTATCCCCCATGGAGAGATCTGCTATCAAGGAACTGCGAAACAACCACAACATCACCATCAAACCAGCAGATAAAGGAGGCGCAGTGGTGCTAATGAACACAAATAAATACATAGAAGAAGGCAAAAGACAACTCACAGACAACACCTACTACAAGAAACTCACGCATGATCCAACCCAGGAATATACAAAGCAACTCATGAATCTCATTCAAACATTCCCTAACCACCTGCAACCACAATTGAAGCAACTAATACCTGACAACCCAGGAGTTGGGATCTTCTACATGCTTCCCAAAATCCACAAACCAGGAAACCCCAGCAGACCTATTATAACAGGTATTATTTATTTATTTATAAAATATTTTACCAGGAAGTAATACATTGAGAGTTACCTCTCGTTTTCAAGTATGTCCTGGGCACAGAGTAAAACAAATAATACATGGTTACAAGTAAAGTTACATAAATGAACAAGGTATACATTATATACAAGACATTGCGTGCACAGTTAAAGAAAATATATATTATGAGCGTATGAAACAGTTACAGACCAGATTAAAGTGTGAGACAGCCTTAGATTTGAAAGAACTTAAGCTGGTGGTGGATATGAGAGTCTCTGGTAGGTTGTTCCAGTTTTGGGGTGCACGGAAGGAGAAGGAGGAACGTCCGGATAATTTGTTGAGCCTTGGGACCATGAATAGTCTTTTGGAGTCTGATCTCAGGTGATAGGTGCTGCATGTGGTAGGGGTGAGGAGCTAGTTCAGGTAGCTGGGTAGCTTGCCCAGTAAGTATTTGAGGGTGAGACAGGAAAGGTGAACTTTGCGCCTAGACTCTAGTGATGACCAATCTAGTTCTTTGAGCATTTCGCAGTGATGTGTGTTGTAGTTGCATTGGAGAACAAAACGACAAATTGAATTGTAAAGGGTGTCAAGTTTGCTAAGGTGGGTTTGAGGAGCCGAGCCATATACTATGTCTCCATAGTCAATAATTGGCATTAGCATCTGCTGTGCAATACGCTTTCTGACCAGGAGACTTAGAGAGGATTTGTTCCTGTAAAGTACCCCTAGTTTGCATAGGTCTTGGTTGGCAGGGTATCAATGTGCATCCCGAATGTTAAGTGGGAGTCAAACCATAAGCCCAGGTATTTAAAACTAGTGACAGGTGTTAGGGTGGTGTTAGCGTTGGTTCTAATCAGGAGCTCAGTCACTGGAAGCTTTACAAATTTAGTCTTAGTCCCAAATACCATTGTTACAGTCTTGTCAGTGTTTAAAAACAGTTTGTTTTGGGAAATCCAGTTTTCGAGTCTCAAAAAGTCAGACTGAAGTATGTGTTGAAGGTCAGAGAGGCTATGGCTGTGTGCATATAGGATTGTGTCATCTGCATACATGTGTATTGAGGCTTCCTTACAAGCTGTGGGAAGATCATTAATGAACAATGAGAAGAGTAGGGGCCCCAGAACAGAGCCTTGCGGGACACCACAGGTGATATCCAGGGGGTTGGAGTTAGAGCCTGAGACGGACACATGTTGGGATCTTCCTGATAGGTAGGACTGAAACCAGTTTAAAGCATGTTTCCCTATTCCAGAGCTCTGGAGTTTGTTAAGCAGGATAACATGATCAACTGTGTCAAAAGCCTTTGCAAAATCTAGGAATACTGCACCAGTTAGTTGTCCCCGTTCCATTCCACACTGGATTTCATTGCAAACTTTTAGCAGGGTAGTTACGGTGGAGTGTTTGGGACGAAACCCAGACTGGAATTGGCTAGGGAAATTTGTCTTGGTGTAGAAATCGCTTAATTGGGAGTGGACACATTTTTCCATAACTTTGGATAGAATTGGGAGAAGTGAGATTGGCCTGTAGTTTGAGACAGTGTTTTTGTCCCCACTTTTGAAGATTGGGACAACTCTGGCATTTTTCCAGGTCTTAGGGATATGGCCTGCAGACAGGATAGAGTTGACTATGGATGCAATTGGTTTGGCAATGGCTGGGGCACCAAGTCGTAGGAACCTAGATTGTAGTAAGTCGGGTCCACATTGGCTGCTTAGTTTTAGTTTGAGGAGCGCTTGTGTAATCTCCTCTTCAGATACTCGGCTAAATTGAAAATTGTGGGCAGTGTTGGGAGGGGGTGGGACTGTAGGGATACTCCCAGGATGAGATTCATGTTTGGGGATTGTGCTGCGTTTCGCTAATAAGTTAGTGGCACACCCCACAAAGTAATCATTGAATGCATTTGCAATGTCAGTGGGGTTTGTCAGAGTAATATCCCCCTTAGTTATATTACTTGGTTGTTGATTGTTAGGAGGCTGGAATATATTGTTGATAACCTTCCAGATGTTAGCTGGGTTTGATGTATTTTGGTGGAGATTGTCAGAGTAATATTGTGCTTTTGCATGCCTTGTTTGCCTTGTGCACATGTTCCGCATGCATCTGTAGTGATTGAGATCCTTGGTAGTGCCAGTTACTTTGTAGCTTTTCCACAAGGCATCCCTGAACTGGTAGAGTGCTATAAGGTCAGTTGTAACCCATGGAAGGTGGGCCTCCCGTACCCTTATTTTGCTTAGTGGAGCATGGGTATCTCAGAGTTTTAAGAACTCGGATTGGAAATAGTCGAGCGCAGAATCGGGGTCGGGAATTAAATCGAATCTGTGCCATGGGCAGTTGGTAAGGTCATCCAGAAACTGTTGTGGGTTAAAGTTTTTAAATGTTCTAGTGAGGAGAACTTTAGGGCTTGATTGGGGCGGTTTAATTTTCCTTACACAGTACACTATTGCATGGTCACTGAAAATGTCAGGAAGGATGCCAGAAGATTGGATTCTGTTGGGGTTTGAGGAGAGAATCCAGTCTAGCAAGGAATGGTTATGCGATTTCAGGTTTATCCGTGTGTGTTGGGAAATTAGTTGTGATAGGTTAAGTGACTTGAGTTGTATCTGGATTTTGTGGTTTTTAGGGCCAAGCCAATTGAAGTTGAAATCCCCTAGAACTAGCAGCTCACTCTTCTCATTCAGAGAGGAAATGGAGACAAGAAATTAAGTGATATCAGTCAGGGATTGATGAGGGGCTTTAGGGGGGCGGTAGATGCCAGCGAGCAAGATGGGCTTAGAAAAGGGGAGGCAGATTTTGCCAACTAGAGTTTCAAAAGAGGGTGGGCTTGGTGGTCAATTTAACAATGTAAATTGTAAGGTGTCTGCAATATAAAATAACACCCCTCCTCCTCTCTTTGACCTATCTCTCCTAAAAATGGAGTATCCCTGAATGGCAATATGGGCATCATGGGTTTTAGGGGTTGAAAAGAACGCTGCGACGTTCGAAATGCATTGGATGGGTCTTTTGCCACATTAAAGTGCCCTTTTAATTATTTTTTTGTCCTGGATTCTTCCTGCTCCGTTTGTGCTGGTGCGCTTTTTGGTCTCCCTTTTCCCTGTTTTAGGGGTTAGCCATGTTTCTGTAAGAACGATGGCTTTGGGTTATGCATAAGGCACCATGCCCTTAGTTCATCCAGTTTGGGCAGCAGGCTCCGGATGTTTATATGGGCGACAGATAGCCCTTTTTGGAATTTAAAGGTGGAATTCTCAGGGGCATGGGACAGAGCTGAAATGGGAGGACCTGGGTTAGGTTCAATATCATCTGCTAAAGAGATTAATAGTATGAGTAGAAATTTGGTTAGTTGTTTGCAAGTTGTAGATTTGTGGTGTTTGCCATTAGAGTGAGCAGTGGTTGGTGTGCTGGTTTTTAGAGGTATGGATACACTCACGGAACAAATATCAGGCTTAGTGGAGAATATCCTCAAACCTTTAGTCAGAAGCACCAACAGCTACATACAAGATACCACAGATTTTCTCAATAATCTTAACAACATCAACCAACTACCATCCAACACACTGCTAATTACCATGGATGTAGAATCCCTTTACAGCAACACCCCCAACAAGGATGGTATTGAGGCATGCCTGCATTTCCTTACAACATCTCCCCTGGATCAGATATACAGCTCTGATGTAATTACCAAACTGATAGAATACATTCTCACACACAACTACTTCAGCTTCAACAAGGAAATGTACCTACAACTAATGGGGACTGCAATGGGTACCAAGATGGCACCGCAATATGCCAATCTTTTCATGGCAAATCTTGAACAAAGATTCCTAACTACATGCCCCCACAAACCCTACAAAAACTATACATACATTGATGACCTGTTTATAATATGGACAGAGGGTGAAGAAAACCTAAAACAATTCCACGAGTCCCTGAACTCATTCCATCCATCAATTAAACTCAAAATGGATTATTCGGCAAACCTAGTAAACTTTCTAGATACAACAATAACACTGAAAGATGGCAAACTACACACATCTGTATACAAGAAACCAACAGACAGATGCAGTTACCTCCACAACTCCAGCTTCCATCTAACTCACACAAAACAAGGTACCATACACAGCCAAGCTATAAGATACCACCGCATATGCTCGGACACTGAAGACAGAAACAGGCATCACACAACCCTAACCGAATCGTTCAGACAGAAGGGATACAAACCAAAGACCATTGCCAAAACTATTACATCTGCACTAAAAGTCCCACGACAACACCTGCTACAATACAGACTGAAAGAACCTACCACACGCATACCACTAATGACAAACATACAACCCTACCCTAGAGGGTATACGAAAATAATCAAAGATCTGCAACCCATGCTGGCAGAGGATGCGACATTAAAAGAAATCTTTCCCGAACCTCCCATTCTTGCATTCCGGCAACCACCAAACCTCAAACAGAAATTAGTCTGCAGAAAACTTCACAACGATTTTAAAGACACTGATAATGGCACAAACCCGTGCAACAACAAACGCTGCAAACTCTGCAAACATATTTGCCAAGATCCCACAGCCAGTCACAACCATTGAACACTCAATGTTAAAGGATCATACAGCTACACATCCAGGAATATATGTATCTTACTTCGTGCAACAAATGTGACCAAGGTTGCTACATTGGGGAAACCAGCCAAAAACTACAAGGAAGAATATGCACAGACACTCTATACTCCATCACGAAGAAGGAAGATACAGCTCAACCGTGGGACATCACTTCTCACAACCAGATCATTCCATAAATGATCTAAAAATCAAAATCCTCAATGGAATGTTTAAAAGCACCCAAGAACGGAAAACATTTGAACTCAGAATGATAAGACTCTTTGACACCAAAACCAAAGGACTTAATGCGGACATGGGTTTTCTCACACCCTATCAAAATTGCTTGTAATTATCCTAATTGCCGCTATTCTTATCCACACTTTCTCATTCCCCCTCCAGTATCCCTCCTCCTCCCCACCTTTCCTTGACTCTGTCCCCTGGCTTCAAACACATTTAACACCCTACCTTATCTACAGTAAATATCTGTTGTTTTTTGTTGTTGTTTTTTTTCCTCTCTCTGTTTTAGCCAATGAATCCTTTGTATATCAGTATTCCTGACCAGAAGAAGAGAGGATAACTCTCGAAAGCTTGTCCTATGACATAAATTGTTAGTCCAATAAAAAAGGTATCACCTAATACTGAAGAACTCATTTATTCTGCACTATCGCAACTGGACTAACACGGCTATTTTCTGATATATATATATATATATATACTTTTTGTTATACAATGGTATTGTCCTCCCCTCCCACCCATCAGTGTTTTTCTGTGCATTTCACTGTCTGTGAGGAGCTGGGATAGCATAACATTGTATCAGTGTCACCTGGACTGCAGGGCCAGGCACAGAGCTGTGCAGTTCGATTCCTGCTTTCCCAGCTGCATGCTGAGTCTCTCCGAGTCGCTCTTACATTCCTCCAGGGTGACAGAGAGAAGGTCGTTCTGTCGCTTCATGTAATCAACGTGCCTGGAATATAGTGACACTGTGACAGGGAGACTGTCCTTGTTACTGCAGGGTAACCAAGTGACAGGAAGTCCGTCATTCTCATTGCAGGTGCGTGACTCAGGGACAGGGAGTCTGTCCCCCCCACTGCAGTGTGACACAGGGCAACAAAGAGATGGGTACGCGCTGATCACAGAATCTTCCAATAATATCCTAGTAAAATCCACAATACAGTCAATCTTGCTGCTTGAAATTCTCCCGCGATGAACGGGGTGTACTAGAGAACAACAAGCATACAGCAACATAAATAAGAGCGCATAGAAAGACGGAATCAATAGAAAGTAAAAACACTTCATCTGTGTAATAAACACGTAAAAAACGTACATTGATAAAACAATGGCAAAGCATTGTATTCGAAAGAATCCCCCCACACAGAGGACCTGATGGTGATGCTGCTGTACCCAAGCGATGGTATTAGCGGGATGTACGGTCCCTAACCACAGAACAGAAAAATGTCCTGGCTAATGCTACGGGGCAACTGGCAGCGACCTCGTGGGAGCGGGGAAATGTCTAACGTCTGTCGTCACAGCGTTAGACGTTTGTAACGTAATTACCTCAATACCTCTACGCGTTTCGCGTCACATACGCTTCATCAGGGGTTTGGTCTAAGGATCTTGGGGCTGTCCTATATATAAACAACTATAGCCCCTTCCTTTGCTATTGAGATCCAATTGGTCAATTAACCATTCAAGTGCAAAACAAACAGCATTAATACACAATTCACATCAAATTAAACACGACTCACAAAAATACACAAATACAATAACATAAACATAAATAGCTGTGCAACCCAAGCAATTAATGCAATGAAGATTGTTCATATTGAGAATATTGATAGATGATTTACCAGCTAGTAATGGATAATTTAAGGGGTATACAATTCATCAGCCAAAGAGAAAGCTGCTCTAAGCTCCAAACGGAGAGCAGAAAGATACATATAGCAAAGTCAATAATATGTTGGACAACTGTGGTTGAACATGAGGGAAAATACAAACGTGGGATTCGGTTTGTGTTGCTTGGAGAAGTGACCAGAAACGAAAATGTGCAGAGTGGAAGTTCCAATGGACAACGCTACCTGGGATAAATACACAGCAGAGGAAATATGTGCTACCTCTGCCGATCCCGTGGTGTAGCACTCATTTAGCCCCGCATATCCGTCTGATCCGGTCCTGTCGTAGACCTCGAATCTGCTGCTGCCTCCCTCTCTCAATCCGCCGGAGCTCCCGAGTGCGGGTGGTGTGTGCACCCACTTCCGGTCCGTGCGGGAACGCTCCCCTCACTTTGTAGATTCCGCGAGTGATGCAGGTATGGCAACGAATCCCATGTAACGTGCCCTCACAGCCTCAGTGCGTCTCTCCAATCAGCAAACAGTATACAAAAAATAGGGATTGGTATGAGACTGCCGCGTCCAAGAATAAAGCACCCTCAGCTCACCAGGTGTGGAACAAATAAAAACTTTTATTTAATTACATAAAAACAAAAAAAAGGGGAAAAAAGTATTTTGTTTGTCTTTTTTTTGTTTTTATGTAGTTAAAAGTTTTTATTTGATCCACACCTGGTGAGCTGAGGGTGCTTTATTCTTGGACGCGGCAGTCTCCTACCAATCCCTATTTTTTTGTATACAATTCATCGATTACCAATTCACCCAAATTAGAACAATTGTAATGTACATTATAAGAATAAACTTAATTACAATATACTAACGACATTAACAAGTGACCAGCAGCATGCTTATCCTTATTGCACAGTTCGTTGTCAACGGAGCAGATCAGAAGAGGAAGAGCAGCAGCGTTCGTCGGTGTCAACACCAGGGTCAGGACAGGAGATCATCAGGATAACTTGTTCAGCAAATATCTGGCACCAGGTTGTCAGGAGAGCCAAAAGAAAAAAGAAAGGGGAGAAAAGAAAACAGAAGCATGAGAGAAAAAAGAGGGAAAGAATGAAGGGATGATCAGAAGGCGAGAAAAGGAGAAACAGGGAAGAGGAAGACAGGGGGCGTAGAGAAGCATCGACAATAGAGAAGGGAGAAAATACAAAGAAAGGAGGAGAAGATGGTGGGGGGCTCAGGAGAGCCCCGCTTCAGCTTAGGAGCGCGGGGTTGGCCTCTGCGCGAGCGACGACCATGGACCATGGTACTGGTCACAGGAGATGGTAGGCAGACCAGAATAGCACACCGCTTTGCTGCACGGGTGCACCAGTGCTACAGCGCAAGAGTCCTGAGCGGGCTAGGGAATCCTCTGTTTCAGCGCAGGAACCAGGACACGGCCTCTCTAGATTAGGGAAAGAGTAGGCCCCAGGAACCAGGAAGCTGAAGATACACAGGGAAACCTCCGCTTCAGTGCAGGAATCCAGGAGACTGAAGAACGCAGGGACGAAACATCCGCTTCAGTGCAGGAATCCAGGAGGCTGAAGGATGCAGGGACGAAACCTCTGCTTCAGCACAGGAGAACAGAAGCTGAAGGACGCAGGGGATACCTCCGTATCAGCATAGGAGAACAAGCGGCTTGAAGGGAGCTGAAGGACGCAGGGCGGAACCTGGTATCAGCATAGGAGAACAAGCGGCTTGAAGGAAGCTGAAGGACGCAGGGCGGAACCTGGTATCAGCATAGGGGAACAAGCGAGAGCTTGTGGCAAAACAGTAGACATCCAGATAGGACTATGCTCGGCAGGGAGCATTATGGGAAGACAGTACTTAAAGGCCAGCGGGCCAATCCCCGGAGGGGGGTGTGAAGGTACTGCTCCAATGAATGAATGCAAGTCTAGGTTGCAGTGATAGGCTGCACAGCTGCAGTAGATACCAGAGGGAGTGTGTATTGCTTTGGTGAGTGAATCCAGGCTGCAGCAAACATCAGGAGAAGTGCTCCAGGACTGCACAGGTCTGCAAGGTAAGGCAACCAGTAAACCGCGAAGCGGATTCCTTACAGAATCGCCTTAGAAGTAATTCTCCGAGATTCCAGAAGGGGAAGGAGTGCGCTATAGCAGCGGCAGACACCGGAAGTCAGAGTCAGACCGCTGGGGTGCGCTGCTCCCCGGCTGTCCTCCTGTTCTGCTCCTGCTCCGTTCACATAGTCCTCTTCTCCTGCCACCACCGGCTGTTGTCCCCCTCTCCCTCCGCCAGATGGTGACCTTCACTGCAGGAAGCCCTCCTCCTCTACCTCCGCTGCTGGCTGCTGTCCCCCTCTCCCTCCGCCGCCGGCTGCTGACCTTCGCTGCAGGATGCCCTCCTCCACCACCGGCTGCTAACCTTCACTGCAGGATGCCTTCCTCCTCTCCTGCCGCTGGCTGCTGACCTTCACTACAGGATACCCTCCTCCTCTCCCACCGCCGGCTGCTGACCTTCACTGCAGGATGCCCTTCTCCTCTCCCTCCGGTGCCGACTGCTGACCTTCGCTGCAGGATGCCCTCCTCCTCTCCCGCCGCTGGCTGCTGACCTTCACTGCAGGATACCCTCCTACTCTCCCACCGCCGGCTGCTGACCTTCACTGCAGGATGTCCTCCTCCTCTCCCTCTGCCGCCGACTGCTGACCTTCGCTGCAGGATACCCTCCTCTCCCTCTGCTGCCAGCTGCTGTCTTTTGCTGCAGGATGCCCTCTTCCTCTGCCGCCGGCTGCTGACCTTCGCTGTAGGATGCCCTCCGCTGTCGGCTGCTGACCTTCGCTGCAGGATGCCCTCCTCTCCCTCCACTGCCAGCTGCTGACCTTCACTGCAGGATGCCATCCTCTTCTCCCTCCGCTGCCAGCTGCTGACCTTCTCTTCTGCTGCCCTGCTCCTGCCATTCTCCGTCCTGTTCTCCCTCTGCCCCAGAGGAAGGACCACTGAGGGAACAGAGCATGACGGAAATACCCAGCACAGGGTCCCAGTGCCCTGGGCAAGGTCTGGGTAATTTCCGGTAAGCTTAAATATGTCTGGAATGCCAGGTACCGGGTAATTTCCATGTACCCGGTTCATCACTACTGAATAGCAAAGGAGGAGGCTATAGTTGTGTATATATATATATATATGACAGCCCCAAGATCCTTAGACTTACCCCCTGATGAAGCGTATGTGACGCGAAACGCGTAGAGGTATTGAGGTCATTACGTTACGAACGGCTAACACTGTGACGACAGACGTTGGACATTTCCCCGCTCCCACGAGGTCGCTGCCAGTTGCCCCATAGCATTAGCCAGGACATTTTTCTGTTCTGTGGTTAGGGACCGTACATCCCGCTAATTTTCCAACCATCGCTTGGGTACAGCAGCATCACCATCAGGTCCTCTGTGTGGGGGGATTCTTTCGAATACAATGCTTTGCCATTGTTTTATCAATGTACGTTTTTTACGTGTTTATTACACAGATAAAGTGTTTCTACTTTCTATTGATTCTGTCTTTCTATGCGCTCTTATTTTTGTATGTCTAGTGTGACACAGTGACAAGGAGACTGCCAGTCCCACCGTGGGGTGACACAGTAACAGGGAGTCTGCCAGTCCCACCGTCGGATGACACAGTGACAAGGAGACTGTCAGTCCCACCATGGTGTGACACAGTCACAAGGAGACTGCCGGTCTCACCGTGGGGTGACAGTGACAGGGAGACTGCCAGTCCCACCGTGGGGTGACACAGTAACAGGGAGACTGCCAGTCCCACCGTCGGATGACACAGTGACAGGGAGTCCGCATGGTGATCCATTGACATGGAGTCTGTCCCTTCCACCGCAGAGTTACCAAGTGACAGAGAGGCTGTCTCTCCCCCTCCCTCCCCCCTCCATTGCAGGGTGACAGTGACAAGGAGACTGTCCCTCTACACCACGGGGTGACCAAGTCAAAGGGAGTCTGCATGATGACTTATTGAACCCCACCCCAGGGTGACACGCAGACCGAAAGAACTTGTCGTCCATGGATTCTGTCCCTTTCTAAGTGTATGTGTTAGCTTATGATAGCACACAAGTCTCAGTCCTCCTGAATGACGTCCTTTCAGTCCATGCTGCACCCCCCCTCCTCTCTTACCCTCTCAGCTGCACCGTCTCGGCCTCCATGTCACTGGCAGGGCTCTCAGGGGCCCCAGGCAATGAGCGCTGGAGCCCGGGAAGACTCTGAAGACACTGAATGAGACTTTGTAATGTGGAAAGGGGATCCTGTGAGTGGGAAAGAGACAAACAGCTCCAGCAGAATCTCAACATAGAACCTCCCGTGGACACCCTGCGAACACCCTGCATCCCTACCTCATTCACCTGTTACTGCAGGAGAAGAGATGCATAGGACACACAGTATTACACTATTTTAGAGTATCAGTTGACTCTAGGATCCAAAAGGGAATGATTCAGTAGCACCTTTTGTGCATTTCTGTAAACAAATCATGCCGGCCGGAACATATTGCAAACCCTACTACAGATATAAAGGGATAGACCGCACACCTCACAAGGAAACAGGGAGGAACCCTAATTCCTCCACAAAAATATAGCACAAAAATGGGGGAAGTTCCCAGCACTTATGAATGTAATAATGAAAACATGGGAATAAGCCATATTGATTTTAAGGAATCTTTCCTGTCAAATTGCATCTGTTAAGTATTTTTAGGGAGTCTGTGTTCCACATGGCAAAAAGGGAAGTACCTCTGGTCATTTTTTACCTTTGGGAATGGGCCTGAAAAAGGGGCTCACCCCCTGAAATGTTGCCCCCCTTATTCCCCTGTTACCTTCCCCCCCCCCTTTTTCTCCACTTGTCTACCCTTCCCTTTCCCTGTGTTTCTCGCTCCCCTCGTGTTACCAACCAGTATGCTGTGGGGTGCACATGAGTACTAGATTGCAGCTATTGTTATACATTTCCACCGTGTCCTGATTGATTGTTATATTGTAATTGTTTTAGACGTGCCCATGGCTGCTCCAGAGTCTAACCCTGCTCACCTGCCTGGGTTGGTTGTCACTCGATGCAATGGGGGGGTCAGATGTGAGGCTGCACTGAGCTCCACAGACCGGGCTGGAGGTAGGGGAGAGAGTCTGGGGGGCGAGGGGGTCACTGTCCTGCAGACTGTCCTGCAGCTTCTTCACCTGGGGATAGAGAGGTGAGTGCGACTGCTAGCAGAGGCTGCAACATAGAGAGGCGTTATTATGCGGGGGCGGATTTACCTTTTTACCTGCCATAGGCACACGCTGGCAAGGGGGGCGGCGCTCCTCCTGCAGAGTAGCAGCGTCATGATGTCACGGCGGCATGTAATGTGACATCGTGTGACATCGGGTCGCCATGACAGTGCGACGCTGCAGGAAGGGGGCCACTCCGGAGAAGGTAAGACTCCCCCCTCTCAACACACAGACAAAAAAATTGCCGCTATAGCCTAGTCAGCCTTGTGGGAAATCCGTCTCTGGCGTTATGCGCATGGGGGGAAGTAGGTGCGCGGTGCAGACATACACACAGTTATACAGGTACATGAGATACAGGCCCAACAAGATACATGCAGATACATATACAAAGATACAGAAAGACACACAGATACAGGCATACCCCGCATTAACGTACGCAATGGGACCGGAGCATGTATGTAAAGTGAAAATGTACTTAAAGTGAAGCACTACCTTTTTTCCACTTATCGATGCATGTACTATACTGCAATCGTAATATACGTGCATAACTGATGTAAATAACGCATTTGTAACAGGCTCTATAGTCTCCCCGCTTGCTAACAGCTTTGGTACAGGTAGGGAGCTGGTAATACTGTTCAGGACGTGCTGACAGGCGCATGCGTGAGCTGCTGTTTACCTATTGGGCGATATGTCCTTACTCGCGAGTGTACTTAAAGTGAGTGTCCTTAAACCGGGGTATGCCTGTACATAGTCACCATCTGTCACATGCATATACACATTCACACATAGAAACATAAGAATATATACACAGATGCGTACACACCATTTCCTGGAGTTTGTCCCTTTCCTCGGTGAAGGTCAGGAGAGCGACCTTAGACCTGTCCAGTTCCTTGTCTGTGGCCCTCAGTGTGGCCATCAGGCCTGCGTTCTGTCCCTGATAACGCGAGATCTCTGACTGGAACCAGCTCAGGTCCTGGACTGGGAGCACTGGAGGAAGTTCGTCTCCGACCCCCTGCAGGGAGGGACCCCAATGTTAACCCCTTTACTGCCTGAGACTAGCAGTGCACCGCAAGAGGTAACCATTCCCTACCGGAGGGAACCGCAAGTGTGTGAGAGCGGGGGGGAAGCGGCCGGTTTCTGCCTGAAGACTAGGCATTTCGCGAGCACCGGACGAAGAGTATAACGAAGTTCCCTAACGCCGGGAGGAGCTAGAATGCTTGCAACCGCAAGAGGAGTGTGGCACCATGTCCCTAACCGGAGACTAGAACTGGCACCGCAAGAGTACAGCAAAATTCGCCAAGTAAGAGGAGGCCGGGAGACTAGGAACTGCTGGTGTGGGGTCACCGCAAGAGTTACGGGGGGCATTCCCTACCTAGGGTAGGGCTAGAACTGCACCGAGGAGAGGTTAACCATGGGGGGGTCCTACCGGATACTAGAAACGTAAAAACAATGATGGAAAGCACCAGCAAGGAGTGTAAGCCAGTGGTCCAACTACCGGGAGACTATAACTAAAATCAAGGAGGAAGGGCACCGTCGAAGAGGTGGGGGTGAACCATGGGTCCGCTAGAGCGGAAACTAGACTGACTGCACAAAGGGCGCTCGAAAGGTTACCAGTTCCCGGGTACCGTGGACTGAGGAACTGCAGCCGCAAGAGGTAACGCATGGTGAACCCTAGCCATATACTAAACTTCCACTCGTCAATAGTTAACCATTGGCCCCCTACGCGGAGAGCTAGGGAACTGGGCACAAGGCTAGCCGTGCATAGTAACCATAAGGTCCGCTAGTCGCAGAGACTAAAAACTCACCGCAAGAGGTAACCATTCCCTACCGGAGACTATGAACTGCACCGCAAGAGTACCATTCCCTACCAGAGACTAGAAACCTGCACCGCAAGAGGTAACCATTCCCTACCGGAGACTAGAACTGCATAGCAATTGTGAAGCCCATATGTACTAAGAGGTTCTATTCCATAAGACACCTTCCGGCACCAGAAAACAGGAACCTATTCTCTGCCAAAGTACTTGTGTTAATATATATATTGAAATCAGAACATTTGTTCTTAAGCCAGGGGTGCGCAAACTAAGGGGGTCTTCCCCACAACATTTAAATAAATTGCCGGGGCCTCTGTATGCCTATTACATTCTCTCCGTCTGCTTCTGGCAATGCATCGCCATAACAACGCAAAGTCAAATGACGCCACGGGGTCAAATGGCAATGCGTTGCCATGGCAACGTAACGTTGTGATGTCAAATGACGCCACCGTTGCTGGAGGAAGGGGGAGGGCGAGCAGGGAGGGACGCAAACAAAAAGGTTTGCGCACCACTGCCTTAAGAGGACAGTGTTCGAACCAGTGTATTGTGCCTGTGTGCCTCTGCGCCTCTGCGCCTCTGCGCCTCTGCGCCTCTGCGCATGTGAAACTTGGACCCTAAATGTGGGGCTAATTCAGAAATTTCAGACAACGTAAAAAAAGTATGGAGAGATGTATGCTGGGTATTCCATGTAGAGAAAAAAAACCGAATGGGTTCAGAAGCAAACAAAAGTCTATGACATCATCACAAGGGTGAAGAACGTAATATGGCTGTGGTGATGGTACTCATCTGGATGCCAAGGGAGCGTAAAGGGCTAAGATAATGAACAAACTGTAAGTGAGATGGGAGGATGAATTAAGGGAATTTGTTGGAGCAACGTGGAGAAGGGAGGCTGCAACCGCGGCACCTGGAAGATCAATGGTGGGGCTTCATCCAGCAGTGGAGCGACACGGGCTGGAGATAATTATGATATATATGTTTACACACTCACACACGTCACGTAACTGCATGACCCCCAGTAACCACAAGCTACGTGTTACGATAAACGGAATCTTTACAAAGACCCCGCCAGCCGTGTTACAGCCTTGGTCCTCCGACCGCAAGGAAATCTAGTCTTGGCTACAATCAAAATGAAGCCAAGCACAATTAAATGGCAGTGTGTATATCCAGGTGTATATCCATGTTAAAATGGACACGAAGCAAAAGGTGACACACTGTGGGCTCATTTGCATGGCAGTACCCAGAATCCCCGGCTGCAATGGAAGAACTGTATGCTAAGATATAAAGGGGACAGACAGGGTTGCAGACCTGTGTGAGATGTCAATGTGCTCGCATATGGTATTTTTATTTGCTGTGCATATATGTATAAATATGTATGTGTATATATATATTTACTTATTAAAATAATAGATGGCTATATACACATACGTATATATCTATCCATCATCATCTTCAGCCCTTGTCGATGCTGATGAAGTCCTCCCGAGTCCCCAATGATCTTCCCGGTACTGCAGTTACGGTACAAGCCTCTTTCCCACGTTCTTCCAGCAGATTTCATCGTCCCAGCTTACTTTTGGTGCGTGTCTATATGTATATATATATTAGATTTATACAATTTTGCCCACTACCCATGTGTAATGCAGCAGTTAAACTCTTTATCGCCAGAGGGACAGTGGTGTGTAGTATTTACTTGATGTAAGCCCTCTATAACTGGAGAGGACAGGATGGCACTGCAGAGTGTTGTGTCTCGCAGCGGTGTCAAGCTGACCTCTTCAGGCCCGGAGCCGACAGGCGGACTCCTCCAGGACCAAACGCACGACTCCAGTGATGTCACCAACTGCAGCTCGATGAACTCGAGAACAGGTCACTGTCACAACTCACTGCCAGAGGAAGGGCAGAACCGGGACCATCCGGTACCTGGGAATAGCAGAGCGAGGCTGCAGGGTGCCAGGATTGGGGGAGTGCAGTTTATGACGCTGTGTGGTAGGAGGAGGTGCAGCACTAGAATAACAGCAGCTGCAGTGACAGCTCTATCCCATTTGTATGTGTTGGGTGTGGGCGGATTACTAATAGCGAAGGAAGGCTGAAGTTGAGCGCTAATGGTGGGGGTGGGTAGACTCAGTAGCGGAATAAGCGTAGCAAACGGCTGAAGTAAAGAGCGCTATATGTGGGGGAGCGCAGTCTGAATAGTCAGAACAGGGCTAAGTTAGAGCGCTATAACCTGTGGTGGACGCGGATTACTGATAGCAAGAAAGGCGAGTTTAAGAGCGCATATATGGTGGTGAAGGTGGGAAGCGCATTACTGGGATACTCGAGATAGGCGAAGTTAGAAGCGCTATTGTGGGGGGGTGGGAGCGGGGGCCGCTCGTGGAATAGCAAGAAAGGCTGCATTAAGAGCGCTATATGCATGTGGGGTGGGGAAGCGCATACTGGGGAATACAGAGAAGCTGAAGTTAGAGCGTATAGCTGTGGTGTGGGGGGGAGCGCATAGCAGAGAAGGCTGAAGTTAGAGCGCTATATGTGGGGGGGGAGCGCAGTACTGGAATAGCAGAGAAGGCTGCAGTGAGAACACTATACGTGGGTATGTGTGGGGGCAGTACTAGAATAGCAGAGGAAGGCTGCAGTTAGAGCGCTATATGTGTGTGTGTGAGGGGGAGGGCAGTGCTGGAATAGCAGAAGAAGCTGCAGGGCAGAATGGAGGTGCAGTCATAGTGCCGTGTGTGAGTGAGAGCAGCACTAGAATAGCAGAGGAGGCTGCAGTTACAGCCTTATATGTGTGTGTGGGCGCAGTACTAGAATAGCAGAGAAGGCTGCAGTGAGAACACTATATGTGTGTATGTGTGGGGCGCAGTACTAGAATAGTAGAGAACGCTGCAGTTAGAGCGCTATATGTGTGTGTGGGGGAAGGTCAGTACAGGAATAGAAGAAGGTACAGGGCAGAATGGAGGTGCAGTCATAGTGCTGTGTGTGGGGGACAGCACTAGAATAGCAGAGGAGGCTGCAGTTACAGCACTATGTGTGTGTGTGGGGGGGGGGGGCAGTACTAGACTAGAATAGCAGAGAAGGCTGCAGTGAGAACATTATATGTGTGTGGGGAGGGGGCAGTACTGGCTGCAGTTTATACCTCCAGTGCAGCAGCTTGTCAGGAGAAGCTTCTCACAGCTTTGGCCTGAAGTGGGAGATTCTGCCATATCTCTGCATTCACAGAGACCTCTGCTCAGGCTGGATCCACACTGGGAGCTGTGGTCCCCACTCATTTCCTCGTCCCTGCAGGAAGAAAAGGGGGGAATAAGGCAATCAGCATAAGGATAATCTATAACTATGCATGGGTGTCACTTTGTTACTAAGAGAGGGTAGGTGTGAGACAGGTAGAAGAGGGGTGGCCCCGGACACATGTGGGACAGGTAGAAGGAGGAGTCCCCCGGTTGGTGTGGGACAGGTAGAAGAAGAGAAGCCCCAGGCAGGTGTGAGACAGGTGGAGGGGGGAGTCCCCAGCAAGTGTGTGACAGGTAGAAGGGACATCCCTTGGCAGGTGTGGGACAGGTAGAAGAGGGAGTCCCTGGGCAAGTGTGTGACAGGTAGAAGAGGGAGACCCTGGGCAAGTGGGTGACAGGTAGAAGAGGGAATTCCTGGGCAAGTGTGTGACAGGTAGAAGAGGGAATTCCTGGGCAAGTGTGTAACAGGTAGAAGAGGGAGTTCCTGGGCAAGTGTGGGACAGGTAGAAGAGGGAGTTCCTGGGCAAGTGTGTGACAGGTAGAAGAGGGAGTCCCTGGGCAAGTGTGGGACAGGTAGAAGAGGGAGACCCTGGGCAAGTGTGGGACAGGTAGAAGAGGGATTTCCTGGGCAAGTGTGGGACAGGTAGAAGAGGGAGTTCCTGGGCATGTGTGGGACAGGTAGAAGAGGGAGTTCCTGGGCAAGTGTGGGACAGGTAGAAGGGACATCCCTTGGCAGGTGTGGGACAGGTAGAAGAGGGAGTTCCTGGGCATGTGTGGGACAGGTAGAAGAGGGAGTTCCTGGGCAGGTGTGGGACAGGTAGAAGAGGGAGTTCCTGGGCAAATGTGGGACAGGTAGAAGGGACATCCCTTGGCAGGTGTGGGACAGGTAGAAGAGGGAGTTCCTGGGCAAGTGTGGGACAGGTAGAAGAGGGAGTCCCTGGGCAGGTGTGGGACAGGTAGAAGAGGGAGTCCCTAGGCAGGTGTGGGACAGGTAGAAGAGGGAGTCCGTGGGCAAATGTGGGACAGGTAGAAGAGGGCGTCCCTGGGCAAGTGTGGGACAGGTAGAAGGGAAGTTCTCAGACAGGTCTGTGACAGGTACAGTAGATAAGGGGAGTTGCTGGGAAGGTGTGTGACAGGTATAAGGGAAGTTCTTGGGCAGGTTTGTGACAGGTAGAAGGCATGAGACAGCTAGAAGAGAGGAGTCCCGAGGCAGATGTGGGAAAGGTAGAAGGGGGAGTCCCCTGGTAGGTGTGTGACAGGTAGTATGGAAGTTTTTAGACAGGTGTGGAACAGGTAGAAGGGGGGAGTACATGAGCAGGTTTGGGACAGGTGGAGGTGGAATCCTTAGACAGGTGTGGGACCGGTGTAGGCAGAGTCCTTAGGCAGGTGTGGGATAGGTAGAAGGGAAGTTTTCAGAAAGGTGTGTGACAGGTAGAAGAGGGGAGTCCCCAGGTAGATGTGCGACAGAAAGGAAGTTCTCAGACAGGTGTGTGACCGGAAGAAGGGAAGTTCTCAAACAGGTGTGGGACAGGTGTACGGAAAGTCCCCGGACATGTGCGTGACAGGTAGAAGAGGATAGTCCCTGGGCAGGTGTTCAATAGGTATGAGGGATGTTCTTTGACAGGTGTGTGACAGGTAGAAGAGGGGAGTCCCTGGGCAGTTGTGTGAGAAGTAGAAGGGAAGGTCTCAGGCAGGTGTGGGACAGGTAGAAGGGGGGAGTCCCCAGGCAGGTGTGTGACATATAGAAGGAAAGATCTCAGGCAGGTGTGGGACAGGTAGAAAGGAAGTTTTCAGGCAGGTGTGTGACAGGTAGAAGTGACAATCACGGACAGGTGTTCGTCTGACAGCTAGTAGAGGGGAGTCCCCGAGCAGGTGTGTAACAGGTTGAAGGGACGTTCTTGAACCGGTGTATGACAGGTAGAAGGGAAGTTCTCAGGCAGATGTGGGACAGGTAGAAGGGGGAGTCCCCAAAAAGTTGTGTGATACTTACCTCTCTCCGTGTGGCTGCTGTCCCTTATGGTTGGGATTGGTTAGGGTGAGCAGGAGCTCCGTCATTTGCGCCTCCTCGTATCTCATCTGACCCTCCACCTCTGCCAGTCCCTGAAACTGAGTCAGACCGGCTCAGCACTGCGCAGAACTTTATGACACGTGGGGGGGAAGGGGGGCGGGAGGCTTTATCTCTTTGAGCACCAGAGGAGCAGGGGTACAGAGTCAGGGCACCTCTAAGACTGGATGGGGCTTGGGAAGGGTGCGAGGATACCCTGGCACCTTTTAGACTGGGTGGCACTGGGGGTTGACACTCATTACACTGAACCTGTAAGCCTAGGACCGGGTGGCGTTGGTGGTGAGTGCAGATATACAGATGCTGTTACCCTTAGGACTAGGTGGGTGCAGGGATACAGACCCTGTCACCTCTATAATTGAGTGGCTCTGGTGCTGGATGAAGGGATACAGAGAAACAAAAAGAAAACAGCGCACAACGCTCATAGTGAGGTAAATCAAGGATAAAAATGTATTAAATATCCAAGGATAGGTAATGTGCGTACATCAGGGAAATAGTAAAACAGCATTTCATGGGACAAGTTACCCATACACCACAGCAACATGAAGATCTGGACAATCACGGATCATCAGTCATCAGGCTCCACAGGTAAGGACAATCACAGGTCACCACAGTGATGAAGCTGGTCCACAGTTAGGGTGCGGTGAGGGCAGCAATCAAGTCCCAAATATCAAAGTCCCCCAGAGGCAAGTCTCAGTCCATCTCTACCACGGCTGTTACCCTTAGGACTGGGTGGGTGCAGGGATACAGACCCTGTCACCTCTATAAGTGAGTGGCTCTGGTGCTGGATGAAGGGATACAGACCCTGTAACCTCTAATAGTGGGTGCAGGGATATAGAGACGGGTACCTCTAGGACTAGATATCTTTGTAGTAGGATGCAGAGTTAATACAGACCCTGTTACCTCTTGGACTGGATGGACTCATGGATCTGAAATTTATAGGACTGGATGGGTGCGGGGATTAAAAGCGTGGCACCTCTAGGACTGGGTGTCTGTGATTAAAAAACAAAAAAGCAGTGAGACAGGGCCTACCACCTCTAGGACTGGTATAGTCAGAGCAGCGCAATTCCATGTTACAGGAATGTTGTGGATAGAGGGCTTCATACTCAGCACCTTCACACATAACCCTCAGCGCACCCCAACTGTCTCACCGGCCCATCACACGGCAGTGCAGAGGGCCCAGAGTTTTGCTGGGAGTGGTGACAGGATGGGAAACAGGAGGATTTGCAGGAATTTCCTGCTCTGAATGAAAACAATCTCCCGTGTTATGGATACGGCAGCGCAGTCTTTCACTTCCGTCTCTGTGAAAGCCCCCGACATAATAATAACCAAGTCTTTTCGTCTATAGTGCTGCAGTGTACACAGCTCTGTACACACAAATATTTCGCCGTAACAACTCCTGCACTGTTGAGCCAACATTATAATATTGCTGCCAGAGGCACAGGGAGGTAATGTGACTTTCTGAAGGTCACAAGGGGATTCAAACTGAAGTCACCCACTTCAAAGGCTGTGACATAACCACTAGAGCCTTCCTTGTAGAAGTCATTTTCCCCATAGACTTTCCATGGGATCCCCCTCTTCAAGAAATGATGAATCCCTACAGACTTTCACTGAGTTACATGGTCAGTCTCCCTGGTGCGTCTGTTACTATATATTTACCCTGTGAGTGCCGGAGGGGTCAGGAACACATTATGTGTGTCCTGACAGTGTTTATATCTGTATCTTACCCTACGGAGCTACATCAGATTATATACAGGTACTTACCTCTTCTGTCCGCGAGTCGTCCATATCACCCAGCGGAAAATGCCTGACTGAAAACTCAGAGTTGGGAGGAAGCGTCTAACAGGACGTGAGCTGGAGCCACCAACATGAATCCAACGGAAGGGGCTTCCTGGAGAGACGCACGACAAGTCTATATACTCATGTGAAACGACCCATACTCTGTGTGTGTATTAACATATATGTCTGGTTGTCTACCTATTATCTCTCGATCTGTCTATCATCTATATGTATGTATTTATATATCACCTGTCTATCCATCCATTATTCAGTCTATATGTATCCATCAATATTTATCTACCGGTCTGATACAGACAGAAAGATGGCCAGATAGTCTAAACATACACACCGTGTGCAGGAAAAAAGGGGACCCCTTCAGTTTTTCATCATATCTTATATAATTCTCACGGAATCCCCATGAAAATGTGCAGAATTGTAGGTCTGTTATGTAGATTAACACTATAAGAAGCACAATGTAGACAATCAACTGATGTTAATTAAATTGATGTCACAGTATTATGTCAACAAGTTGCAGATACACTGCGAGAGGTTCGTGTTCATTAAACGAGAAATATGAGTTTTTCCTTCGTAGCTCGTAAATGTGTCAAACTGTTATCTAATCTGAAACACTAAGATTACTATAAAGTTTGAGTTCAAAGTGTGTTCAAAATCTCCTCCCCCTGCTGAAACACGCGCCCGAAGACGGGAACGCCGCTGTCTGATTGCATAATGGATAACGCGGTGATCCAGCTGCTCCCACTGCTGAACGATACGTTGTTTTACGAATTAGTTTTTTCACTCCTCCTAACGACCATTGTTTATCAGGAAACATTTTATGTAAGCGTTTTGGACCATCTATCTACTTCTCTAAACACCATTTTGTAACTGTAACCCTATGTGCCCAGCTTCTAGGGAGATTACATCGGCGTGTATTATATATGGCTACTCCGCATTGGTTACCTTGACTCGGGCTGGATTCAGGGGGCTGGGCGATGAGGTACCAAGGTTGTATAATAATGGGCGCCGGGAACTTTTGTAGTAGTAGAAAGATGAAACCAAACTGCTTCATTGCGGACAGCACACTGGAGGACTCCGATCATGCCCTGACTGAGGACAAGAGTTACACACCACGGCAACAGTGAGTCACTCGGTCCAGCGGGAGAGGATCACAGTCGCTATTTGGGGGGATTATGCCAGGAGCTAAATGGACTCATACAATTATTGGGTGTCATATATTGTTCCTGGAGGTTGCGGGCTGTTATAAAGAGTGAGGCCAGGTAGGTGCCCTCTTATCACACTTACCTTGTACTGGAAACCCCTAGACTGTTGCTCCCTATATTTATATATGGACTTGATTGGATTTCCTCATACATATATTTTTTATATTTAGGGGTGAGACAAACAATCTCGCACCTTTTTGTTTGAATACTCGAGCCCCAGAATTCCTAAATGGACTTTTGTAACTTTTGTAGTACAACAGTCATTTATTCGTGTCCCCATGGGCAGTGACCACTCATACACACATTAATAACGTTGTACTGTATTTTATAACAGACAGACATGAATACAGTCGGTCCCCAATCTTAATACTCCAATGAAGGTGCTTTGACTTAGTTGCTCTGAGTAAATGTGAGACCCGGTCCCCCTTGCTGCTTCGGAACCATTATCGGTAATGATCCTATTACTCTGGGCCCTTACGTGAAACCTAACTGGTCTGTCCTTACTTAACCCACTGCCTTTTGTCTGCTTGGGAACTGCCACTTCCGCACAGATGGATGAGGAATATTAGCGCCGATCCGCGGTTAGAGCTGATCTGCCGGCACCCGAGAGCCATCTTTCCTGAGGCCCTCTAGGGTGGGCCGTATTGATTTTTATTACTTATTCAGGACTCCATCCCTTCTCTCAGGGACCATAACTTAATTGGTACAGTCCCTATTTACAACATAATAAACAGGGGGACCTGGTCTGCACTATTACTTTGGAAACATTACTGATCTACTCTCCCCGAGGCTCCTCTCCTCATGTCCTATTGGAACCTAACCTTCTAGAACAGTACGCTCCTCCTTAAATACCCCTGAATGATGTCGGGATCCCCATAGCAACCCAGGGTGGGGCCCAGCATACGAAAGCCATGTTAGTAACCCTTTTGGAGGGGGGGTGACATAACTATGCACTTGATGAGGTCATCCTGCTGTCACCAATTCCAAAGAATGTTTATTAGATTATCAAATAATTCTTAAATGTAATAATCTACTGTGACAGACCTAGAATAGCTCAAATTTTCATGAAAAAGGAGTGATTTTTCTGCAAGATATGACGGGACAAAATAAATAAAAAAACATTACCCCTCTTGTTTAACAGTGTATATTTATTTATCTGTTTAACTATTATGAATATTAAAAATAATAAGAATGGTCCATCTATATTATGTCTCCGTCAGTCTATCTGTTCATCTAGCTATCTCCCTGTGTAGTAATAATAATAGTAATAATAATTATAATAATAAGATCTATAGATGTACCTATGTTATGGATTAGTGTTATATCTATTTAAATGTGTATTCAGGGTGATGGTTCTAGGAGATGTACAGAACTACTTTTTTTTTTACAAACCAGGAGCATCACTAAATTGTTATACATCCATCATCTAAAGTTGCTAAATAGAATTTCATCCTTAGAAATGTATGATTTGTTGCTATTAGTAACACAGAGACCAAAGAAAAGAGAAGAAACTACAACTCCCAGCATGCCCTGCGCTCCTACTTCCTGGTTTAAGATGTCTGCCTGCTGTTCCCAGCCCTGCTAGTGCAGAGAGATTGCGGATTTCCTGGCAGTGAATACCAGTTTTCTCCCCACTAAGGTAAACAACGGGTTAATATATGTATATGTGTGTGTATATTCTATGGAGTAATAGGAGGAGTTATATGGGGCAATAGGAGGAGTTATAGGGTCATGTTATATGGAGCAATAGGAGGAGTTATAGGGTCATGTTATATGGAGCAATAGGAGGAGTTATAGGGTCATGTTATATGGAGCAATAGGGGCTATATGGAGCAATAGGAGGAGTTTTAGGGAGCGGTTATATGGGGCAATAGGAGGAGTTATAGGGAGCGGTTATATGGAGCAATAGGAGGAGTTATAGGGAGAGGTTATATGGGGTAATAGGAGGAGTTATAGGGAGCGGTTATATGGGGTAATAGGAGAAGTTATAGGGAGCGGTTATATGGAGCAATAGGAGGAGTTATATAAACAATAGGAAGAATTATATGACGCATTATAATGTAATGTATCCTCCCATTTTTGTAAAGCAAAAACTTATTTCATCCTTTTAATAATTAACAAACCCCATAACATTATATCATGACGTTGAGGACGCCTGGTGTTCTAGACGGGCAGGAGAGTGAGTTTGCTAATGGAAATGTAGCGATACTCAGACTCAGATCCTGAAAAGGTGCTAAGCTTTAGCACACCTCGGCTCCCATTCACGTGAATAATAGTAAAGTTGTGCTAAAGCCAAGCCGCTTTTATGGATCTGGGCTTCAATGTTTGAAGTGTGATGATACTGTGGGATATACGGAATATCACTACTTGTTATTTCCATACCGCACAGTAAAAGTAACATTTTTATTACAAACATACAATTTTGGTTACATTTTAATTAAAAAGAGAATTTATATATAACATTAATTTTGCTGAAATCTTTCTACAATACAATGCCTAGCGCTTCCCCCCAATGTTTAATAAGTGCAGAATTTTTTTTTTAAACCGCCTTGGCTGCTGGTGATACTCAGTACCTGATGGTAGCGTGGCTCTGCTTGCCAGCAGATCTCCTTGCTTGGACGTAACCCACCACCAAGCTGGATCCCCCAGCAGAGGAGACGTGCAGTATGGACACCTCGGACCCGGGGCAGCCGGCGGAGGAGGGAGAGCGAGCGGTGGAGCAGCGACCCCGGACACGGTCCAACCCAGAAGGGGCCGAAGACAGGGTCATTACCTCACTGGCCGGTGTGGGCAGCCGGAGTGAGGGGGAAGGAGAGGCAGCACAGACAGAGGATCCCTTGCGCCACGCGGCAGCTCTGCCCAGCTGTGTTCCCGCACCAGCAACGGAGTTCCAAGTCAAGACGCCCAGAGTCAACTGCCCCGAAAAAGTGGTGGGTCATTACCGGGAAAAGCTGCCCCATTTTCACCATTACACTGATATGGGCTTCTCGTAGGAAGGCGGGTACAGATGTTCTTATAAAGGGGGGGTGTTCTTGTTACAGGATTTATTCGACAAGGCATGCATAGGGGATGACACATGAGAGTATTCTTATGGCGGAGATTTCTACCATTAGTGTGGTTACATCGGGCTGTGAGGAGATGTTCTTTTAAAAGGGGCTTTTTTCCATAGTAAGTGCCACATAGGGGCTGGAGGTGTTCTGATCAGGGTGGAACCTCTCCCTTAGGAGGTATGGGTCTTTTAAGGGGGTCTGCCACAGAAAAAGGGGCACATTGTGGCTCTTGAGTTTTCGTTACAGATCCTGTGCCTCTATTCTTTTTATTTATTGTAAAATATTTCCTACTAAAGATGCTCTGTGGGACTCTGTGATACATTGCACTGGAGGCCTCTGTGATACATTGACACAGACTGCATTCATTTAAACCGCTCTTTCGCTGCAGATTATCTGCCTGGATCTGTCAGAAGAAATGTCCTCACAGAAGCTGGAATCATTTAACGGGTAAGTTGGAGCTCAGTTTTTATAAATGTTAGTCCCTGTTTCAACCTTCTCCCAACCTAATTATCCTCTGCTTTCTGCCCCCACTGACTTACCCTCTCTATCCTGCCTGAAGTCTTACTCACTGACCCCAATCTCCCGAAATCCCTTCAAATCAAGTGATTTTCTATTTTCCACTACTTTTAGTAGTTTCCCCTTCTAAACTTCCCCGGTCCCTTCTAAGTTAGAGAGACCACCTAAAAATCCCTGCTGCTTGGGGATAGAACAACATGGCGGATAGCAGCATTTTAAGTTTGTGGTCCAGGCTGATGCTGTCACTGCCCTCACTTGGGAGGGATCAGCCAATAAGAACGAGGCAGGTAGGTGGATTCTGGGAGAGAAAATAGCAGCCACAGATTATCTCTCAGTGCGTTGTAGGCCTCCCTGTCAGTAAAAGGGTTACAACCAAGTCAACAGATTTCTTTGAAGGGGGGCACTTCTAATTAGCAGCTACTTCATATGACATGTTTGACATGATTATCGGAGTTGAGTTTGGACAAGATGGTGGGACATATGTATCAGGACAACATTGGTGCACTTCTGGGGAAAACAATCTCCACCATTATGTATCAGAGGAAAAGAAACTTGATTTTTGCATCTGGAACAATGTTTTTCTCTAGAATTGCACCTCAACACAGACACTTCCCCTCCCCCTCCCCCCATCTCCTCCAGGATTGTTATTGTCCCTTGAATTTCTCTCCCCCAGATCCAAAACCAATGCTCTCAACTCGTCCCAGAAGATGATCGAGATGTTTGTCAGAACCAAGCACAAGATAGACAAGAGACACGAGTTTGCGCTGGTGGTGGCCAACGACGAAGCTTTGTGGGTGAGCGACGGGGAGGGAAGAGAGATCGGGCCGGACGCCCCCATCCTTGGAGAGAGGGGAGGCCTGCTGCATTATGTGGCAAAGTGTTCTCCGTGCGCTAAGTGAATATAACAACATATAGAAATGACGTGCATAGAAATATAAAGACCAAAGTAACTAGTGTGATACAGCACCACTACGCACACAATCTATAAACAATGTGAAGTGATGCTAAATCCACATAGTACAAAACAGTAGTCCACAAACCTATCTAAAGACACTGAAAAGTGTCAAGTAGGAGAAAACATGTGCAAAAATTATCCAAAAGTATGTGTGTCCAGTGTAAAGTTCCATAAAGGATCTTTTCCAAAGGCCCGCTGGCTCACAGAAACTTCTTCCATATGTTAAGTCCTGCAGCTGATCTTGGGTAGCTCAATACCTGTATGCAGAAAGCGGAAAAGGAGAAAAGAGCAGCGACATGTAATAGTGCAATAAATGTTACAGAGGAAGCACAAAAAAGGATAAAACAGTATTGCCCGGACAGGATAAAAAAAAATCTTTAAATGCCATATCACCAGAACCCCAAGGCTTCGCCGATAATCCAGGTCTCGCTTCTCCGCACGCTCAGGTGCGTTGGTCTGCGGTTTTCCACGCAGCGGGGGAAGCTTTTCAAACCCTCCACATGGGAAAATATGAATGCCACTGTTTGTCC
The DNA here is from genome assembly GCA_036426205.1 of Ascaphus truei. Classification (NCBI taxonomy): domain Eukaryota; kingdom Metazoa; phylum Chordata; class Amphibia; order Anura; family Ascaphidae; genus Ascaphus; species Ascaphus truei. The sequence goes on along the minus strand of WSYH01000122.1, from coordinate 247,465 downwards.
GCACTCTGTGTCTCTCTCGCTCACGGAGGAATACGCCACGATTCCCACTCAGAGAGGCGGCTCTCAAGCTTCACCCATGGAGTGTGATCAGCCTCAGGAGATCATTCGCCAAGTCAGGACCAAAGCTGTGCAAGTTTGGATCGGCACCCACTCCGTCACTGCTCCATTGTTAATTCGCTCTGTCTGGTAGATCGTCTCTCAGTAGTATTCTGAGCTCACGGAACGGAAGTCCCACAATGCCCTACACGTTTCGGGGAACTGATCCACTTCATCTGGGCTATGTCCTTCTTTCAGGTATCCTATCCTTAAATAACACTGAGATTAATCCCATTGGTCAAAAACTTTAAGGTGCATTTTGGCATCAATACAGTTATGGTATTCTAGACAAAAAGCATTACATGTTCCACTAGATCACATAATTACAAGACATTATAATAAAGTTATAAGAATTAATCAAACATTAATATTCATCTATGATTGTTAAACTATCATAAAACTATATATAAAACCATAAACCATATATATATGAAAAATATCCATACCCCACCAAGGGGAAATCAACTACCCACAATCACGAAAACCCTACCAATTAGTAGTAAAACCATTAGATAGTGTCCCCTTTTAGTGGAAATATATTAAACTAGCGTAATTACCCGCCGTTGCCCGAGGGGGGGGGGGGGAGTGCTTCAATTCTTGAAATTCTGGCAACACAGCTGTGTGGCCCCTACATACATATGGGATTAATCTCAGTGCTATTTAAGGATAGGATACCTGAATGATGGACATAGCCCAGATGAAGTTAACCGGTTCCCCGAAACGCGTAGGGCATTGTGGGACTTCCGTTCCGTGAGCTCAGAATACTACTGAGAGATGATCTACCAGACAGCGAATTAACAACCGAGCAGTGACGGAGCGGGTGCCGCTTCAAACCTGCACAGCTTTGGTCCCGACTTGGCGAATGATCTCCTGAGGCTGATCACACTCCTTCGTGGGTGAAGGTTGAGAGGCGCCTCTCTGAGTGGGAATCGCGGCATATTCCTCCAGAATTGTATTCTGCGCATGTGCAGCAGCATCACACACACACACACCTACCTATCTCTCCCCCCCCCCCCTCTCCCCCTCCGGAGCACAGTATCGGCCGGCGCTGGCAGTTACCTCACCTCTGGTCTGGCTCCAGCTGCCCCGGGGCAGGAAGCTCCGCGCATGGGTACCGGGCCCCAGGTTTATCCCCCCTTCCCCCTCTTCAGCAGGCCTCTCTCCACTGCTGTTGCGGGCGGCCTCCTGTGTAGGCCCCGCCCCCGCGTCGGGTGTTTGGAGGCTTGAAGGCAGGGTACAGAAGGTGCATGGTGGGGGGGGGGGGGGCGATTTGATGTGAGATGCAGGGGGGAGAGGGCGATTGTGAGGTGCAGGGGGGGAGGATGATGTGAGGTGCAGGGGGAGATAGGTGTGATGTGGAGGGGGACTATTGTGTGTGGGTGAGGGGGAGAGATGGGGGTGCAAGAGATAGAGGTGGAGTCTCGCAAAGGCCGCTAACACTGGGGGTGGGAGGCAATGGAAACTATTGTCCTGGGCCCCAGAAAATCAGTCTACGGCCCTGTCTGGTATGACCACACACACACACTATACTGTGTATACCGAACACGCACCTTCACAATCAAACTTCACTGTATTTTATCAATGAAATTGTACTTTCATGTTTATGATATTTATGGCATGAAACACTTTTGAGGGTGTCAAAACACACAGAAGTTTCACTTATAACGCGTGTGCTTGGCACACACCTTTTTCTTATGCTTTCTCAGTAAAATGTATCACTAGTGTGTGTCCCGGCACTTTTCTCTCTTTTTCCACTGTTGTGTTATGTGATGCTAGGATCTCTTTTCAGCCAGATTAACGTGCAGGACGATGTCTTATCACGCAAGGAAATATAGTACCAGGCAGTCATATAGCTGTATTGTAACAAGCAGAGCGATATAGTTACAGGCGGAGCGATATAAAGAGACTACATTATCACCAGGCTGCTCCCTCTCCCCCTCTCTCTTCCCCAGCTCTCCGGATTCACCTCGGACCCCCGGGAGGTTTGCAGCTGCCTCTATGACCTGGAGACCAACGTCTGCGAATCCTTCAGTATCCTGCTCACTCCCCAGCGCTGCTTAGTAACACACACACTGGGGTGGCAGTACAGGGAAAGCACTTAGAGAAGTAACACCTCCTGTAGTAACATTTCTAAAGATTCTTTCAGAACTCAGGATGTGGTCAGCATTACAAACTCAGGCCCCAAAACATAACCTAACGTGTGTGTGTGTGTATACATATCTATCTATTATATCTATCACTCTCTGCTCTCGCCGACCCACTGCTGGATGATGGCCTCCCCAATGATCTGCCAGGTACTGCAGTTACAAGCCTCTCTTCTCCACATTGCTCCAACGCATTTCCCAATTCCATCATCCCTTTTGCTTTTAGGGTCACGGTTTCACATCCATCCGTGAGTACAGGCAAGACACATTGGTCGAAAACAGTGGAAGGTTCCATTGAAATATTGCCTTGTTTTTTCCAAACACGCTCCATCCCATCTTCATTCTCCTATTGATTTCATTCACAAGGATCCCAGCCATTGTTATTTGCTGGTGCGCACACTTTTCAACTTCTAGTTGTATTCCATTTATTTCTACCTTTGTAAAGTTTGGTACATTTGTTGTAGGCGATTTTTAATTGTGGTTTATTTTCCTTCCCAATTCATAGTCTTGAAAAAGTGTTGCAGTGCAAAGCTTTGGTGCCCTGGTGTCTCCCGGACGCACCCCTTGCTGGTCCTTATCTTGCTTGTATCTTCATGTAATGTAACGGCTGATGTGGCATTCTCGTCAATGTTCCTTATAATATCGATGTACGCTTCTTGAACGTTTTGTCTTCTTATGCCTTTAAAATGGCCGAGATGTCGACCGAATCAAATGCTTTTTCATGTATCTATTAATCCTACAATGAGGCGTAGATCGTATTCATTACTTCGGGAAATCACTTCTTGTACGACTTGGATGCGGTCCAGTGTGTTGTATCCACTGCGAGATCCGGCTTGTTCTCTAGACCCAGGGTCTGCTGCAGCCGATTAGTGAGGATCTTCGTACAAATCTTGTAAATAGTCTGATTGGTGTCTGTGGTTCTTGAGGTCTTTGTCACTTTTCTTATGGATGAGGGTAACGGCGGTAAACACCTGTACAATGGAGCAATGCCAGGTATTCAAGCAGCCTGTAAAAGGAGGTGTGTACTGATTTTCTCTACTTGTTTAGCCCAATAAGGTTTTAAGCAGGATAGACTAGCTGCTGCGAGGCTTTAAGGCAGAAGGGGGCAGTGAAGCGCTATCATTCTCAGGAGGCGCACAGTGAGTAGTGCATATCGGTCTGTATCGGAGACTTGTGTGTATATGTATATGTAGATAGATAGATATCTGTTTTATGTATACAAACCTCCTTCTGTATTCTGCATCCCCTCCCTCTGTCACCCAAACGTAACATTTTTCGTGGAGCTTATGCTGAAATGTCCTTAACCGCAGTCACCAGATTTAGAAGGACTTTTCAACCTCATGTAAGTTGCTTAAAAAAGATGGAATATCCGATTTATTATTATTTTACCTTTTTTCTCAATTTCTGAAATCTAATCTGTAACCCGGCAATGCTAATCTGTAACCCGCATCACCGGTCCATCTGGCAGCGATATTGGGGGTGGGGGAGGGTGTCACGTTTTTTGGGAGGGAGACAGAATCAAATAGACAATTTGACAATGTAACTCCCTTCTCCGACAAGTTATAGCTGTTGTCACAAATAATATATTTTGGGGGTGGAGAACACTTTGTTGCTATAATTTAAAAAACATTTTTCGAACATGTTCATGCTGTAACAATTTTTAAAGATAGTGTTTGTATATATGGCTGGAAATGGTCTTTTCTGGCGCTGAGGTTGAGATGAGTGGATTTGTAATTTCTTCTGAAGAGCTTTGACCTCAGGAAAAGGAGAAAAGAAAAAGACAAAACATGCAGGGGACCTGCAATGGTGTATTACCCAAGGGATAACAGGATGATACAAAGAAGGAGCAATTTATTATTAAAATAACAAGGTTAAAAAACCATGGATTACAATTTATAAACATACATTGAATATGATAAAATGAATGATGGACAGGTGCCTAGGCACTATCCGCACTCTTATGATTTGGAACTTAGTCCAGCAGTTCCGTTCTTTGCTCCGCCTGGTCTAAAATTGAAAACCTACTCACCGCAGGTAAGTAGTATATAAGCACTTGGTTTTGGTGGTCTTGGCCGTTGATCTCGCTGTTCATCTGGTGATGTAGTCGTCTCTGCTGCCGGGGATCCGATTCAGTGTTCCTGTGAGCTCCTTCTTTGTATCATCCTGTTATCCCTTGGGTAATACACCATTGCAGGTCCCCTGCATGTTTTGTCTTTTTCTTTTCTCCTTTTCTTGAGGTCAAAGCTCATCAGAAGAAATTACAAATCCACTCATCTCAACCTCACCTCAGCGCCAGAAAAGACCATTTCCAGCCTTCAATCCATTTCTGGGTAGAAGATACCAGAATAATCTTTTTAAGGCAGCTCCAGGACTACCTATTGGACTCTGTATCAAAGGTTTTTTATTATTTAAAATTGTATTTGCACTAGCGCTGATTACACACCTATCATTTTACCTATTAGTGTTTGTATATATGTATATATAATTTTATTTTTGGTGGGTTGGGAGATGATAGAACAGAATGAGAGCCAATTTTGAATACCGGAAGGATTCAATGTTATAATAAGGTGCAAAAGTTGCATAAAAGTACTTCCCTGCGTTCCTCTCCTTGTGTTTTTGGGAGTGGGGCAGCACTGTTAGCAATGCGTCTTGCTCCTTTTCTCCAGCACTGTTAGCAATGCGTCTTGCTCCTTTTCTCCAGCACTGTTAGCAATGCGTCTTGCTCCTTTTCCCCTGCACTGTTAGCAATGCGTCTTGCTCCTTTTCCCCTGCACGTTAGCAATGCGTCTTGCTGCCTTTTCCCCCCTGCACTATGTTAGCAATGCGTCTTGTCCTTTTCTCCCTGCCACTGTTAGCATGCGTCTTGCTCCTTTTCTCCTGCACTGTTAGCAATCTGGCGCGTGCATTTTTCCCCTGCACTGTAGCATGCGTCTTGTCCTTTTCCCCTGCACTGTTAGCAATGCGTCTTGCTCCTTTTCCCCTGCACTGTTAGCAATGCGTCCTTCTTTTCTCCTGCACTTGTTAGCAATGCTTCTTGTCCTCTTTCCCTGCTGCACGTTAGCAATGCTGGTCTTGCTCCTTTCCCCCTGCACTGTTAGCAATGCTCTTGTCTTTCTCCAGACGTAGAAATGCGTCCTTGCTCCTTTCCGGCACTGTTAGCAATGCGTTCTTGCTCCTTTTCCCCTGCACTGTTAGCAATGCGTCTTGCTCCTTTTCCCCTGCACTGTTAGCAATGCGTCTTGCTCCTTTTCTCCTGCACTGTTAGCAATGCGTCTTGCTCCTTTCCCCCTGCACTGTTAGCAATGCGTCTTGCTCCTTTCCCCCTGCACTGTTAGCAATGCGTCTTGCTCCTTTTCCCCTGCACAGACAGCAGCGGACGGAGTTCCCGGTCACCGATAATGTGCAGACGATCCCTCCTCCCTACGTGGTGAGGATTATCCTAATCTACAGCCGCCCAGTCTCGCAGCCTCCGCTTGTCCTCACGGAGCCCATGAAGGTACAGCCGGGGTGACAGTGTCACAAGGAATCTGTGACCCACCTGGTCCGCCCCTTCCACTGCAGGGTGACAGTGACCCAGACAGAAGGTACCTGTACCCAATGGAGTTTGTCCCTTCCACCGCAGAATGACACAGATGGGACTTGTGCCCCTTCCCCTGCAGGGTGACCGTTACATTGAACAGAAGAGACCTGTCGCCTAGGGGGTATGTCCCTTCCACTACAGGGTGACAATGACACAGGTTTGCCTCACCTGACCTATTACATGTACACACCACAAAGATTTGCACACAACACAGTCTCCCCTCTCCCACAGAAAATGCTGCAGTGCCCATATTTCTTCTTCGACGTGGTTTATATCCACAATGGGTCGGAGGAGGAAGAAGAGCTCAGCTGGAAGGTAATGAGAGCGACTGCTCTTGATCCCTGGCGTAGCTGCAATGTTTTAGGATTTAAAGCAGCAATCCCTATATTTTGTTTTTCACTGGATAGAAACTGCACTATCGTTAGGTTCCATTGACCCGTTAACAAAATACTTACTCGTGAAATTACCGGTGTGTCTGCCTCTCCAGGGGGAAACAAAATGGCCGTTCAAATGTGTCACGTGGGCCAGTGGGAAGCCGCAACATTATTTTTAATGGCTTCCTATCTGATGGCTATTTAAAACCCCCGACAGAAATGAGTAAGTGATACCGGTAACTTTACTGGTCGGTATCTCGGAAACTGGAGTCCCCGGAGCTGAAATATCCATTTCCATGTAGCAAGTCTCGTCTTTACATTCTCTCAGTGGAACTGGCTGCGTAGAAATATGAAATCCCCCCTCAAGTAATTGTTTTGCATCTTGTGATAGCAGAATGATTTGCTTGTCTCTGGGACCTCTGAATTCATGCAGATCCGCTTCTGTTTGATGAATGCCGGCTTCATTATTACCTTGCAAACAAAAGAGCAGAGCAAATCTAACAATCTGTGTTATTAGAACTCCGCAGGCCTGGAAACCAAAAATAGGGATCTGCTTTTGATTTTAATTTCCTAAAGGCCCAAAGCTTGCAGTAGTAGTGTGTCCACATGGGAACGCCTGCTGTTAAGCTCCAACCCAGCTAACAGCACAGAGCTCTGTGCAGACTACAAAAATACTCATCAGTGAAACAATCTTAATTGTTACTACCAGGGGGTTATAGCAGCCATATTCATTTAGGCTTTGGGCTCATTTTGTAGGAATAAAATATAGTTTAAAAAAATTCAGTGAGTGGGAAAAAAAATACCTAGAAGCCAGACACAGTAAAAACAGACAGTGTTATGCAGTATGAGAAAGGAATGTATGAAACGCGTGGGGGAAGCCCCTCGTCAGCCTGAGCTCTCGCCCGCTCTCCTTTCCCAGGACTTTTTTGGGTTCTTCAGTGGCCTGGACAGCAAGGGGACCAGTTACAAATACGAGGTCTCTGTGACCGGGCCGGCGCTGGAGCTGCACAACTGCATGGCTAAGTTACTGGCACACCCTTTGCAGCGCCCCTTCCAGAGTCACGCGTCCTACAGCCTGCTGGAGGAGGAAGAGGAGAGCCCGGAGAGCGAAGTCACAGTATAAGGGAGGCCAGGCATCCACTTGCAAGTGTGGCCACTGATCTGTTCGGCACTGATCTTCAATGCAAGTATGCAGTCCTTCTAAAGCAGGAGTGGGCAACTCCAGTCTTCAAAAGCCACCAACAGGTCAGGTTATCAGAATATCCCTGCTTCAGCACAGGTGGCTCAATCAGTGGTTCAGTCTTTGACTGATCTACGTGCTGAAGCAGGGATATCCTGAAAACCTGACATGTTGGTGGCCCTTGAGGACGGGAGTTGCCCACACCTGCTGTAAACCCTTTGAGTGCCCCTTGACATAGCTAACACGCCTCGGGCACTCCTGGGTCCCATCATATGCCATTTGCTTGTTGGCTGTCTTGAGAAACATCTTGCATTTCGTCATCAGTGATGCCGCGATCACGAAGTGCCTGTGGCCTTCAGCATACAAAGGGTCGGACCCTTCCGGCCTGCAACGCACTCATTGGCATGTTCGGCAGTGCGTTGCAGGCCCTTCTGACCGTATAGGGGTGAAGCAAATCTTTTGATCCGTACCCCTCCCCACCTTAGAGTTATTTTCTGATACGCACAAAAAAAAAAAATGGAGGGGGCGTATTAGAGATTTTTTTTTACCTCTAGCAAGCAAACGGCAGTAAATAATGTACTCGGGGACACTCGCTATCAACACAGTATGATTAGTGCATGTCACTTTTTTTTTTTTAGCTTAAAATAGATTTTAAATAAAATAATCCATGGAAGTGTTATTTTTTTTTAGTAGCAAATCTATAAAACCCAATTTTTTTTTAAATCAGGCCAAGCACCACTACTTTTGAAGCCACTGCCAACTGTGTTGATCCCTAATTTTGCAAAGATGTTGGCGAATTCAGCCCTTAATTGCTAAGCTGGGAAGCTTCCGTATGCGGGAGAACACCTCAGCCCCAACCGAGCTGATCGGTTTCAGGAGAAAGCACAGCTTTATTTTTGTTGTTGTTGTTGTTTAATTTTAGTTCATAACGAGTTTGTACACACACAAAATTCACATGAACATTTCCGAAGCACACCGGGAAAATGTCACGTCTGCCGTTACGACGTCAAAAGCCACCGGACGGCAAATATATTCGAGAACACAAATTACACAATGCCGGCAAAATAAAAACCTCCCACACGGACTTACTCTTGGATAAATTTATTTCATAATTTTTTTTTAATATAAACAGTTATTTGTTGAATAATTTACACACGGCAAGATATTTTATTTTTAATAGTCAAAGATATTTTTTTCTGTACATGACTGCTTTGCTCTTATATGAAAACATTGAAAAAATAAACCAAGCTTTTTATTCCTAGGATATTATTATTTTTTTTGTCGTTTTAATTCCTTTTTCAGAAACCATGGCACATATATATATATATATATCTTTTTTTTTTCTTCTTCTTTTGATCCTTAACGTTAAAATGTTAACCCCTCCCCTGCCGGAGAGAAGGGGGCAGAACGCTGACGCCTCCTCCGGCAGTGAGGAGGGTTAAAACCAGAGGTATTTGATGGGGGGAACACAGCATTTTTCAGGGACTGAGCACAAAGAGCAGCAACAGAAAGTAACCCCTTCACTGCTGGGGGGGGGGGGGGCTTGCGACGCATTGCAAGTCGCAGGAACACCAAGAGAGTCCTTCAGTTTAACCCTTCAATGGCAGGCATCACAAGCCCCTCTGGTAATGAAGGGATTAATGCAGCAAAACAGGTTTCCCTAAGCCTGTCCATGTCCTAAAATTTAGTCCATGTAAACTCAATTTTAAGCTACCTACAGTACTAGGTGGTATCTAGCTGTAGTGTAAGAATCGGGGTTATAGCACTTACACTTGTCAAGGAATCTGTTCTGGCTTCAGACCCTCCAGAAATGTGTTTCATACAGTACATCAGGGGTTACTAACTCCAGTCTTCAAGGTCAGGTTTTCAGGAAATCCCTGCTTCAGCACAGGTGGCTCAATCAGTGTCTCAGTCATTCTGACAGTCATCTGTGCTGAAGCAGGGATAGCCTGAAAACCTGACCTGTTGGCGGACTGAAGTTGGCCACCTCTGCAGTAGACGCATCCCGCAATAAACGGAATTGGGTAGACAGTCTAATTCCAAATGACAGTATTATGGTGGTATTATGGTGGAAGTTAGAAACCTTGATATTGCGATGTAAGTGGAGACGCTCGGGCTAGAAACCTGCAATGCTGCTTTTATAGGAGAAATGACTCAAGGGGGAACGCAAAAGTGCGAAGATAAACAGATGATGTTGTGTGGCTATTAATGGCGTTTGAGGTACAGTACTAGGCACGCTCCGGCCTGCGTTACAGAATATCTGTATACAACTTAATGCAACTACCTTGCACGCTGTTTCTCCCCCCCCCCCCCCCAAATGAAACCTAATGACACAAAAGCATGTATAATAATAATTCGATAAACTTGATGCATACCTAGTGGAAATGTATTTAGATGCTAAGGGAACGTTACAATTCCTTGGCTGCCTGAGAGGCCGGCAGATGTCTGCTCTGGAAGAGAATGAGTCAAGGTGATACAAAAGCCGAGTTTGGGAGACTACACGGTTTCAAGACAAGGTTGCACTAAGCCAAATACTTGGGTAAGACACGCAGAGCATCACAAATTTCTACCCAAGACAAAGCTCTGATACACTGCAGAGCAGACAAGAGAAAAGCGGCAGACTCACAGGGTCCTAAATAAGCCGCTGTCGCGGAGATCTCTAAACCGAGCAGAGCCTCAAACAAACGATTCCGTTCTTAAAGGAGCAGTCCCACCTTGGATCAAAGTGAACGAATGGCTGCAGCATGCGTAACCGTTTGAATGTAGATATTTTGCCTCTGTTTACAAAATTTAAGTACGTTTCCCTGGTAAATTTTGCAAATCTTTACCTAATCTCTCTTTGGTGATCATATCTACAGGTAAATTGCTTTGTTGTTTTTTTTAACGTAACTATGTTGCCAAATAAACATACAGTTTGTATAAAAGTATGTGATCAAAATTAATTTTAGTGGAACTGGATAAACATTCATTTTCCCCTGGCGCGCGCACACGTAAAAATGTTTATACAGGTGATTAAATCTTTCTAAAGAAGCCACTGACGATGAAGCATTCTTTTTGTCCAGTTATGCGAGACTGCCCCTTTCATTTCCACCGCAGGTGGGAAATTCATTTCCCAGGGTTAATTACATACTTACAGGCTTATATTCTATCCGCCGAAGAGGCCCATCTCGGACAACATTTTGCTATTGAAGACAATAGGGAAATCTGAACGATAAACGCCACGGATATCTGCCCCTTAGAAGGTGATGACATTGTGCACTTTATGTTTTGGGGGACACGAAAACCAGACGCACAAATGGTCAGGAGGTGCCGCTGACACAATGATGTGAAACGTCTCCCTTTGCTCCTCCTACCGCACGCACACAATTTCTCATTTGTAAACAGCCAACTGAAAAGTGACAGCTGATCCCTGTGCTGCCAGAAGAGTTCAATCCAATAGATGTACATGATAACAATTAAATTATACACACGGGGTGGGGGCGGGGGGGTCTATTTAGACACGGTAGGGCATTAAGTGCTTTATCACAGAGAGAAATACAAGTGCTTGAAAGACACGAGCGACAGGAGGTGGGGGGCAGTGAGTAATGAGAAATAATTGAAATTGAGCGATTCAGCACAAAGTCACACGGAGTATGCCTGTGTTCCAGTCTCTGCTATCACTGGACTGCAGCAATTCTGGGGAGAACCCCTTCATTATGATTGCTGTAGATCGTGATGCACAGGAGAACTCAGTTTGTGAGCAGGACTTAGGGGCTTACAATATATACAATGAAGTGGCTGATTGGGCCCATTTTCGGACGCCATTTCAGCGGACAACGGCTTGATTTGTCTCTTGGGTAGATATAGAGTAAGTTCCCAAATCCCAAAGTGAACAGGAGTTGCAAAGTGTAGAAAACGCACGTGTAGGTAACTGTAGCGATACTCGGCATTATTATACACTGCACCAAGCTCATTTACTGAGGTGGTACAAAAATAATTAAAAATACCCCACTGAAATTTGCATTGGTGAGAAGAGTTTCAATGCACTGTCTGCACAAAGCTGGTCATTGTTAAATAGTGTTGTGTATTTGTGGTGGCATGGGATTGTGTATAAGATTACTGAGAGAAGTGCTATAAGGCACTTAGCGTTGCGTTAACCTCTGCTCATCTCTTTAGATAATTGCAACCCAACCTCTGAGGTTATTTACTGTTGTAGTTGACACAAGCATCTAACTTTTAGGGACACTAGTGAGAATTCAAGCAGTCTAATGCACTGAGCAGGGAATGGACAAAGAGCAGACAGTGACGAATGGGCAGTCATGGTGACAAGGAGCAGATGTAATGGAGACGGACAGATAGATGCAGAGGACAGAAAAGGGACAGTCAAGGAGAGTTAGAAGGGGACACAAACAATGAGACCCGGTGAGAAGGTGAACACTGAAATAGGGCAGAGACAAGGGCAGACAAGTCACCATGTGAAAAGTGACCAACACGGTGACAAGCAGAAGCAGGGGACAGAGACGGGGCATGCAGTGGCTGTGATGTAAAGGTTGGATGTAACCCTTTCAGCACCAGAGCCAGCAGACCCTCTGTTACTGAATAGGGTGAATATATATATTCTGGAATCTGGATTTAATGTCCCTGATATTCATACAAAGCTAATTTGCAAATAGTCTGTGCCCTGTATCCGCACACTGCTTCTACTGCCCTTTGTGAGGAGGACCAAGGGGCGAGAACCTTATTAAATTTAGAGGCAGCTGGGAGGCGTCAGTAAAAATATTATTTGACAACATTTAGCAAATAATAGGTAGTATTTTTCCCATTCACCAAAGCTTACAGAACTTTTAGACATTGTGCGATCTGATTGGCTCCGGCTGTTGTCATGTATATGCAGAGCCCGCCTCTCCAAACCTCTCTATAGAATGGTCCATTTGTAAAATAATTTGCAGGGGAGCGCACATTGTAATTTCAAAACACATCTTTACATTTTCTTTTAGAGGGTTCTTTCAAAACTGAATAGGGTTAGTGGCAACTCCCTCTTACGCTTATGATGTCATATTAAATGACAGTTTCTAGGGGACAGAGGGGGCGTGTTTAGGATCCCTGTTGGCAGGCAGTTAAAAATTCTATAAGGTGCATAACTTTGTCTTAAATACAAAGAATTATGGCAAGGAGGGGGTTAATTCCAACACTACATGTTCATTAAGCTCTTTTCTGCCGGCTGGAAGGAGGGAAAGGGATTTAATGAAAAGCTGGACACACAACAAGGCACCTGCGGAGGTGGATTAACCGCTGCGCTGCCAGGAAGGCCCTAAACGCACTCTGAAGTAGAGCGTTGCCCGTCCAATCTAGCAGCGTAAGGGTCCAGGCCAGTCACGTGCCTTATTGCTTCAAAAAAAAAAAGGAGCGGATATGTCAACTGTACTAAGCAAGTCACCTCCACCTAACAGTAAAATATATACAATCAGCGACTTCAACGCATCTCCGGGTCTGCAGGACGCATTGTCCTGGTTCTGATTAAGGATCCAAGAGGTAATCAGTTTTTTTTTGTTTTTTTTTCTATCTTTTCTAATTAGCTATCACCCGGCGCAAAACAAAACAAAAAAATGACATTCACATTAATTATATCGCAACAACACAAGCACTTAACAGATATCTCTGTGAGAGCGATGCACCAGGGAACACAAGGGGCTGCGGAGTCCTGAAATCCTGCGCAACAATTCCAAAAGAAAAAGCAGCAGTACTGTGATTTAAAAAATATATATATATATATGCATACACCTAGTAATCTTGTTGTCTGCAACTTTAAGGAAAAAAATTAGAGCAGTGAGATTATCCAATCAGGAAGCTATTCTGCAAAGCCTGCAGAACTTTCAGACAGGGAGCTCTCTGATTGGCTCAGACTGTGGTCACAGGTACACAGATCCTGGCAACACTTCGGATGTTCCATTCAACTACAATTCGTAGGGGGGGGGTTCAGCTTGTATTTAAAAGAACAGTGCCCAGTTTCTAAATTAGGTGGCAGTTCCTTTTTAGGCGATTCAATGTTCAGGAGTCACAGAGCATTATACATTAAAGAGCCCATTTGAAACATAAAAAGGTGCCAAATTTACCATGCTGCTTTATGGATTTGCACTGTTTAGTAAAACTGGGCCAAAATCCTAAAGAGAAAACACTCAGGAAGTAGCAGGCACATAATATAAAACTCACTGATTTTGGTAATTAAACAAATAAATATAAACACAGGGAAAGTGAGGCAGTACTGCTGCTTTGAAAGTCTGCAGAATTCCGGAGGCGCCAGGTTTTAGTGCATGCAAATCCGCAGAGCGCTTACGTTTAACGTGCAAAGCTCACAAGAATACAATGCGTTCTATAGTTCAGTTAAAGGAGAGAGAATTAACAAGATGCTTTTAAAAGAAACCATAGATGTTTATAATATAATAATAATTATAATAATTATAATAATAAGCAGCCAATCACGTTTCACAGTTATTGGGAGTAACTGTTCCTAGGGGTTAAAAATGTGCACAAACAGCTTATCTCAATCCTGGATTTTAACATTTCTCCCCCCCCCCTCCCCTCCTGGGGGGCCTGCTCCATGCAAACTGCCCTCAATTTAAATCCACAGGAGTTAAGTGACCTGGGAATAAGGCAGAGTTTATAGGGTATATACCAGTGACCCGCTCAGTCTGTGTTAGGTTTCACACATTGTCAATTTCAATGCAATGTTCTACATGGTTATGCTGCAACGGTATAAAGGTACAGTATCGAGAGAGAGAAAGGGGGCGAGGGAGAGAGAAAAGGGGAGAGGAAGAGAAAAGGGGAGAAGAAGAGAAAGGGAGAGAGAGAGAGGAAGGGAGAGAACAAGAAAGGAGAGAAAGGCCCTATTTCTTTCCTTTTATTGTAAGAAATTCTAATTGATCATTTTCAGACACTATTTGGATTATATACAAGACTATTAAGGATAATACTACATGTTCCAAGTGCTAACCGGAAACTAGAGCCATCTTGCTTTATCCCAAGGAGCGTCGTCAATTCCAAAAGAAGCATTGATTCCGTTAGAGAGAACTGGGGCCGGTCAGACTGCACCCTCAGAGTATTCCAACTCTTACTCCCATTCTGATATACGAATTGTCTGTGACTGGTATAAAGGACCAGGTGACATGCCCCAACTAGTAAACCCTTTTGCGTAAAAAGGCGTTATATGGCAGATTGCACACGATATAAAACTGTACCATTTATATTCTCTGGATCTGCCCCCAAACCTCTTCTCTCTCCACCCCCCCCCCCCCCCCCCTCAACACCTTATGTTGCCTCTGGGGGTATGAAGCTGTGATGAGCTGAAGAGGTGCATTCATTTAACCCCTGCAGCGGTGATCGGGTATGCCCCCACAATGCAATCACCTCCCAGCACTGCAGGGGTTAACCCTATCCTTATAATATACTGAGGTAGATACTGTGCTAAAACAAACAAACAAAAAATAACAAATACAAACTAAAACAAACAAAAACAAAATAAAAATCGCTCCACCAGCTCCTTCTATTCATTAATAAAAAAAATGTACATGCTGTATAATATATATATATAAATATATATATAGATTTTTTTTTTACTTTTTGTTATTATGAAAGCTAATTGAGTATCTTTTATCTTTTGTACAGTGATTTCCATTATATTAAAATAAATACAATTTTCTCCTAATAAGAAAAGTCTGTTGAATTACAAAAAAAAAAAAACCTGACAATATTTACTTCTGTTACGGTTTTTTTTTTTTTTAAACGATTTCTTTCAGCTAAATGTGTAGTGTTTTTAGAAGAGATATTATCTCCGCAATCCCCCTGTTGGGGTTTGAAAAATAAACATATTTTTTTTAACCTCTTTGCTGCCAGAAGCGCTGCTAGCCCCCTCTGGCATGGAAAAGGTTCAAACTCTAGTCGGAGTCTTTCAAACGAACTCCCAATTTTTAGGCACAGTGAAATAATTAAAACAATAATGAGAAAAAGAACGATCTAGGACTCGTTTAAAAGGTCGTCGCAACGCGGCAGTGGGTTACGAGGGGGGTCTTTTTACACTGGGTTTAATTATGGGGTCAGCGGGGGAAACTGTGCAAAGCCTATGTAATCTTGGCTGATATTTCAACTTATTAACAAGCCAGGGTAGCTGTAAATCCCCCGGATTAACCCAGTCACCGCCAGGCGGCCTGTCATGCCTTTCGGAAGCAAGTCTTAACCCCTTCGGTCTCTCTGGCGCCTAAGGGGTAAGCCCCCTCTTCGACTGAGCCACCTGTGCTGAAGCAGGGATATCCTGAACACCTGACCTGTTGGTGGCCCTTGAGGACTGGAGTTGCCCACCCCAGGGTAATTCTGTTTTCTATAGTGCGTCACACTGACGAGCTTACACAGTCACCCTGAAGGGCGAGACTCTGACATGCGGATTTCTCCCTAGCAGCAAATTGGAATAGCGAAGTCATAAAAAAAAATATCTCCCCATTTTACAGAATCTAGATTTTTAGGTAGCGATAGAGCAGGGGGGGCCCAACTCCAATCCTCAAGGCCCACCAACAGGTCAAGTTTTTTAGGCTATCCCTGCTTCAGCCCAGGTGGCTCATTCATTCTGACTGAGCCACCTGTGCTGAAGCAGGGGTATCCTAAAAACCCTGACCTGTTGGTGGGCCTTGAGAACAGGAGTCGGGGCCCCCCTGCCATAGATAAAATGACATATCTGTATGCACAGTGACATGCGGCTATTTGACAACGCACAAAAATCCCTGAAACATTTAATTATATTATATTAAAACCCCTATACAAAAAAATAAAATAAAAAAATACTTTGTTCGAAATTGGTCTATTCATTCCTAGTGGTTTGTGAGTGAAGCAAAAACTGGTGCAATTCGGAAGCAAAACCACTGCACCAGATGTATAAAATCCTAATCAATGCAATAAGGTTTTTCTTCTTTCATAAATCATACAGTTTTGCTTTGCTGCAGAATTGCACAGGTTTTGTCTGGTCTTGACACAGATCCTTAAATCTTTCACTTCCCTCTGAGCCCCTATCCTGCAGAAAATCAGCATTGCATGTTTTATTAGTTGCTAGTCTGACTGATTTAAAAAAAATTAAAATAAAATAAAAAATATATATATAGTTATGTAATGAATAGGGCTGTGTATCAGAATGCAAGTGTCCTTATTTTCCTATACAAGTTCTTTTGTAACAAGTCCGTTTGTGATTTAGGGGAGTGTCAGCAGTTATAGGGAGCGGTTATATGGGGCAGTAGGAGGAGTTATAGGGAGCGGTTATAAGGAGCAATAGGAGGAGTTATAGGGAGGAGCTATATGGAGCAATAGGAGGAGTTATAGGGAGCGGTTATATGGAGCAATAGGAGGAGTTATAGGGAGCAGTTATAAGGAGCAATAGGAGGAGTTATAGGGAGGAGCTATATGGAGCAATAGGAGGAGTTATAGGGAGCGGTTATATGGAGCAATAGGAGTAGTTATGGGAGCAATAAGGAGTTATAGGGAGGGGTTATATGGAGCAATAGGAGGAGTTATAGGGAGCAATAAGAGGAGTTTGAGAAGAGTTACAGAGACGGGTTATATAAAGCAATAGGGGTTAATAGCAGTGTTAACCTCTTCACACCCAGAGGGGCCCAGTAGTAAATGTCAGGCCACACTGGCAGCAAAGGGGTCACGCTTCGGACACCTACACATTTGAAATGGATTGCAATGCTGCTTCTCTGTCACACTTAGGGCATTTAAAACCCTTAATGCACCAGACCACGTTTCTGTCTGACGCTTCACAAAAGTCACCATGGGTAAAATCAGAGACGGGAAAAGGGAGCAAAAAGGCTCGTCGGAAGGAACAAAACAAAAACGACCACTTTTCCACTGCGCCGTCATACGGGAAATTTCTGCCGCTGTTACCCTGGGGGTTGATAATCACCCGGCCGTGAAGGGGTTAACAATGGGATACAGCTCCAATAAATAGACAAGCTTAAAATGAAAAGTTGGACAAAACCCCCTACTGGCTTTTCAGCATGGGAGGCCCCCGTGGGGTTAAACGGGCTTTAGAAGCCAGAAGGGTACAAGTCACTGACGATTGCAGAATTACTGCTGGGGTTACATGGACTTTATGGCACATTTTGGCATTGATTGGAGGGGGAAAGTTGTTTGAGAACCCTTACTCTTTGAGCAATGGGGATCTAGAGCAGATCAGGTGTCATTTCTGAGGTCATATAGATGTCATGATTAAAAGTTGTGCATTGTGTTTGCTTCAGTTTGCGAACCTAGCACAATGTTACTGTTTTTTGTCAAACGTCGAAAAAATTTCGAACTTTGTAAAAAGTTTGCCAGGTCAAAAATATCTCGACGGCCTTCAATATGGATTTTGCTGGAGAGAGAAGAGAGAGTCCTATTTAGCAGAGTAACCACTGATTGGTATACCTCCCAAAACACTCCTCTTATACAACACGTGGAGACACACCTGGGAAATAAGCCAATTTAAATATGCAAATGATCTTATTTCCACAGGTCTCAACTAAATGGGTATCTACTCTCTCACCATATTTCTGGGTATACGCTTCTCTGGTGAAAATCTCAAAATGGGAGTTGGAAATTTCGAACATCACTTCAATTGCGACCAAACGTTTTTCAGCAAAAAGTTATAAAATCTGACTTTTGGGCGAATTTGAACCAAAACAGCGGCAAAGCGAATTTGGACAAGTTCACACGTCTCTGATCCTGATCCCTGTACCCTGATCTGTGCTGTATTGGTCACCAGCGTGAAAGTCTGGATTATGCTTTGTTGTTGACAGTCTTTTATCCTGAGTCAGACTTATCCCGGGTGAGACCTATGGATTGATCAACTCTCCCCCGCTAGAGCAAAAAACCCAGAGCAAAATGTTATGCCGATATTTCCCCCCCCTCCTCATCCACCCGATGCTAATTTTGCAGCAGGAAGACGCATTCCTACCCACCTTTTGTTTCACGGTTATAACGGCTTCTACATATTAGGGAGCAGTTGTTCGTCTATACAGATGCAGGAATCCTGCTCTTAAAAAAACATCCTGAACACGCATCACAGAAGCAATAAGGATACCGGTTTAACCAATTCCTGCAAAGCAATGGCAGAGAAGGGGTTACGACATTGCTTTGACCTTCTACAATGCCAGAGGGAGTTGTTTAACGGGGGAAGAAAAAGAAAATGATTTTCAATAACTTATAAGAGATAATTGCCTCGATCGCTCTCCCGTTACGCACAGAAAAAAAAAAATGTTGTATGATAAACCAGACAATTACAACACACAAATATCTCAGGATTGAAAAGAAGGGGTGACTGGTTCCTCCTTTTTTGGTCTGATCATAACTTTTCCGAAAGTGAGACTAGGTTTGGCTCCAGGGAACTATTTTCTTCTTGCGCCTCCCCCCCTTCGCTCCTTCCTCCCCAACCGTCGTCGGAAACTTCCCGGAGGTTGGTAGGTGGAGGGGGGTACCGCCGGGGCTGCTGTGCTAGCGAGGGGCGTTAGGCACCCCAGTGCGGAGACATCATTTCTCATGTGCAGCAAGTTTGGCAAAGCTGATTTTCCTCCGACGTTTCGTAGGCAAATGTTCTCAGCAGGTCAGCAGAACGGGGGAGGGGGGCAGCTGGATTGCACCATGTCGGGCTAAAATCGCTCCGCGTGAGGTACGTGTGGGCGTGTTCTCGATTCCGCGAATCGCTGTATACCCACGTCTCTTTTATCCACCCCTCAGGAAAGCAGCAGTAGCAGCAGTAATGACGATTCGAGACGATTTGGAGCGAAATTCTACTTGGGGTGTGAACAACTCCACGAAGAGACAAACGCAGTCAAGAGCCTTCCATTGTGCCCGGCCAACCCTGAACCGACACACACTCAATCCCGCTGCGGAAAGAAGTGTCATTATAGATTTCTTTCGTCCTGTCTCTTGCTTCTGTGTGGCTGTATTTTTTCTATTGGTTTTTGGTGTGTGCTTTAAGGTAACTTGGATACAGAAGTAATTGTAATTATATTCCTTTAACACCTCCCTTACACCCCCCTATAAACACAGGGTGTTTCACAGGGTAGAAGGTAGCATTGCTGGTTCAAAGCCACTGAAAATGTTAGAAAGTAAATATCCACGGCATTTTAGTGTACGTGTGTGTGTGGAGGATGGGGAGGCTTCTCCATTTTAAATATCCCACCTTTTTCCGTTCACAGTTTCGCCCCTGCTGATGGCCTGTCAAAATTGGCAGGAAAAAGACCAGGAAAAAAAAACAATAAAGTTGAGAACCCAATGGGGTAATTAAACATACGAAACCTGAAGAGGGCATTAGTAGTTTGATGTTCTAACCATGGGTACAGTTCTGTCCTGAGATTGACGGAGGGTGTATATATACTGTATATATATATTCTTTTTTTTACGCTGTATATGCTTGGTGTTAGGACGGGCTGGACCGCGGCAGAGATAAGATGCGTCCGTTTTTCCTGCCGCCATTCATGTGGGTGTACGGTATGTGTTCCTCGTAGATGTTCCTCTGGGTACCATCGTCCCGCAGAGAGCACGAGGAAGGGTCTAAGGGGGTGCTCTCCATGTTCTCGAAATCCATCTCCAAGTCGTCCGTCTCGGGCGGCTTGTTCTCATCGCTGTAGAAGAAGGAGACCTCCTGGAAACTGGGGTGCAGTTCATCCTTGAACATCTCGATGATCTCCAGGAAGGTTGGGCGCATCTTGGGGTTATACTGCCAACACATCTGCATCAAGCTGTGTCTGGAAAAGGGAGGGGGGAAAATGATGCAGGTCCGAGCACTACCAGGTGTATGCAAATGCAGCATCTATACATGGTCGGCACTTGTGTGGAATTCTCATGTAAAAGGTATTTATTAAAGGAGCAAGAGAAAGGTCCACGGTGGTGACTGAAACATTGACCCTTTACTAAATAAGTTTTTGGGAGAAGTTTATCTGTAAAAGCAGGGAGAATCCAGCCATAAGAACCAGCCATAGACAGCGAAATACTTAAAGACTGGAGAAACCCTCAAAGAGAGAGGGATACATAGCTCCTACAGTGTACACAACCACAGGCTTACATTACAGGTTTATACACTATACTGGGCACTAGTGGGAGGATGGGTGGATTGTGCTAAATGAGTATGGAAGTGTCTAAAAATAAACTTAAATCAACTCTTAGTTAAAATAATGAAAACCTGCGTCAAACAGAAACTTAATAATAATAAAAAAAACAGAGAAAACTAGTGCGTAGATATAAATATCTAAACCCTCCTAAGTGGAGGATCAATAGTGATCAGTGCTGCAGAAATTACAGCTTGTTAGCAGTGCACAGATTGCCCTGAATAGCATTTAGGTGTCAATTAACCTCCTAAGCTTGGTATAGTATCCATATATCTTAGCAACAATATAGCAACCTCTCTATACAACAGCACACCCATCAGCCTAAGGCTACGGCTCCACTGCCTGCGCTGCACGCGCGCCTGCCAGGATGGCGGCACGTGCAGCCGAGTTCCCCGGTCTGCAGAGAGCTGCAGGGGAAAAGACAAGGGGGGGGAGGGGGAGGGGCGTAACGGGTGAGCGGACATGACGACACCCGGCAGATTCACCCTCATTGGCTGAACCGCTGGGGCGCGTGGCCTAGTGCTCTGTCGCTAGTTCTAATCACAATATGAATGTATGTCTGAAAAACGCGCAGCGCAGCGGCCGCCCCTCGCAGCGGCCCCGGCCCCATTGAGGGGCGGCTCTTGTCCCTGCGGGCGCTGCCGTAGCCAGTGGGGACCAAGCCTTAGAAAAGACGGCTCCTGTCACCACACATCGCCCCGACAATCCAACCCACAACCGTGGCACACAGCTTTCACCTGCTACCTCCAAAAGTGCTCACGCATGACAGAACGTTTCTGGACGAAATCCCGCTCAAAAGCAGACTTCCTCCACTATAAATATATGCTCTCCTCCTATATCCCTTCTCCATCCAACTATAGATACACCACCTCTAACACACCCCTCCCGAGACCTCGCCACATACTTTACAGACAAGATTAAGTTGATCAGACATGACATCTCTTCATGTAAAGCTCCACGCGCATCACCTATCTCCCCTCGTACACCTAAATCCACACTCAGCTCATTTTTCCCTGGGACTGAGGATGAGGTCTCCGTGCTCCTCCTCATCTCGCCCTACATCCTGCCCCCTTGAGCCTATTCCCTCACATCTCCTCCGCACCATCTCTGGCACACTAAGCCCCACCCTGACTCACCTTTATAACCTCTCTCACCCCTGGCACATTCCCATCTTCTTTCAAACATGCACTCATCACGCCCATTCTCAAGAAACCCACACTTGACTCATCCTCCCCATCTAACTACAGCCCTATCTTTCTTCTCCCCTTTGCCTCCAAGCTACTTGAGCGACTTGTATACATAACCATCTGACCCACTTCTCCATCTCCCCGCTTGACACTTTACAATCTGGTTTCCGTCCTCTACACTCCACCGAGACATCACTAACAAAAGTAACCAATGACCTACTCGCTGCTAAATCGAAGGGTAATTTCTCCATACTAATTCTCCTGGATCTCTCCACTGTCTGACACTAGTGATCACCCCCTTCTCCTGAATCATCTTCACTCCATTAGCTCCCGTGATGCAGCCTTCTCATGGCTCATGTCCTGTCTGTCCAACTGCTCCTTCGGTGTTTCCTTCTCTGGTGTCTCCTCTTCTTCCCTCCCGTTTTCTGTTGGAGTCCCGCGAGACTCTGTCCTTGGCTCTTCTCACTCTGCACCTCTTCTCTTGGTGAACTAATGCAATCTTTATGCTGGTGCTAGACTCATCTACCTCACTCACCGCTCCTACTGCTCCGCTACATATATCCCTACACTGGCTTCCCATAGCCCCTTGAATGAAATGTAAAACCTTAGCAATGACTTACAGTCCGCGTCTGCTCCTTCATCACCATCTACACAAGGTGCACGTTTCCCGTGATCTACACACGCTTTGTGAAAAATAAAAAAGTTTGACAAAGCGTGCGTGTATCATGCAAGACGTGCACATCGTGTACATGGCGATGAAGGAGCAGACGCTGACTGTGTGCGCCATCTCCACGGTCAGAGCTGTAACCAGGGCTTTTGATACAAGTCCCTTCAGTCTCTGGGCAGGGTGCAATTTATCCTCTAGCAGTCTATACTTTAAATGCAGACTATACCCGATCCTCTCACATTTTCTTAGTTACGCGCTGAATAAACAGCATGAGGTTTGGATTTGGACTATCTGCTATTACGATTAGACACACACCGATTGCCTTTCCGCTCTCTGATGAACTAATTGAATAACGATTAGTATCTGTGATAGTTTTATCTCTAAACCGTACTCGTGGCACTTTGCAAATCATGCAGACGCGTGATACATATGCCTTCGATATATTGTTGCTAAGATATATGGATACTATACCAAGCTAAGGAGGTTAATTGACACTTAAATGCTATTCATGGCAATCTGTGCACTGCTAACAAGCTGACATTTCTGCAGCACTGATCACTATTGATCTGCCACATCGGAGGGTTTAGATATTTATATCTACGCACTAGTTTTCTCTGTTTTTTTAATTATTCATTTTCTGTTTGTAGCAGGTTTGATTTATTTGAACTAAGAGTTGATTCAAGTTTATTTTTAGATGCTTCCATAATCATTTAGCACAATCCTCCCACTACTGTCCCATAGTAACTAGCATTCACCTAGCTGCTACTAATCGAGGCACACAGGTATGTTGTATAAACCTGTAATATAAACCAATGGCTGTGCACACCGTAGGGGCCTTTTATCCCCCTCTCTGAGGGTTTCTCCGGGCTTTGTTCCTACATCATCTGATAGTATACTTTTGAAAGGAATACTCCGGTATTTGTGTTTTCTGTAAGAATATTTTCATTAACACTTTCAAGGCTGAGCAAGGGACACTGTTCTGTTTCTCAACCGTAAAATACTTGGCTTATTGACCTTCAGCAATGGAACTAATGTATTTACTGTTAACACTTTTTATTTGACCAGAAGTGCTCTCCAAAATGCTGTAGAGTTTAATGTATATTATTGGCGTAATATTTATGCATGGGTTGAATAGTACACCACGCAGAAATGTGACCCATGTTCCATGCATACAGGTGCGACATACTAACCACCAAGCTACAGCCCTGGCCACATAACAGTATGCTTATTCCAAGACGTTGTGCCATTTTCTTTTTTGTCTGGCACCTGTTGTCCACTGGGGATTATTTTCTGCCTATCTGGGGTCTTCACTGATGTGTAAAGCAATGAGTCACTTGGGAGTTGGGTCATTATACGGCCACGTGGGAGGATCTCACCTCTTAGTAACCCAGCTCCTAAGTATCAAGCATTGATAGTAACGCAGTAACATCAGCACCAACATAGACCATTATCTGACCCTAGTGGTAACCAAGCTCCTTAATGCTCTTAGACACAGCAGCATTGTTGTAAGTTACACAGTAGATGAGGTTGAAAAAGAGACATGTCCATTGAGTTTACCCTTTGCTACACTATAACTGGGTGAGATACTCAACCTTTATTTATGGTTGTATTGATCCAGAGGAAGCAACGCTCAATGCTCTTTTGCCTTGTAACTTATTCTGCATATCCCTCTATACCTTTCCCTTCTAAAAATATGTCTGACTTATTCTTCAATGTATATGCTGTATCTGCCATCACAGTCTCTATGGGTAGTAAATGTTACTGCACATACTGTACAAATCCCTCTACTCTGCTGCCGGGAAAATCTCCTTTCCTCCAATCTCAAAGGATGCCCCTGTGATGTATGTACTGTCCTTGGGATGAGATGTTCCCTTTTTCTTGATACTTACAGCCTGGGAGGGCAGCCATCGGGCTTGTCCAGGGACCCTCCGTCCATGACAAATTTAAGAACCTGCTCGTTAGAGAGCCCCTGATAAGGCTGCTCAGCCAAACTCGTTATCTCCCACAGTACGACCCCAAAGGACCTAAGGAAGAAACACACGAGCGTGTTAAAAAGCACCAGGGCTGTGTATACAGAGAGAGCTATGGAATCTGCTTCTGAGTGAGACCTTCATGAGATGTTAATGGCTACAACTCTGACGTCAAAGAGAGAGACGTCACCTAGTAAGACTGCAGCAGCTAAAAAGAGAATGAGAAAGAAAGAAAAGGATGAGGAGGAAAGGAAGAAAGGAAAACGACGAGAGTGCAGAGGGAGAAAACAGAGAGAGAAAGAGTTTGTGGAAGAGAGAGAGAAGAGACAGAGAGAGGGAGACAGAGAGGGATAGAGGGACAGCTTTCCAAATGATTGATCCTGCTACTCCACCAAAAAGGGGAACAGGCGCAAACGGATCATACCACACGTCAGAGTAGGTGGTGAAAACCCCGTCTTTCAGGGATTCGGGAGACATCCACCGGACGGGAAGCAGGCCCTTCCCCCCCTTCCGGTAATAATCCGTCTCGTAGATATCTCGGGTCATCCCGAAATCTGGAAAAGAACCGACATAGTGTTTACAACCTCAGACAAACAGCGGTGAGATATACAAGAGCCAGGATAGCGGGCGGAAAGCCCAAAGGAAATGAACACGGAACTATACATGGCAGCTGCATTACATTAACATGATGTAGGCATCCAGTATATATTATATATCAGATTAATGAAAAGGAAAAAGAGCGGATCAACAACATCCCAGAATATACACAAGTGTTTACAAACAGAGAAAATGTAAAGTTTGTAACACAGAAAGAATGAGTGTGTGAAAGGGGCGGGGGGGAGAGAGAGTAAAAGGGGGGCAGAGAAAGAGTGTAAAAAGTGGAGAGCGCGCAAGGGACGAGGGACGAGAGAGCCAGCACGAGGGGCGAGAGAGCCAGCGCGAGGGGCGAGAGAGCCAGCGCGAGGGGCGAGAGAGAAAGCACGAAATTGGCCAGAGAGAGTGCGCAAGGGGCGAGACAGGAAATGGGACGAGAGAGGGGAGAGTAAGATGTGGAGTCATTAAAATAATGTTCTAAAATGCTTACGTCCTATAATTAAACAACTTCATGTGCCATTACCACCAATTAACGCTGGTCCTAGGAGGGACTAACACTTTAACAGCTGAGCAATGCCACCACAGAGGAACAGCCGAGCAATACCACCACAGAGGAACAGCCGAGCAATGCCACCACAGAGGAAAGGCTGAAGCATGCCACCACATAAGGAACCACCGAGCAATCCCACAAGAGGAACGCTGAGGCATGCCACCACAGAGGACAAGCCGAGCAATGCCACCCAGAGAACAGCCAGGAGTCAATGCCCAACCACAGGAACAGCGAGAATGCCGACCACAGAGCCGACCACCAAGAACGCGAGCAATGCCACCACTAGGAACAGCCGAGCAATGCACCACGAGAGGAACAATCCGAGCAATGCATCCAGAGGCGGATTCCAACCACAGATGACAAGCCGATGCAATGCCACCACATGAGGAAAGGCCGAGCAATGCACCACAGAGGAACCGCCGAGTCAATGCCAACCACAGAGATACAGCTGAGCATAAAGCAACCAACCTTACAGAGGAACACCTGAGCAAATGCCACACAGAGAAAGCCGAGCATATTGCCCCAGATTTGGACACCGAGACCCCCACCGACTTCTCGCATCCTTCCTAGCAGGCCTGTGCATGTCTCCCAGCTCCGAGCATCCCCACATGCTACCGAGCATCTTCACTACAGCAGCACATCCTTTGAGCATGCTTCCCTCACAGTAGGACCCTGCCGACGGCTGCCACCATCAGAGGAACACCTCGGAAGCCAACGAGTACAGCCAGCATCACACGGAGGAACACAGCAGCCACACAAGGAATCACCATCATGCCCACAGAGGAATCACAGCCGAGCAATGCCACCCACAGAGGAACAATCCGACTCCAACATGGCACACGAGCATTATGCCACCACATAGGAAACAGCTGAGCCAATGCCACCACGACCTAGATACCCACCGAGGAACATCCGACATGCCTTACTCACAGAGGAACTCGCCGAGTTCAATGCCACCAGGAAGCTGAGCAATGCCCACAGAGGAACAGCCGAGCAATCCACTCACAGAGGAACACGCCGAGCAATGCCACCACATAGGAACAGCCGAGCAATGCCCCACCGAACCAGAAGAAACAGCGCAGCAATGCAACCACAGAGGAACAGCCGACAGATGCCACATCCGCACCAAGAGGAACAACGAGCAATGCCACCACAAGGACCAGCCGAGCAATGCCACCACAGAGGAACAGCCGAGCACAATGCCACACCAGAGGAAGCAGCTGAGCATGCCACCACAGAGGACAGCCGGGCAATGCCACCACAGAGGTCACTCCCAGCCGACATGCCACCTAGGACAAGAGCTAACAGTCCGAGCATGCCCACAGAGGAACACCCGAGCATGCCACCACAGAGGAACAGCCGACCAATTCCCACCACAGGAGGAACATCCAGAGCAATGCCACCACATGAACCGCCAGCAATCCACCACAGAGAACCAGCCGAGCAATGCCACCGCCACAGACACCAGCGAACAAGCCGAGCAATGCCACCACAGATGAACAGCTGAGCAATGCACCCACAAGAGAACAGCCGAGCATGCCACCACGAGGAACAGCGCAGCAGCAATGCCAACCACAGAGGAACAGCCGAGCAATGCCACCACAGAGGAACAGCCGAGCAATGCCACCCACAGAGCAACATGCCGACGCGAATGTCCACCACAGAGAAACAGCCAGCAGTGCCACCACAGAGGAACACCGAGGCATCCACCACAGAAGTAACAGCCGAGCAATGCCACCACAGATGACAGCCGAGCAACTGCCTCCACAGAGGAACAGCCGATCGCTCCTCGCCACCCGAGAACAGTGCCGAGCATGCCCCGACCAGAAACCAAGCCGAGCAATTGCCACCACAAGAGGAACAGCCGAGCAATGCCACCACAGAGGAACAGCCGAGCAATGCCACCAAGAGGAACAGCGACAATGCCACCACAGAGAAACGCTGAGCAATGCCACCACAGAGGAACAGCCCGAGCAATGCCACCAGAGGAACAGGCTGAGCATGCCACCACAGAGAGACACGCCCGAGCTCAATGCCACCACAGAGGAACAGCCGAGCAATGCACCACAGTAGGAACAGCCTAGCATTGCACAACAGAGAACAGGCGAGCAATGCCACCACAGAGGAACAGCGACAATGCCCACACATCAGATGCACAACAAGCATCGAGCAAGCCCAACCACAGAGACACGCCGAGCAATTCCACCACATAGGAACACCCTGCATGCCACCACAGAGGAAAGCTCGAGCAATGCCACCACAGAGAACAGCCGAGCAATGCCACCCACAGGGAACAGCCGCAATTCCACCACAGAGTGAACACCTAGCAATGCCACCACAATGGAACAGCCGACAATGCCCACCACAGACGCGATCACCACGGAACAAGCTGAGCAATGCCACCACAGTAACGCCGATCATGCCCACCACAGAGACTGAGAACCACCCCAGCAGCAATGCCACCACATTAGAACACCGAGCAATGCCACCACAGAGGAACATGCCGAGCAAAATCCCACACAGAGGAACACCGAGCAATGCCACCACAGAGGAACACAAGCCACCACAGAACCGAGCAAGGCCACACCACAGAGGAACAGCCGAGCAATGCCACCACAGAGGAACAGCCGAGCAATGCCACCACAGAGGAACACGCGAGCAATGCCACCACAGAGGAACAGCGAGCAAATGCCACCACAGAGTAACATCCGAGCAATGCCACCACAGAGGAACAGCCCGCAATGCCACCACAGAGGAACAGCCGAGCAATGCCCACCCACCGAGCAAGTGAACAGACGCGAGCAATGCCACCACAGAGAAGCCGAGCAATGCCACCTTACTAGATGAACAGCCGAGCAAATTTGCCCACATCAGGAGACAGCCGAGCAATGCCACCACTACAGAGGAACAGCCGAGCAATGCCCACACGGGAAGACCGAGACAAGTCCCACACCAGAGAAGCGAGCCACAATGCCACCACGAGAACAGCCGAGCAATGCCACCACATGGACACACCGAGCAATGCCACTCAGCCAAGAGGAAAACAGCCGAGCAATGCACCACAGAGGAACAGTCCGAGCAATGCCACCACACCGCGAGGAACAGCCGACAAGGCACAACAGAGGAACAGCCGAGCAATGCCACCACAAGAGGAAGAGCTGAGCAATGCCACCACAGAGGAACAGCCGAGCAATGCCACCACAGAGGAACAGCCGAGCAATGCCAACCCCTTTCTCCACAGAGGACACCGCCTATGCAATTGCCAACCGAAAGAGGAACAACGAGCAAAGCCACCAACACAGCAGGATAGAGCTTAGTCAATGCCAATACCATCCTTAAACACTCCAGAGGTACATAGTCCTCCATGCAATGCACCACCAGAATCACCCGTCTGGAACAGTCGTACTCCGAGCAAATGCCACCACAGAGCGAACATTATCCATACAGCACCTCTGAGTGCCATGGCAATGCCCACATCACCTCCCCCCTCCCACAGAGGACCACTCCTAGCCATCCACCACAGAGAACATCCGGGCCAATGCCCAACCCCACAGAGGAACATCCGATGCACTGCCCCACAAGAAACCCGAGCATGCCGATCCTTACAGAGGAACACCTAGCAATGCCACCACGATGGAACAACCGCCGAGCAATTCCACCACAGAGGAAAAAAACACAAAAATACAAATAGCATCCGCAGCAATGTCCACCACAGACAGGAACAGCCGATCAAAACGCCACCCACAGAGGCAACGCACGTGCAATGCCCCACCACAGAGGACCAGCCCGTAGGCTTATGCCACCACAGACCACATCCTGAGCAATGCACCACTCAGAGAACAGCCAGCCAATGCCCACCACCGATACACACCAGCAATGCCACCACATAGGAACACCGCCGAGCATGCCACCACAGAGGAACAGCCGAGCGATTCCACACAGAGGAACGCCGAGCCCATGCCCACCACAACGAGGAAACAAGCCTCAGCAATCCTAACCACAGTCAGGCGACCCAAGCCTAGAGCTAAATGCCCACCCAGAGAAGAACTGCCAGACGCAAGTGCCACCACAGAGGAACATCCACACAAACTGCCCGACCTCCCTTACAGTGGACACAGCCGATTCAATGCCACCACAGGTGCCACCGACAGAGACAGCCGATGCAATGCCCACCACGTAGAGGAACAGCCGAGCAATGGTCCACCACAGAGGAACAGCCAGCAATGCCACCACATAGGAACCAGCCGAGCAATTCCAGCACAGAGGAACAAACGAGCAATGCCACCACAGGGAACAGCCGAGCAGTGCCACCAACAGAGGAACATCCCGGCATTCCAACCACAAGAGTAACAAACCACAGCCGACAATGATGCCACCACAGAGGAACAAGGCAGAGCATTCCACACAGAGGACAGCCTAGCAATGCCACCACAAGAGGAACATCTTTTTCTGTACCGGACACCTAGGGAACTGTCAGCACCTAATGTACATGCACCTTTAACCCCTCACCTTGGCCTGTGAGGGCCTTCAATTGCTACCTTAACCTGCCAGTTCAAAGCTGTCATTTATTTTTTTTAATTCCGCAGTCCCATCGTGGCATCATACAATTACCACTGACAAGTGTATTCCCCTAAGTTGCTCCATTCGAGTCCTGAGATTTGTCTTCGGCTTGGGGTTTCCTCCTTCTGCTGCAACTGACAGACAGTGTCTGTGAGGAGATCAATGTTACCTAGGCAAAGCGCACTAGATTCTTGTTTCACTGTATAGAGGGCGGGCTCTAAAAAGGTGAGCCTGTGTCGGATGAGGGGATCTGTCATTTGTAAATGGTTGCTATAGGACAAAAATGCTTAATCCATTTCATACATGAAAAAACTGTCCTTAATTAAAATTGTTTTTTTTTAATTATTTTTAAACTGCTCCAGTATTTTCTTCAAATATTATAAAAAAAAAAAAATACAACACAGTATATCAACAATACATCAAAAATCAAGACCATCATTAACAATCAACATCACATCAACCATCAATCTATCATATCCCTCATCGCAAAATAACTGAAATCTCAATCACAAAATTGACAAATCAAACAGTCAAACAAAAAACATTTCATCAACAACATTCATAAAAAACTCACGACCATATATAACACATTTAATGTCTCATTAGTTACACATAATTTTTGATCGATCATCATAACATAACAATAATAAAACAATAAGTAAATAACAACCTCATCAATATTATTTCATCACATCACAAAATCACATCAATAACAATAAATCACAATAATCATCACAAAAAAATACCAAATTTCAAACATCACAATAATCATCATCATACCAACCAATCAATTTTGCTCATTAACAAATAAAACAATTAAATCATGGAAAATCAAAAAATCTCAACACATTACAAAATAAATATTCTCTCACAATCAATTAAACAAAACATCAAATAAACACACAGCAAACACACAACATTCAATCAACCACAAATCTCCTCCATACACAATAATTAATTTACATTCCACAAAACACATACCATAGAATTACATTAATCTTCAAATTTCTCAAAAACACAATCATCCTTCATCTGACAAACCAAATGTTCCTCAAATTTGACATATTACACTATCATGCATAACATACATCTCAAATTTTTTATCTCACAATTCAAACCAATCCCATTCTCATACCATCATGCATGTCATGAAATGCATAGAATCTCATCTCTCATACAATAGTCATACAGGAGATACAATTAAACAATAAAAACACCTCATCGACTCATCCAATCAATATATCTCACATAACAACGATAATCATACACACATTCATATGACTCTACTCAATATCACATCACAATAAATGCACTCAATAACATACACTCACATATTTCCACACGATCTACATACAAAAATACATTAATACTCTCAACACTACACATTAAACAAACACAAAAAAATCCTAAACAACATAATATAGACACCAATTCCATCATCTCAACAAGATACAAATATCTCCCAAATACTAAACATTTTTCATGCTAACAAGCTTAATCAAGCATCAAAAATCATATTATAATTTGCTCCAAACAATAATTTCATCCACAATACAATAGTGACAATAATTATCAACATTATCTATCACCTCACTCAGGATTCTAAACATAAACACATAATCAAATATAACAAAATATAACATATAATACAAATCACATCACCAATCATACCACACTCCAATATCTCAAAACCAACTCTCTCAGCATGTCAATTCGATCTCTCAATCCTATCAATACAGCTCTCCCCTATCAATTTATAAATTCATCTCACATAATTGATATTTCTAGATAATCAGTCATTATCATTACCAGACACAAAATCTCAATTCTCATTTCATTCTCGTCAACAATCATACCATTTTACATTAACTTCATCCTCATCAGTCTCATTCATTCAGAACATCGACAACACATCAATTCATCATTCCAAATTTCAAAAATAAAAGATCATATCTAAAGGCTACTAAAATCAGCACATACCTCCCACGAATCTCACACAAATAATACCATACAAAAATCAACACACAAAATCAATCCCCACAATATTGAACTACTAAAAATCTCACCAAATACAACAAAAAAATCCATAACAAAATTCTCAACATAATCACAAAATACCAATAATATACACATTTCAAAAATCTTTCTTGCAAAAATTTCATTATCATCGACATATATACAAACACACAATAATAAAATTTAAACGACAAAATTAATCATCATATACTCCTCAATATAGGTAAAAAATTAATCATATCCAACTCTCTACAAACATGCAATATCCATTCCATATTCAACTCTCCATATATGTTAAAACAACATTAAAATACAAATCATCAAATTATTATATACAATTCACTCATCTCTCATAATAATTTATTAAATCTCAATTCTCAGTCTCAATCTACCAAATTCAACACAAATCATAACAAAAAAATATAGATTAAAAAACCAATAACATCAAAACCCCATATACCAAATCAACTCATTTATTCATATAATACACAAAGCACCATTATATAGTACGCAATACAACACATAATCAAATTTAGACATAAATCCATCATTACATATACAATGCAGCGACAAAATTTCTCACAAACATCAATCATCACCATCATTAACTTCTATATAGAATTCATCACATCCAACATCAATTTCAATCATAATATTCTCAATAAACAAGCATGACCCACACAAAAAATATCATTAAAAAAATATGAACCACAATATATTTATATAATAATTACAGTCTTTCTCAAATAATCATATGCTTTCTCCTATCAGCAGTGTTGATGGTTCTTTCAGGTCCAAGTCATGGACAAACGGGACATCATTATCAAAATCTAATAAATATTAACAAAACATAATCTTATCATTTAATTAAAAAAATTCTCATATTTTCCTATCTATTCAAATGCCGATAATATACCAAATTCAACATTATACATATCATATTCATACAATAATCACAAAAATAATAAACAAACAAAACTCATACAAATTCAGAAAAAACAAAGTCTCGAATATCACATTACATATAATATAACAACACAAACAAACTTACAAGTCATATTTCTACTATAACAAATAAATATATAATCACCATTTTATCACCAACATATTCACATTATCAAAATAATTCATATTTACAAATGATATTTACTCATATTTTCAGTGAAGTACATTCATACATACCAAAAACATCACATATTAACTTTTAAATTTTCTCATCACATATTACAAACAATAAAATAGGAATAAAATCTCAAATTACCAACAATAAAAAGAACACATAAAGAAAATCACATCTCAATATCACAACCAAAATCACATCCTCAAACAATTATTACATTTTATTATCATTAGCACATCATAACTCAATCGCCCTTCTCATATAAAAGACACAAATCTTCATTATCCCATCTGATCAACCCACATGCCTCCCTGGCCCTCCTTTTCCTCTTAAAATCACCGGCGTACGCTACCATCCCACCACTTGCTCACTCGCTTACCAGCCCCTACTCCCAACCAAAACTTCCTCCACTCCCCCACGTCCCCTCCTCTTCTCCTTACTAATATTCGTCACCATCATTATTACACATTTAATACTTTCTCAAAACAGACATCATTACACTTATATAATCATAAATAGACAATTCTCACAATAACTCACAATTCATCTAACTAAATTCAAATCAATCATAACAAAAAGTCATTTAATACATCATGTATCCTTCACTCTCATCCTACTCAAAACTCTCTAGCTTTTTTTCTTCATCCTTTCTTTCATTTCTCCTCAAAAACACATCAACATTTAAAACTCAAATTACAAAACTCAAATATAACTGTTAAAAACATAAAGCATCTACATATCATATATTAAATTTTTTCAACATAATTTCAGTAGAGTAAGCAACCATTTTCACCAACACTACCCACACATTTTATCTTATCTCATACTAACATAAATATCAATCTTCTCAAACGGACTGCACTTCTGGGCCATCATCGGAAAGCACCCATTTTAACAGCGTTCGCCTTCTACTGTACTTCTCTTTTTGCATATTTCTGTCACACCTTTCCATCCACCATACTCAACTAACAGTTATACAAAAATATTCATTAATTTTTAGAGCATAACACAAATATCTCAATAAATCATTCATTCAAATTAGTACGAACTGCTTATTATTTAAAAACAAAACGCACATGTAGGATATTGCTGGAACTGCAGCTTTAACATGCAAAGCAACGACTTGCAGCCCCCATCCTCCTCACTCAAATTCCAGCGCACGCACCTCCTATTTTCACCGTGAAATCCTCCGCCACCATACAGTTTCGGGCGGCCAGGTCCCTGTGCACAAACTTTTTGGCGTTGAGGTACGCCATCCCGTCTGTGATCTCAGCCGCCATCTGAATCATCTCCCGCAGAGTGGGGATCGGGCGGCCGGCGTTAAGCTGGGGAGGAGACACATTGGATTAGGTCATCGCAAACGTTTGCCGTACTAAGCGCCTCTCTACACAGCTCTATCGGGACATGCTGGAGATGCATATAGAGCAGCAGTTACAACAGAGCCTGTTTTAGATCATGATATATCATGACGTCCACCTGAATCTCACTAGGATTTAAAGGAACCGTTCCTGCTACTGATCATTTTTTTTTTTTTACAGGGTGGGAACCTGTTGCCCCCCTGAGCAAATCGGCACTATTATCAGCTCTGGGGACCCCTCAGTTCCGGAGATACTTAGCGGCGAAGATACCGGGTTTAAACCAACCACAGGGTAAACAAAATGGCTGCCAAATTTCAGGCCAATAGGAAGCTGCATCTTAACCAGTTGTTGCTTCCAATTGGATGGCCATTTAAATCCCCAGGAATACCGGATTTAATCCCGTAAAAAAAAATGTAATGGTAATAATTGTAATAAAATATGACTATATATTGTAATATGTCCCAGAATGTCACTAGGATTGAATATTGTTTGGATATTAATATTACAATAATCATTGTTTGGAAAATATGCTGACATATCCCAATTTCTACTGGATTTAGTAAAACAATTATAAAATTAATACAACTAATATTGCTGGCACAGGTCACAGAATTTACACAGGATTTACTGGCATTTTGCAACAAAATATCACAATATATTGCCACATTTATCAGAATTTCACCACAATGTCCTTACCGTTTGTAAAACAATGATAACATTTTACACACTGCAACATACACCAGACTTTCACTACTATTTAATAGGATTGCTGGCAAACTCATAATAAATGATAAAAAGCAATATTATTTTCACAATACATTGCAATTTGTTGGGACATATACCATAATACCATTGGGACAAAAATATCACATCTCACACGTCTGCAACCCTGCCATTCCCCATTATCTCTTAGCATACAGTGCTTCTACTGCAGCCAGGGATTCTGGGTAACGACATGCAAATGAGCACACACACTCACTTTTTGCTTCATAGCCATTTAAACATGGACACCTATACGCTTATGCCTGCTGTATTGCACGGCTTTTAAGCACAGCCAGGGTTAAAGAAGTGCAGAGCCAGTAACCCTCCTCACAGACAGCTTTTGAACCTTTTGACTCATCAGTGTGAGGCTGGTTACTGGCCTTGCAATATGAATCTGGTAGTGGTTACAATCCTATCAAATGGAATAATGCTGGGCAGCGCAGGGAGAACAGTTTGCTGCTACAGCTGATATTATTGTGCGACCTCATACCAACTCCGTTCTATCTTCCCGCATGGCGAGCGGCGGAAAAGCCTGACTCACCTCAGATTCAGGACGCAGTGCGCGCAGGTAACTTTTAAGGTCCCCGTGTCCCATCAGCTCCATAATGACCAGCGAGGGCTGCCCCTTTGACACTACGCCCAACAGTCGCACCTGTAACGGAAGCAAGAGACAGTGCAGTGAGGCCCCAACCCAAAGAGCTTACAGTCTCACCGTGCAGCGGAGCACTCGTGGAGACTTTCAAAAGGAACTATGCTGCGGTCACCACTTGGCTCCTCCCATGATGGACATAAATTTATATATCTATATATAATATATATATATATATATATAATATATATATATATATATATAATTATATATATAATATATTTATATATATATATATATATATATATAATCTGTGGTTCTATGTGCTAATTCTTTAATACAATTATTGCTTGTGGATACCCGCTGAGTGCTGTCGCCTCTTTGCCACCTTTATTGTTGGTAACGTATGCGTTATTAGTTTTATAGTACAAGCAATATATATATATATATATATATATATATATATATATATAAAAATAATCGTACCCAAAATCGTGGCACAGCCATGAGGAAGGTCGCTCTCTGCAGACCGAAACGTTGGTTGAAGTGCCTGTATTTTCTTCAATACATACTGCATTTGAATATACTCCTAGTGTGCTGTCTCCTAATTACTGGACCTCAATCTGGTAATATCATCTCTATTTATTATCTATGGGATTAGCATCTGGATACGTGAGTGCTGGTTGCGGCAATTTAATATATATATATTTATATATATGTATATCCAAAATCGTGGCAAAAATGTACAGTACTGCTACTTTTTAACCTACAGTCCCAAGTACTGCTACTTTTTTTTATTTGCAACCACAGGGCACAACTTACAATTCCCCCTATAAACTACTCTATTCTACTTGTGTGCAAAGATTAGTTGAAGCAGCCATAATATAATAAGGACTAACCCCATAATATTATATTGTCCATAAATATATTGATCATGGATTAAAGCCTTGATCAACATGAACTAGTCTTTGCCGATACGTGGAAACGGCATATTCTGGATCGCTTCCGTCTGCACCTTTGAAACACGGTTCTATCAAATGTAGTAAGACTCATTTTAAAAAGCACATATACGGCACAAAATAAACCGTATGTATATAAGCTGTGAAGACTGCTGGCTGTTTGGGTTAACCCCTCTGCTTCCAGAGAGGCCAGCAACACACGGCTATGCTCTGCAATGTGTTGCAGGCCTCTCTGGAAGCAGAGGGGTGAGGAGAACAAGGAGCAGTACTGCTAGTTTCGATTAGCGCCAGGACGTACCACGTGTTGGCAGCTGAACCCCTTCATGACCGATGCCTCGTTGAGGAACTCTATTCTCTCGCGCAGGCTGGCCGACTCGTTCACCGTTTTCACGGCCACCCGCACTTCCGGCTCCCCTTTTATGATATCCTTTGCGATTCCCTCGTACACCATCCCGAAAGATCCTTGCCCCAGCTCCCGCAAGAGGTTGATCTTATCCCGAGGCACCTCCCACTCGTCCGGGATGTACACTGCGGGAGGCAAGGGGCCGTCACTTGGCTACAGTTTGTGCCATATAGTTTAATACATCCCAGAATGTATACAGGATTTTAGATCTGGATCACAATATATTCTGCAATATATTCCAGATTTTCACTGGGATTTAATAGTTACATAGTTTATCCAATGATGTCTCATAAGGGGGAAAATACATTCCTTCCTGACTCCAAATATTGGATTTCTCTTTGGATCAACACCCTTCCCATGTTTACTTATTTGGTATATCCCTGTATACTTTTCCTTTCTATAAAGATGTCCAACCTTTTTTTGAAGATAGTATTGCTTATATAATAAATATTGGTTGCACATCATAGAATTTACACAGCATTTAATGACATTCAGTACATAGAGACATATTTCAGACTTTCACTTGGATGTCATATTACTGATTGCAAAATAACAATAAAATGCATTTTGTGTGCACAACACACTGCACCATATCTGCATGTATACTGAATATACTAGCCAGTATGCTGCTTGTTAAATGGGTCGGTACCAAAGAGTATTACTGGCACTGACATGGATACCAAAATCTGCCACAATTACATAGCAACGCATTGCTGACCTCTTTAGGGGATAGACTTCCTACACCCCCCCCCCCCCACACCACCACCACCATTGTGAATCCCCCAAAATGTGAATTAACCCTTATAGTGCTCATTTTCTAGGGGTGATCGGGCTGACCTCTCCAACAGAGCATATGTAAAACCTCTGGCAATGTCCAATTCTACATTCTTAGCTAAGCTGGCAATCGTTTGGTGCTCCGGCTATAAATCTGTAAAAAGCCTGATTGTGTGCCTAACATAATGGCCGCCTTTCAGTTTTAAACAATCCTTCAGTTAGTGTAAATCAGCAGCTACAATGTATCCTGATGTTACCGAGATAACATTAATCAATTGTTACAGTTTAAACTGCTGGGAACATTGGCAACAAATGATTACAAACAGAAAAGTGTTGCAAAGATCTTGCACTGCTTGGGAGGTGGACTAAAGACAGCTATAGCAAGCAAAGGATGCTTTACAACTCATTAAAAAGGGCATTAAGAGTTGTATAAAACAAAAAGCAGTCACTATTATCTAATACTACAGGACCGATTTATTTATTTATTAAAACCAACGTAGAATTTCACGTTTTGCTGCTTTAAACATGTCACTGGAATTAGTACACTTTGGTCCTAGCAGGGGCGGCCCTTTAAACTCTGTTCTAAGGCTGGGGGACTCACGGGTGTGAGGTGGGTGTGAGGTGGGTGTGAGGTGGGTGTGCACTCACCATCGCTAGCGCTCAGATACTCCGGGTTAGACGAGGCGTACAATGGTCCGGTGGGACCTTCTGCGTCTCTAAACAAACATTAAATACATGTGTGGTTATCTCGTGATCTATTTACCCGTCTTATGTACAAGCGTTTCCAGCTCTAGAGACCCTTACCTAAAAATGCAGATCCCACATAAATAGCCTGGATCCCGGAAGTTTATTTAGTGAGGGGATCCCATTAAAGCAGATTAACCAGCCATGTTTTTATTTCTTCCTACCGGGTTTTGATTATTTCTTTTTTACGTTTATCAAGATGGCCCAATGCTGCTGCTGCTGCTGGCTAATTTCGCTTACTCCACTTCGGCAGGCAGCACCGAGCTATTTTCCATGCAGACTACAAAGAGTCTCATCAGTGTATCTGTCTTATTTTGAGCTTCTCAGATAAGGTCCTGTGACTGTCACTAACCTAACCGAAAGGGGCTTCAGCAGACATTTCAGGTTTTGGGCTAACTTTGTAGTATTAAAAAAGTTTAAGAATCACTAAGCAGGGAAAAAACGAGAACAGTGAAAACAGCCTCTCCGTATTGTACAGTATGGGGTAGAGATCTATAATGGAGAATAAAGAAGCTATTCATACTGGGGGAGCTGCACCTATAGCCGGTGTGTAAGCTCAGTGTTCTTTCACCTTTACAGGCTTATTTCAACTAATACAGGTGTCAAAAACCAAACTCACCTGTTTTTCAGCATCACGTACACAAACGGCAGCACAATGAGGATCACGATGACAGCGATCACCGGGCCGATGACAATTTTCAGTATGTTATGTGTGGTATGTACTGGAAAGAGAGAGACCAGGGACAGTCAGGCGGTGCAAATATTCTGTTGTGACAGATTGTAACCTCTTTCCTGCCAGATGGGCGCAGTGATATAACATGCAGAGCAATGCCATGCTGGCAGCGTAGGGGGGAAAGGTGCCCTCTGCATTAGGACTCAGCAGCTCTAAAGGGCAGAGGTCTTTAACCACTGCACAAATTTACTACTACAATGGTACACACGCAAACACACAGAATAGGTTGAGACACCGATACACACGCTATCACATTGATACGAAGATTAATACTTTCAATAGTATACATTACCATGCTGATACAAACACGCTAGCACACGGATACAAAGATAAAAGACACTATTGCACACACGCACACACAAAGATTAACACACCGATATACATATAGTCACACACTTACACCCACACTGATATACATACAGTCAAACACCTCACACGCAGACAATTGGACACACTGACCCATACAATGATTCACACAAACCTGAACACGCACAGGCTCACACACGTACTTTGGTCGGGCACATAGAAATAGGTGGGTTCTGTCCAGGATCCGTTCCCGGCCAGCGATGTCGCCCGGATTTTCACGCTGTAGTTCCCCGGTGTAAGGATGCGCAGCCTGGTGCCCTGGTCGGTGGTGTACAGCTTCCGGGAGACACAGTTCACCTCCTGTAATGGGGCAGAGGGGGCGGGGGAAACATTACCGGGTTAACCAGGCTTAG
This sequence comes from Ascaphus truei, assembly GCA_036426205.1. NCBI lineage: Eukaryota > Metazoa > Chordata > Amphibia > Anura > Ascaphidae > Ascaphus > Ascaphus truei. The sequence goes on along the minus strand of WSYH01000122.1, from coordinate 207,286 downwards.
ACAGGCCTTTTTGTTAGCAGGGGAAATTCCCGGTGGGCTCCGGCATGAGGTGGGCCAAGAAGACCTAGACAGGCAAAGCATCCTGGAATGACCAGAAGACTCAGTCTGTTCTGTGTGTATCAATGTGTCAGTATGCTCTGTGTGTGTGTCTGTCTATCAGAGTGCTGTGTGTGTGTCAGTGTGCTCTGTGTGTATCTCTTATGTGGGTGTGTGTTTGTGAGTCTTTCTGCTCTGTGTGTATCAGTGTATGCGAGTTAGTGTGCTCCGTGTATATCTGTGGGGAAAAGTGGGATGGGTGTGGGGGGTGGTGACGTAAGTATGCGGTGCTGGGTGTGGGGTGTTGTGGGTGTGGGTGTGCTAGGGTGGGTGGGTTGTGTGTGTGTGTGTGTGTGTCTCTGTGAACTTTGTGTGTGGAAGAGTCAGTCTGCTCTGTGTATATCTGTGTGTGTGTATTATGTCTTTATTTATATAGCGCCATTAATGTACATAGCGCTTCACAGTAGTAATTCGTGACAATCATATAAATAACAAATAATATAAATAACAGATCGTGGGAATACGCGCTTCAGGCATAAAAGTAACATTTCGGAAGAGGAGTCCCTGCTCCAAGGAGCTTACAATCTAATTGGCAAGTAGGAAGAACGTATAGAGACAGTGGGAGGGCATTCTGGTAAGTGCGTCTGCAGGGGGCCGAGCTTGATGTATCATGTGTATAGTATTAGCCACGGTTCTACTCAAATGCTTCTTTAAGCAAGTGTGTCTTAAGTTGGGTCTTAAAGGTGGATAGAGAGGGTGCTAGTCGGGTATTGAGGGGAAGGGCATTCCAGAGGTGTGGGGCAGTCAGTGAGAAAGGTTTAAGACAGGAGAGCGCTTTAGATACAAAGGGGGTAGAAAGAAGACATCCTTGAGAAGAACGCAAGAGTCGGGATGGTGTATAGCGAGAAATTAGGGCTGAGATGTAAGGAAGGGCAGAAGAGTGTAAAGCTTTAAAAGTGAGGAGGAGAATTGAGTGTGAGATGCGGGATTTGATCGGAAGCCAGGAGAGGGATTTCAGCAGGCGAGACGCTGAGACAGATTTGGGAAAGAGTAGAGTGATTCTGGCAGCAGCGTTTAGGATAGATTGTAGGGGAGAGCGGTGAGAGGCAGGAAGGCCGGACAGCAGGAGGTTACAGTAATTGAAACGGGGGAGAATGAGGGCCTGAGTCAGAGTTTTAGCAGTAGAGCAACAAAGGAAAGGACAAATCTTTGTGATATTGCGGAGGACAAAGCAACAGGTTTTAGAAACGTTTAAGGCGGCGGAGGGCCATCCAGTATGTTATCGCAGAGAGACATTCAGAAACTTTGATTTGTACAGCTGGTGTAAGATCGGGGGTTGAGAAATAAATTTGTGTATCGTCAGCATAGAAGTGATATTTAAACCCAAGAGATGTGATTAGGTCACCTAGAGAAAGTGAAGAGGTCCCAGGACAGAGCCCCGGGTACCCCCACATAGAGATCGATAGAAGAGGAGGTGTTAGCAGAAGAGACACTGAAAGGATGATGGGACAGATAAGAGGAGATCCAGGATAGAGCTTTGTTCCGAATACCAAAAGTATGGAGAATGTGAAGGAGAAGAGGGTGGTCCTCGGTGTCAAATACTGCAGAGGTTGGTTAATATGAGCAGAGTGTAATGAGCTCTGTCTTTGGCAGCATGGAGGTCATTAGTTATTTTAGTGAGGGCTGTTTCAGTCGAGTGAGCAGTGCGGAAGCCAGATTGTTGAGGGTCTAGGAGAGAATAGGTGTTGAGAAAATGGAGCAAGCGAGAGAATACAAGACATTCAAGGAGTTTAGAGGCAAAAGGCAGGAGGGAGACAGGTCGATAGTTAGAACAGCAGGCGATAGTTAGAAAGACAGTAGGGTCAAGCTTGCTGTTTTTGAGTAATGGTAGGACTGTTGCATGTTTTGAAGAGATGGAAGTGTACTAGAGAAGAGGGGGAGTTAAAAATGTGTGTGAGCTTAGGGATTATAGTAGGAGCAAGAGGTTTTGGGACGGGAGGGATATGGGTCAGAAGGGCAAGTGGTAGAGAAGAAAGGATGTGTGTCTTGCTGATGTCCTCTTCTCACTCTACACCTGTCCCTCTGACACTATTCCCTCTCATCTCCTAAAACCTCTTGCTCCTACTATAATCCCTAAGCTCAACACATTTTTTAACTCCTCCCTCACTCTATACCTTTCCATCCTCCTTCAAACATGCAACAGTTATCCAATACTCAAAAACAGCAAGCTTGACCCTACCTGTCTTCTAACTATCGACCGTCCACCCTCCTGCCTTTGCCTCTAAACTCTGAACTCTTTGTATTCTCTCGTTTGCTACATTTTCTCAACACCTACTCTCTCCTAAACCTACAATATGGCTTCCCACCTGCACCTTGATAGCCACCGTGTATGTGAAACACGTAGGAGGGTCCACACCTCCTTTGTTGTCAGTGTGATAGACAATAATATTTTCCTATTTTTATACACGTCTCGTCTCCCTGGCAGTTTGCTGCTTGTGCATTTTATTGCATATTTTTCACACTGCTCACGTCCACTGAACCAACCTCACTAAAATAACTAATGACCTCCATGCTGCCAGACAGGGTCATTACACTGCTGCGCATATTAAACTCGCCTCTCGCAGAGCCATTTGATACTGTGGACCACCCTCTTCTCCTTCACATTCTCCATACTCTTGGAATTCGCAACAAAGATCTATCCTGGATCTCCTCTTACCTCTCCCATCGTACTGTCAGTCTCTTTTGCCAACACCTCCTCCACATCTATCGATCTCTCTGTGGGGGTACCCCAAGGCTTTGTCCTGGGACCTCTTCTCTTTTCTCTTTATACACTCTCTCTAGGTGACCTAATCAAATCTCTTGGGTTCAACTATCACCTCTATGCTGATGACACACAAATTTACTTTTCAACCCCTGACCTTAAACCTGCTATACAGACCAAAGTTTCTGAATGTCTCTCTGCTTTATCATCCTGGATGGCCCTCTGCCGACTTAACATGGCAAAAACAGACTTCATACTTCCTCCAAAACCTGGCCCTACTACCTCCTTCCACATTACTGTTGGAAGTACTATCATTCACCCAGTAGCCCAAGCACGATGTCTAGGGGTCACACTCGACTCCTCTCTCACATTCTCCTCTCACCTTCAAAAGGTAGCTAAAGACTCCCTCTACCAGGCTAATTACCCCAAAATTCTGAAAATACTGAAGGCAGACCTCTTGGTATGGACCAAATTCAATATATCATGTATGGGGAGAGTCCAATCAGTAAAGATGAACGTGTTACCAAGGCTGCTCTATCTTTTCCAAACCCTCCCCATCCCTATTGTACCCTCAGATATAGTCAAACTCCAATCTGCACTTTCTAAATTTATCTGGAACAATAAGAGACCCAGACTCAATCGTAGGTTGCTAACTAGACCTTCTAGAGCAGGCGGCCAAGCAGCACAAGCTAGTCAATGGGTAGCATGGCACGCCAACCCATCACTTAGGAGATGGGTTTCTCTCGAAGCGCATTCTATAGGCCCAACCTCCTTAGAAAATATTATCTTGCTTCCCTCTCGGGTGGGCCTTCTGACTCTCCCCTTCCTGCCGAGAATCACACACTCTCTCAGAATCTGGGACAGGCTAAAGTTTAAATACAAGCCGTGTAGCCCAAACTCTCTCATGACCCCCATTTTTGGGAACATGATTTTTTCCCCTGGATGCTCCAAGCAAATGTTCGCAAATTGGAGACAAGTAAATGTTAACAGACTCTTTGATATTAGCCACAATCTTAAAATCGTTCCCTTTGGCAATCTGGTAAAGGATAAAGGAATTCCGTCAGGTGAGATTTTTTTGTTATCTCCAGATTAGGGCCTTCTATACCAAAATCATGCCCACTGAACCAGTCTTTTTGTTTGAGAAGCTCTGTCTGGGTGCAGACTTCCACCAGAGTTTAATCACGAAGTTATATGGCCAATTCTCCCTTCCAGCTGCAGAATCCCAAGGCAAGCTTAATTTTATGACAAAGTGGGAGAATGATCTGGGGGAGGAGCTGGAAGCGGATTACTGGGAGGAAATTTTTGAATCTGTGGCTAAAAGCTCTATCTGCTCAACTACCTGGGAGAACGCATATAAAGTTATGACTTGCTGGTACAACACCCCAGAGAATATAGCTAAATATGTCCCGGGCTACGCCCCTCTATGCCCCAAAGGCTGCAATGTAGTTGCCACCCTCCTACATATGTGGTGGTCCTGCCCAAGGGTGTATGATCTTTGGAGACAGGTGAAGTCCTGGATCCAGCGGATTCTGGGTTCAGAGATTCCCATGGACCCTTGGTTGTCCCTTTTAAACAAACCACTCCAAGAACACACAAGGGCTACAAACAAGCTAATTACCCATATTTTCACAGCGACAAGATGCGCCATTTTGAGTCTATGAAAGCAGGACAAACTCCCACCAATTCTGACTATTAGAAACAAACTGTGGTTTATTTGAATGATGAAAAAACTGACGAGCTTCCTTAATGATACATTGATACCAAAATTTCCAGAAAGTCTGGTTTCCCTGGATAGCTCACGCAGGTAACCTACATCTAGACCCAGACTCTGAGCCTATAACCCCCGAGATTAACTAGCCCCACTCTTCTCCCGTAGAAAGTTTAGATGTTTCCCCCGTCGCCCATCTACAGAATATTTATTATGTCCTATTGGTATCTATTTAAGGCCCTCAGACCAGCTTTTTTATCCCAATCAAGGAAGCTCCCACACGATATTCATATTCATTCCCACCACTCGACCTTAAAACTGTTTAAAGTATGAATCTGTAATTTTTTCCTCTGCAGTATTACAAAGATACGCCATTCCTCTGTTGCTCGACTGCAAAAACTCTGACACAGACCCTTATTCTCTCCAGTCTCGATTACTGCAACCTCCTGCTGTCCGGCTTTCCTGCCTCTCACCTGACTCCCCCACAAAATATCCTAAATGCTGCTGCTAGAATCACTCTACTCTTTCTGAAATCCCTCTCCTGGCTTCCTATCAAATGTCGTATCACACACTCTATTCTCCTCCTCACTTTTAAAGCTTTACACTCTTCTGCCCCTCCTTACATCTCAGCCCTAATTTCTCACTATGCACCATCCCGACTCTTGCGTTCTGCTCAAGGATATCTTCTCTCTACCCCCTTTGTATCTAAAGCCCTCTTCTGCCTTAAACCTTTCTCAATGACTGCCCCGCACCTCTGGAATGCCCTTCCCCTCAAACCCCAACTAGCACCCTCTCTATCCACCTTTAAGATCCAACTCAAAACACAACTGCTTAAGGAAGCATAGGAGTAGCTCCATGGCTAATACTATACACGATACATAAACCTTGGCCCCTTGCAGACGCGCTTACCAGAACGCTCTCCTACTGTCTCTGGACGCCCTTCCTACCAACCAATTATATTGTAAGCTCTTTGGAGCAGGGACTCCTTTCCCTAAATGTTACTTTTATGTCTGAAGCACGTCTTCCCTTTATGTGTTATTCATATTATTTTTTTGATTGGCACGTGTATTACTGCTGTGTAGCACTATGTACATTAATGGTGCTAAATAATAAATACATACATAAATACGATGGGAGAGGTAAGAGGAGATCCAGGATAGAGCTTTGTTCCGAATACCAAAAGTACGGAGAATGTGAAGGAGAAGAGGGTGGTCCAAGCTGTAAAACAACCTTCCTCATGCACAAGAAGATGTCAGCTCTACTTATTTGAATATGGGACAAATAATTCAGGAACCTGGGCACAGAAAAGTTCAGAAGTCTCACCTCTGTCTCTCCCAGCCGGGAGAAATGCACCTCGTACAGAACGATCAGTCCGTTTGGTTCCTTGGGCTCTTGCCACATTAGATGAATGATGTTCGGCTCTGTAAACTCGTGGGTTATCAGGCCCACGATGTTATCGGCCTTAGCTGTGTAAAGAAATGACTGCGGTTACACGTGTGCTGTCCCTACCATTGCGCCCCCCCTTGCCCGGCCGTTCCCCCTTTGTGTCCTCCTTCCCACCTCTTAGATCTCACAACCGTGCTGGGTTATTGACCGTTAAGATGGTAGTTACTTTATCCTCTTTCTCCCACATAGTACTGCGCTACAGAGTCTTGGCACTTCATGAATAAATGCCGGTAATAATAATGGTTGACACGCTCAACAGTTGTTCGGAACAGTGACAGGTTAAAGATTAGACAGCTACACTGAGACCATGTAGATCCCCATCATATACACCTGCACCATAATGTACATTACAGAGTCTGTTTTCCCTGCTTAAAGCACAAAAGCGACATTTATATGACTGCCAAGACCCTCACACGTAGTGACATCACTGGACTTCACAAACCCTTATCAGAGGAGCTCAGAATGAGATTGCTTATCTGAAAAAGTCCTTTGAAGTCCCATGGAAAATTGTTCTCTGCTGCCTACTGGGGTGGAGCAAAAGAGAACAACTAGGGGCTGGCATGTGAACAGTCTGCACTGCAGGTTTGGGGCTGCTAGGAAAAAGTGAAAACCATCAAAAACAGCCAGGGGAAATGTTTTAAATGATTATATATATATATATATACACACATACATATATGTTATGGCGGGTGAAAATGTGACTAAAAACCCTCCACTGTGTTGCATATAGCATATATAAATATTGCTTGTGAGCACATAGATATCTATCTATCTATCTATCTATCTATCTATCTATCTATCTATCTATCTATCTATCTATCTATGTGTGTTCATTTGCTGTAGAGCAGGGGTGCTGCTCAACTCCAATCCTCAAGAACCCCACGGTAGTCAGGTTTTCAGGATATCCCTGCTTCAGCACAGCTGGCTCAGTCGAAGCCCCGTGACCTGGGGGGTACCTTGAGGACTGGAGTTGAGCACCACGGCTCCAGAGGGCATCACATGGAGCTCCAAATTTTTTTCAAAATGCACTTTTTACACTAGCTATATGAACGGAGAAATACATAAACACATCATTGCACGGGCAAAGTGCCCTCCCCTCTTCTCCCCTGTCCTGACTGGGACGGGGAGTGCAGAGGGTGCAAATAATCCTTTATAAGACAAGGATTTAACCCCTTCCCTGCCAGAGTGGCAGCAATGTATTAAAGAGGCAGTTCAACGTAGAGGATAAAACCCCCTCCAAAAAAAAACCAATTACTCTGTGTGATCCCCTCTTCGGAAAGATGAACCCCCCCCCCTCCCCTAGCGGATAGGTTGGTTCTGTGTATCTGATTGACTAATTACTTTGCAAACGCAGGACAGAGCAAAGCTAGCGATTTAACTTGCCGCTGTGAGGACTGAAACTGATCACTAAAAGACACGAGATGAAGATTGCTACATTGTAAATTGTGGTGAAGGCCTGTGGTGTTGGCCTCACCCTCTGGCATGGTCCTGGCGCTCACGTAAGCCGCCACGCTGCAGCCCATCTCCAGCTCGTGGTTGCAGGCGTGGATTTCGATGCGGTAACCGGTGAAGTGACGTAAACCGGAGATGACCATAGACTCCTTGAACCAAACCTTCTGGAAGTGCTTGGTAGACTCGGGGCTGTCAGGAGCGCGGGTGGAGGAGGCGTTGGACACAGGGGGGGTGGTGCCTTGGTCCAGAGTTCCATTGGCGATGCCAAAGAGGTCCCGACGCTTCCTGGAAGGTCTGCAGAACAGAGTGGTGGGAAGAGAGAGACAGGGGGAGGGATAGCAAGAAAGGGGGGGGGGGAGAAGAGGAAAGGGGAAGATGGGATACAGGGAGAGAAAGAGGAGGGGGAGAAGAAGAGAACGGGAGAGGAGGAGAGAAAGGAAGGAAAGGGAAAGAGGTAGAAACGGAGTGAAAGAAAGGGGGAGAGAGGGCAAGATGGCGAGACAAAAAAGGAGGAGAAGGGAACAATAAAGAGGAGAAAAAAGACAGAGAGAAAGACAAGGTGTGGGGTAGGGATATTTACTTATCTGAATTAGGTACACACATTTATATATATTCAGACATGTGAAAATGTAAATATATAAATGTGTGCATGTGTGTGCGCGTATATAAATGTAAAATACTACCAAAAGTAGCGCTAATTGTAGCAAATAGTTGAAGGGTTACGGTTTTTGGGTAAGGGTTAGGGGGTCTGTTGAAGAGGTTATAGTGGTGTACTATATCCACTAAGAGCAGATGTTGGATGCAGTGTAACCAATATAAAGTGCTACCATAGATAAGCATATACCAAGTGACAACTATTAATGGAGCGTGGGTATCATATAACTTGATCTGTATACATGTATTGCATGTATTAAAGTAAAGATGCACACGCAGGTATATTTTCCCATACGCACATGGAAGACTGTATGCATAGAGATTTATATTTTACAAAGTGAGGGGGTTAGGGACGGCCAGGGACGCCGCCTCTGGCCCAAAACAAGTCAAAGTTCACTGGTCTAGCAAACACACTGACCCCCGCAGGAGCCTCGGAGCCCATGGACAATTCTAAACTCCAGCTGCGGAGTCTTCTGATTTATTATCAGTTACAGCCCCTGACCTGGCGGCTTCTGATGAGACAGTAAATGGTCAACTTTTGTGGTCAAATCAGCAATCCGCTCTACTCGCCAGAAAAATACCAATGTCCCTTTTTTTGCCCGCTCCTGTGTACAATTGCAAAGTCCGTTTTTAGTCATCTCACCAGTTTCAAATCTATTGTTGAATTCTGGAGATCGGCTGATTACGTTTTGTCTCCTTGGGAGGCTAAAATGGCTGATGCCATTCGTTGCATTAAAAACAATGGCTTGTCGTCATGTTCACTGATGCCAGTTAAATCAAGAGGAAAAAACGCAACAAAATATGAAGATTTTGAAGAACAAAAAGTTGGAAATAGATCAGCACGCCATTAACTACTAACTAGATCATGTGATGACTTCATTCTTGTTACTTGGGAGCATTGCTGTTCTAATGCGCTTTAAATTAATGTTCCACTTGAACCTCGCGAGTGTTAAACTACACGTGATCTATAACATGGAAAACTACACGTGATCTGTCCGTGATCTGTAGCATGGAAAACTACACGTGATCTGTAACATGGAAAACTACATGTGATCTGTCCGTGATCTGTAGCATGGAAAACTACACGTGATCTGTAACATGGAAAACTACACGTGACCTGTCTGTGATCTGAAGCACGGTAAACTACACGTGATTGTGATTTCCATCATGGAAAACTGCACAACTGATCTGTAACCCAGACATTAACCTTAACCTCTTTAACAGACCCCCTAACCCTTACCCAAAAACCTTAACCCTTCAACAGCCTCCATAACATTGTCAACAGATACCTTAACCCCTCCCACAGACTTCTGAATCACCTCCAAAAAGGCGCATTAACCCGACAACCCCTTCCATAGACACCTTTACCCTTCCACCAAATTAACCCATCCCACAGACACCTTAACCCCTTCATGGCCAGAGGGCCCTGCAAGGCATTGCACAGCAGGGTTGGAGCCTCCCTCCACAGGTAAACTCAGGGCACTGTTACCTGGGTATGAAGACCTCGTTGTGCAGGTAGTTCTCGAAGGTTTTGCGGAAGGCCGACTCGTCCTGCTCCTTCTGGATCTGAGAGTCACTTTTGGGGCAGGAGCAGCAGACGGCGCTTGAATCCTCTGTATCGTTGCCGTTCTTTTTCATGGAGTCGTCGTGCTCCGGGGGAGGGGACCAGGTTCTTGAGGGCAACTTCAGCCCTGTGGAAGGGAGCACGAAGGTTTAATAGCGGTCATATAAATTATTCCTGCTGTGCAACATATACATATACACATACACATACACATATACATATATATATACACACAGATAACAGGCACGCCAATATCAACGTCGGGCTAACCTTACTGGTATGGAATAAAACATTGTTGCTTTCAATGTACGCGTCCAGTGCAGGTAATATTTCTCTTTTAAGCTATTTTCTTTATATCTTGATATTGTGTTACCAGGCACAGTATAGTTTGTAGGTGTACTTGACCTTTTAGTAGTCTCGCTCTCAATGAGTAACAAGTCTACAGGGTGCATACCATCCCAAGGGTAAGTATACAGTAGTAGCAAAAAGGGACAGGCAAGCCAAACTTTAAAAAAATAATAATTTTTAAATGAAACGTTGAGACATTAAATTACACTTGTTTGAAAGTTTGGAGTGCCAGTCCCTTTAATGCTATTGCTATATACATATCTTTTTTCATTCTTCTTTTTAGCTTAACTGGGCAGCAACGAACAACAGGGATTGCTGCTTTACTGTTAGTTTACACGTGTATTATGTAACGGGACTCAGTACCTCAAAATACCCAGGCATGCCTCAGAATATCACTGTCTCCTTAGGATTCAATGCTAGTATTGTCACAGAATACAAAGATATGGGGGTGTATATGTATGTGTGTGATACAGAAGACAGACAATCCATTGGATGAATCCTGGAATATAGCCGCAACATTTCGGCGCCCGACGAAGCCTTTATAAAGAACTTGATATCGTGACAAAGGCTCCGCCTGGCGCCGAAACGCATAATAAATATTGCATCTAATGGAGTACCTGTCTTCTGTATCCTTTAAATAATACTCCACAGTATTCCAACAGCTTGCACCCATTTATCTCAATATGAAAGCCATGTTCAAGTTACGAGTGCCCTTCTACCATCTTGAAATTATATATCGTGTGTGTATAGTATGTATACATATAAACACACATGCACGTATTTAGGCAGGTCTGGCAGCAAAAGGGTTATATCGGGATCCATGCAGCAAACACAGGTAAGAAGCGTAGAGTCAGCGTCCCTAAGAGCCTGAACTTCAGTTAGAAGGCGCTCACCCTTGTTGCAGTAATCCAGCTCAAACAGCTCGCTGTCCTCTGACTGCTGTTGCCAGTACACTAGGTAGTGGGTGACGTTCCCGTTGGGTTCAGACGGCGGCTTCCACTTCAGGATGATCTGCGAGGAGGAGTTGGACACGGAAATGGGGTCCAGTGGGACAGAGGGGACTGTACAGGGGAAGGATGAAACACAAATGTTACTAGTAAGAACAATGAGACTCACACACACACGTGATTAATATATATGTACATACACACACATACATAGCTAACTGGTTCTATATAACGCCACTGTATTATACTGTATATATATATATACGTACACACGCACCCACACACACCTATATATAGATATATATGTATCTATCTATATCTATCTATATACACACACACACACTATATAAAGTTAACAGTAAGATACATCTCCTATATCCTCCCTCCCCAGCCCTCTCACTGGTTTCATTGGTGCGAATGTAGATGATCTCGCTCTTCGCCCCGTAGGTTCGCCTCTCGTCTGACCCGGATACCAGCGTCTTCACGAAAACTGCGTACTGCGTCCAGGGCTTCAGGCCGCGCAGCAGCCATCCTGCCGAGGACTGCGTCTTCCCATCCGAGGAACGCATGGGGGGATCCACGTCCACCACTGTCCAGCTGTTGGAGCCGCAGGCGTCCTGTCCGTCAAACTCCGTCACGTTCTGATAGGGACTGAGAAGCGAGGGGAGAGGGGCATGTTTACTAAACACTGCTAAATGGCAAGGTACCTGGTAGCATTTTAACTTAAAGTTGCACTCTCTCTAACAACCCTTTAGCTGCCAGAGAAGCCAACAGCGCCTTGATGTGCAGATAGTTAAACTACTCAAGGAAAAATGTGGTTGCTTTTGTTTCTTTGGTAAATAATTACTAATTGCATTTCTTCAGGGCCTCTGAATGCAGGAGGGCTTGTCAATCTAGTGTTTTCTTTACCCTTATCTCCCCCCCAACCCACGTCCTTATCAGAGAGAATAAAGATACGAGTGGGAGAGAGGTGGGTTTTGCTGGCGCAAACTCTTGTTGAACACGGTGACCTCACACAAGTGAGCAGCCCGAGGGAATCAAACTCCTTCCTGCCTTAGCTCCCCGTGTTTAGAGATGACCTTAAAATCATGATTAAAAATACATACAGGTGTTGTGATTTTGGTAAAATCACCTAGCTGTGACCCCTTAAACATGTCACTGTCATTAGGACACTTTGGCCCGATGAGAGACTACGCTTTAAAAGGGTCTATCCCACCAGCTAATATTCTGCCCCACGTTAAATAATTTGAGTTTTTATTTTAATGTGTCTCAGTGCGTGTGTGTATGTCTCAGTGTGTGTGTGTGTGTGTATGTCTCAGTGTGTGTATGTATGTCTCGGTGTGTGTGTGTGTATGTCTCAGTGTGTGTGTGTGTGTCTCAGTGTGTGTGTGTGTGTGTGTGTGTGTGTGTGTATGTCTCAGTGTGTGTGTGTATGTCTCAGTGTGTGTGTGTGTGTGTTGCTATGTATGCAGTGTGTGTGGTGGGTGTTGTGTGTATGTCCAGGGTGTGTATGTTACAGTGTGGTTGGATCTAGATGGTGTGTGCTCATGGGTGTCGTCGTCGATTGTGTGTGTGTGTGTCGTTAATGTGTGTGTGTCATGTGTGTGTGTGTGTCTCAATGTGTGTGTCTCAATGTGTGTGTGTGTCTCAATGTGTGTGCGTGTCTCAATGTGTGAGTTGCATGTCTCAATGTGTGCGGTGTCTTATAGTGTGTTGCGTTTTGTATATAGTGTGTGTGTGTGTGTGTCTCAGTGTGTGTGTATGTCTCAGTGTGTGTGTGTGTATGTCTCAGTGTGTGTGTGTGTATGTATCAGTGTGTGTGTGTGTGTGTGTGTATGTCTCAGTGTGTGTGTGTGTGTGTGTGTGTGTGTATGTCTCAGTGTGTGTGTATGTCTCAGTGTGTGTGTGTCTCGATGTGTGTGTCTCAATGTGTGTGTGTGTCTCATTGTGTGTGTGTGTGTCTAAATGTGTGTGTGTCTCAATGTGTGTGTGTCTCAATGTGTGTGTCTCTATGTGTGTGTGTGTCTCAATGTGTGTGCGTGTCTCAATGTGTGTGCGTGTCTCAATGTGTGTGCGTGTCTTATAGTGTGTGCGTGTCTTATAGTGTGTGTGTGTGTGTGTCTCAGTGTGTGTATATGTCTCAGTGTGTGTATATGTCTCAGTGTGTGTATATGTCTCAGTGTGTGTGTGTATATGTCTGTGTGTGTATATGTCTCAGTGTGTGTGTATGTCTCAGTGTGTGTGTGTATATGTCTCAGTGTGTGTGTGTATATGTCTCAGTGTGTGTGCGTGTATATGTCTCAGTGTGTGTGTGTATATGTCTCATTGTGTGTGTATGTCTCATTGTGTGTGTATGTCTCAGTGTGGTGGTTGTATGTCTCAGTGTGTGTGGTGTATGTCCCAGTGTGTGTGTATGTCTCAGTGTGTGTGTCTCATGTGTGTGTGTCTCATTGTGTGTGTCTCATTTTGTGTGGTTCATTGTGTGTGGTCTCATGTGTGGTGTCTCATTGTGTGTGTCCATGTGTGGTCTCTTGTTGTGTTGTCTCATTTGTGTGTCTCATTTTGTGTGTGTTGTTCCATTGTTGTGTGTCTTTGTGTGTTGTCTCATGTGTGTGTGTTGTGTCTCATGTCTCAGTGGTGTGTGTGTATATGCTCAGTGTGTGTGTATATGTCAGTGTGTGTGTGTAATATGTCTCAGTGTGTGTGGTATGTCTCAGTGTGTGTGTGTATATGTCTCAGTGTGTGTGTGTATGTCTCAGTGTGTGTGTATGTCTCAGTGTGTGTGTATGTCTCAGTGTGTGTGTGTGTGTGTTTGTGTGTGTTGTGTTATGCGTATGTCTCAGTGTGTGTGTGTGTGTGCATGCGTATGTCTCAGTGTGTGTGTGTGTGTGGTGTGGTGTGTGTATATGTCTCATGTGTGTTGCCTCCCTGTGTGTATGCCTCACTGTGTTGTGTGTGTGTCTATGTGTCCCAGTGTTTGTGTGTGTCTCAGTGTGTGAGTGTATGTCTGTGTGTGTGTGTCTCGGTGTGTTTTAACACACATACAAAGAAGGATGGCATTGTAGTTAGGGGAGAGGGGGAAATCAAGACAGACTGCTTAATAACAGGTAGAAATAATGGTTAAAACCTCTGAGCTGAATTGTTATGTTAGTTAAAGGTTTAAAAAACAAAAAAAAAACAAAAAAAGTGGGACAATAAAACCACAATGTTGTCAACAATGAAACAAAGGGAAAAGCCCATCTCCGGAATATAGATAAAGTATATCACAAGAGTTACATTCAGAAATGTGCTCAGGGTAAATACGGCTGTTTGTTAAGTAAAGAGAGTGTGTATTCTCCAAATGTGACATGTGTTATGGAAAATCTGTCAAAATGGTAATGATAATGATATATTGAAATGTTCCAACAAATAAATATATTTAAAAAATAAATGGAAGGTGATGAGTGATACCCCCATTGGTAATTTGCATGAAAATGAGAAAGGGTTACTAAAAATAAAAAAACCACAATATCAATATAAATTAAATCAATTCAAATGCATATATGCGTGCATGTAAAAAACGTCTTATACAGTGAATTCCAAACCAAAATAAATTCTAATATTATAAACATATGCAAAAGTAGTGCTTGTAATACGACAACAAACCATTGCAAGGCGAAGATGTGGACAATCATTTTCTATCATGGAGCATTTTTATGGAATTGTTCAGACCAAAGCAGTTGCAATAAGGGCTCCATTATACCAAATGCCGCCGAGCTGCATAGTGATTATACCAGGGAGCCGGTGGAGAGGAGGAAAGGAGGCGTGGCTGTGAGCGGTTCGCCCTCATTGGCTGGAACTGCTCACATGACGCTTCCGTCGCCAGCCAAGAACAAATCTGCAGATCGCGCCAGGAGACAGCTGCCCTGCAGCTCCACGCAGCGCGCACGCTGCAACAGGTATGTGCGCTGCTATTGTTTTTTTTAATGTTGTTTTTCAGGCGCGCCCTTTATAATCACGGCCTAAGTCTCCTGATACTATTTTGTGGTTACCATTGTTTTGGTGATTTGAGGAGTAGGTCACCAAAACAATGGTCACCACAAAATAGTATCAGGAGACTTATTGCAACGGCTTTGGGCTGACTAATTCCATCAAAATGCTCCATGATAGAAAATGGTTTCATAATATAATGAATAAATATATATAAAATAACACTTCTATACACAAAAAAAAAAAAAAACACACACACATATATATATATATGACCTGGTGGTTTATGAGATAGAAAATGTCACTTGATTGGATTGAAACTGTTGTCAATGAGGCACAAGGAAGCCCTTGGACAAGGTCATCGAAGGCAATGTTCCCCGCAAAAAACTAATTGGTTGAATAGATTGTGCCGAAAAAGATATAGTTCTGTTGATAATGATATCGTCTCTTATAGAACAAATACATGGAGTTTTGAGACAAGGAGAAATAGAAACGCTCTTTGGTTGTAACACGGCCTTCCTGTTATTTGATACTCTGGGGTTCCCAGGTTCAATTTTGAAGAGAAGAGGGCTAATATAGCTCTATACTGAGACACTGAAGCTCATGTGGCATTGTTCAGTATAGAAGCACACACAGTATTGCTATTGTATATAAAGCACAGTTTGGTTGTTCGATAAAACAATTCTCAAAACATTTCTTCGAGTGCCAAAAAACATCACCACAAAAGAGCGATTCTAGCTTTTCTGCCTCAAAATTCAAAGAAATGTTTTTATTTTCATTATTAAAGATAATGTTTATGTTTATATTTATACACACACTCTACATATATACACAAGATAAGCCCCTCCAGGCGGACGCTTGCCAGCTCTTCTTTGGTGAGATTACCTCTTAGAGGGGCGGATACTTACGCTTCTTTATAATGCAGCATGAACCCCAGCAGGTCCCTGAAGTCTGGGGGCCAGTACGCGTCCCATTTTAACAGGACCTTATCGTACGACGTCTTTATATAGTTGAAGTTCAGAAGGTCGTCCTCACCTGTAGGGGAAACCGCCACAATCAGTGGGAGCAGGGGAAGGATTAGGACTGTGAGCTCTGCAGGTCAAGGACACTCGCCTATCTGTGTTAAATTACCTCTGTACTGTATCATCACACCCCTCTGTATTTGAATTGTAAGCTCTGTGGGTCAGGAATCTCCCTGCCACTACCTCAATTTGCTCCTATGCGAGGGCCCAGATCCCGCTACAGATTTATATACAGTAGGATCCCCCTCTTACACACATCAGCTGCCCCACTAGACCTCAATACGATGCCCCACTAGACCTCAATACGATGCCCCTCTTACATACATCAGCAGCCATCAAAGACTTCAATATTACCCCCACCCCCTCAGATCTCAATAGGACCACCATCTCGCACACGACACCTGGATCTGTCTCTCAGCCAGTGGGATGAGAGCCCCTCAGTATAAAAGTAGGGGGTTATGAGTAGGGCACTCACAGGACGCCTGGTCCCCATTGGTTTTGGCGCTTATGTCATTCCTGTCCTGCAGCCCCTTGGTCCCCGAGATCTCCTCCATGTGGTGGATCTCTGCCAGGCAGAGCCTTGGGTTGTAGTGGAAGAAGAGTTTGCCGTGAGTGATGCTCAGGTTGTGTTTGTTCCAGTCCCATAGCTGCCGCAGGTTGGCATTATCCAGAGCGTAGAAGGAGTAATTCCTGAGAATACACAGAGATCACATTACAGGGGCTGTCCCTGCTGGGACCAATGTGAACCAAGGACTGTGGCCTGCACTTCCCGGGGGAAGGGGGAAAGAGAGGGCGGGGAAGGGGGAAAAAGAGGGTGGGGAAGGGGGAAAGAGGGGAAGGGGGAAAGAGAGGGCGGGGAAGGGGGAAAGAGAGGGCAGGAAGAGCGGGGAGGGGGGAAGAAAGGGCTGTTAATCTGCATCCCAGACCAGGAGTGAGGATACAGAAAGTGGCAATGAAAAGGGAGGACAAAGAGAGCAGTTTTTAACATATCCCACTATGTGGAATCTCTACATATGAAGACATATTTTTGTGCACTTTACACACGGGGGCCACTGGCAAAACAAATGCTTTTCGGGGTCCAGTTTCAAAATAGATTCTTGGAAACCCGGCAAGTAAAA
This sequence comes from Ascaphus truei, assembly GCA_036426205.1. Classification (NCBI taxonomy): domain Eukaryota; kingdom Metazoa; phylum Chordata; class Amphibia; order Anura; family Ascaphidae; genus Ascaphus; species Ascaphus truei. The sequence goes on along the minus strand of WSYH01000122.1, from coordinate 190,261 downwards.
GTAGTTTAATATATATATTTTAAACGTTTAACATTTCTATGGTAAACACACGTTTGGGCAACTTTTTACCATCTTTATCTAATGCAGGGTTGGTCAACGCCAGTCCTCAAGAGCCACCAATAGGTCAGGTTTTAAGGATATCCCTGCTTCAGCACAGGTGGCTCCATTAGTGGCTCAGTCGTTGACTGAAGCAGGGATATCCTTAAAACCTGACCTGTTGGTTGCCCTTGAGGAGTGAAGTTGACCACTCCTGATGTAATGCTATACTGTACAAAGAAACAAACCTGTGCCGGTATAAATTGTTCACAGTAAGGTAACACCCTAATCAAAAATATATCCAATAATTGAGAATATAGATGTGGTGTTCTCCGAGGTATAAGATATGCATCATCAAACAAGAGAACCAGAAATTGGACTGAAACACACTAATACTGTGTCAGTGTTCCAAGGTGGCCTTAGACTCCAAGGAACACCGACAGGGACTCGAGTGTCTATGGCTGTGACTACATTATAGGGCTCCATTTTGTAAGAGAAGACATTATGCGGGTTGATGCTGGTTTGTAGCGCTGATGTTTGTTTTTAAGTGATTTTAACAGTTTCGACTTTTGTTGTTGTACTTTGCTATGAAATAAATGATTTGATATTTTTCGATACATACCCTCGAGTGCCTTCATTAGTGAGGTTTCAGTCCAACCTCTTGGTGATAACTCTTCTCTTTTTAAATGAATCATATACAGTACATCTTTATCCAATGTCTTATGAAGGGGTAAGAAAGTTGCAGGTGAGCGGTTTAACATGACACCACACCTTTGGTTCATTTTGGTCTCCGGAGCTGAAGTGTTAATTTCACCTCTGGGATCCCCTGCTTCCTGAGGTACTTACCTCCGTAAGGGGTGTCGGTATCTCTCTTCAGCTTAAAGCCTCTCACACGGGTCAATAGAAAGCCACAAGGGATGACGTCACAGTTTCCTATTGGCCCGCGTGACGTGGGATATTTAAACGCCATATTGTTAGGTACACAATCTCTCTGGCTGCAGATACCGCCACCCCCCCAAGGTAACTATCTCTGAAAGCAGGGCGTACCCCGAGCTGAAATTAACACCATTCACCTCCTGAGACCCTCTGCTTCCAACCTGCAAATAAAAAATAAAATTGCGCAGTTCTACATGTTTTGCTGCTTTAAGTGGACTGCGTCTTAAACCCAATGGTCAGCTCAGCTTATTTCCTCACCCGGGCTCCAGCACCTCGCCTTTGATTAAATGCAGCTTGCGGAAAAACGACAGAGACACCAACGCGTACGAGCGGCGGATTTTAAGGTATCCCGTGATCTCCTCGATTAGACCCAGGTTTGCTTCCAGCTCCACTGCAATGTTATCTGGGGAAGAAAAGAAAATTGACATTTTTAATCTGAAAAAGAATAGGCTCAGAAATAGTTTTAAATAACTATATTTAGCATGAAAATAAAAAAATGGACCAACATTTCAGTCCCTTTATGGGACCGTCTTCAGGATTGGTTCAGGGACCATAAAGGGGACCGACACATTGGTCCATTTTTTTCATGCTAAATATAGTTATTTAAAACGTATTTATTAGCCTATCCTCTTTCCTTGCGAAACATTATACACCCTTGTGCTTGGAGGGTGGTTTATGTACACATAGTAATATACCATTTTCGGTTTTTACTTAATGGGCATTCTTTTTCATATTTTCACTACATTTTGTGATCTAACATCCTGCCAGGGACTGGAAATATTCCCCTTATTATTGAATATATAACAAAACGGAGAAACAGAGAATGAGGGACGATAAGAGGCACTTGGCCCCACACAATCTGCCTGTGTTGTGAGACCCCTGGCCCTATAAAATCCTTTCCTGTCCTTCATATTCCGAGCAGCTGTGTGTCAAAATGACATGATGTCCTCTCTTTCCATTAATGGTGTGTGGCTACCCGTGACATATTGGTCCATATTCACTAAGTAGTGCTATTCCATATGGCCTGTGCACTTGGGCTATAAGATGTCTCTTGGTTGAGGACGGTATCTTAGGGAATAGCCCAATTTCTTAAATATGGACTGTTTTGTGAAGGGGTTTACACAATTGTCCTCAATCCTTTTACACCCTCAAATTGTTTCGATTTTGGTACTCACTCCCTCCACGGATGTTGATGATCAGGCTCCCGTTCACCACGGTGCACCCCCTCATCTCCTGGGCGGACGTCACAGAATCAATTGTCTTGGCTTGCTGGTAAAAGTTGCAGACCTTGGGGCAGGGTCCAGCGCAGGGGGAGCAGGTCAGGCTGCAGGGGGAGGGATGAAGAGAGAGGTTTATAGTATCCCCAGTGGTGCTGCAGGGGGCATTACCAGAAGTGACCTAAAGACTCATAGCAGACAATCCAACATTTCTCACATACAAATAGGTACCACTCTATAGTTTCTGGATTTGTGTTGGATAGAGCCACTTCGAATCTATTCTTATGAAAGTCTCCCAACCTATGAGGCATCCCACACACACAAAAACGTTGTTCAATAGGTTGGTCTTACAGGACCAAAAACCATGTAGTCCATCTGCTTATTAGGTACAATTGGGGGGTTTGTCACAGTACATTATCAAAAGCGACCCACGGACTCTCAGTACATTATCAAAAAGGACCCACAAACTCACAGTACATTATCAGAAGGGACCCCCGTCTCCTAGAGGCGCACACACACACACACACACACAAATACTCACGTGGTGGTGTTGGTGATGTATCCGGAGGGGCACTCTGGCATGCACTCTCCTTTGTGGATGACGTATTGGGGGCACGCGGTGTCCCGGGAGTTCTTGCACTTGTTGTGCAGCTCCTGGCAGAAGCTGAAGTTCACGCAGCGCCAGCCTTGGAACCTGTAGGACCCCCGTGGGCACGACTCCACGCACATCCCGTTGTACTCGAAATTGCGGCACGCCGTGCACTTGGCCGGGTTATTGGATTCCTGGCAGCTGCCCAGGCACTCGCTGTGACAGCACTGGCTGTCCGCGGTGCACCCGCGCCACTTGCAGTCCGCAGGGCACACTACGCCGACAGAGGGGGGGGGGGGGGGGAGGGGTAAGTGGCAAAGAGAAGAGGACAGATGTTTAGTCTCCACAAAAATGGCATGCTCTAAGCCCTAATGTCTAGGACAGGTGTAGCCAACGCCAGTCCTCAAGGGCCACCAACAGGTCAGGTTTTCAGGATATACATACTTCAGCACAGGTGGCTCAATCAGTGGCTCAGTCTTCCACTGATTGCGCCACCTGAGCTGAAGCAGGGATATCCTGAAAATCTGACGTGTTGGTGGCTCCTTGACGACTGGAGTTGCCCACCCCTGCAGTAGAATGCTGCTGTCTGCAAAGAACAATTTTTTCTATTTAACCCATTCGCTGCTAATTCATCAACTGTCCCCCTGGGAATTGCACAAATAAAATAAGAATAACAAGTAGTGGTACTGTATGCTGTAGTGTAAATAAAGGGCTTTTGTTTGTGAAATGTTTATACTTTCATTTAACCCCTTTCGCTGCCAGAAGTGTCATCACCGCGTTGCGCTCCTCAGCCACCCTGGCAGCAGAGGGGTTAATGTCACCTATACACATTACTGTACTTGTTAGTATTTGAAAAGCTAGAATCGGGGTGGGTGGGTGTGTATTCTAGTCCTATAGTTTAGCATTACTATTAGGGTCAGAAAACTTTATGGAAGAAAAGGCATGCACTAAAACAGACTCCAGTTTGAGGTGAATTGCAGAAATAGCAACAAATCCGTGAGATCTGGGTATCTGGTGGCATTTTAATGGATAAATATGTATTTTTTCATTTTATTTTTATCCCCAGTAAGAGACACGGATGCTAAAAATCAGTGATACTGAATCCCAATTAGCGAGCTTCGCACAGAAGAGCTGAAATTACTGGTAAGGGATCACATGAAGTCACAGGATTTAAGCCAATTAACTGAAATTGACCCAAATATAGATATTTATCGTTAGACAAGAACAAGTAATAAAGAGCGTGATAGACATACATACATACATACCTGCTGAATACACTAAAAACCAAACAGAAAGGCGTCTATTTCAATATCTTTATCAAAAATAAATGAAATCTGGAGGTTTGCAATGATACATGGCAGTAGTACTCTATCCCATCATGCAGCACCACTGGGATTATTTCTAACCTCTGCAAATGCGAGCCAAACATTTGCCTCTTTCTGTGCTTTAACTTGGCTCACAGAGGAAAAGATGATGGAATAATTACACCGCCTCGTCTCATTAAGAAAAAAACCCACAGGTTAATCCCATCCCTTTGCGTCAGGGCTGTCAACAGGGTGGCCTGAAAAAACAGAGAGAGGGGGGAACGAGAAAGAGAGAGAGGGAACGAGAGAGAGGGAACGAACGAGAGAGGGAACGAACGAGAGAGACGGAACGAGAGAGAGAACGAGAGAGAGAGAAAGATAAATATATAGAGAGAAAGAGAAGACCCCAGTTTAAAGACTCAGAAAAAGAGGTTCTACTTCAGCTGCTTCCAACACACGAGGACTGATTGGTTCACCCATTCTAAACTGCTAAGAAGCGCCAAACCCAATTTCACCCTTGTATTTATTCCATACTACTGTAGCTGATATACCCGGCGTTGCCCAGGATGTAATGTTCCCGCTCCTCTCTCTTTCCCCCCCCCCCCTCCCTCTCTCCTCTCCCCACCCTCTCTCTCTTCCCCTGTCTCTCCCCTCCCTCTCTCTTCCCCTGTCTCCCCCCTCCCTCTCTCTTCCCGTCTCCCCCCTCCCGCTCTCTTCCCGTCTCCCCCCTCCCTCTCTCTCCCCCCTCCCTCTTCCCCTTTGTTCCCCCCTCCCTCTCTCTTCCCCTGTCTCCCCCCCTCCTCCCCTGTCTCCCCCCCTCCATCTCTCTCTTCCCTTCTCTGCCCTCTCCCTCCCCCCCGTCTCCCCCTCCCTCTCCGCTCTGTTTCCTGCCCTGTCCTCCCCCCTCTCTGTTTTTTCCCCCTTTCCTCAATCCGATTCCCCACCTTTACAGTCCGGTTCCTCCCCCCCCATTTACAAAGCTCCGTCCCCCCCGCCCCCCCCCCTTTACACTTCATTGCATGTGTGGTGTGATGTCAGCTGTGCGCGCTCAGTACAGTGTGTGTGCGTTCAGTCAGTGTTGTGTGTGTGTGTGATGTGTGTGCTGCTCTCAGTCAGTGTGTGTGTGTGGGTCTGCGTCAGTCCATGTCATTTGCCCCCCCCCCCATTCCCTGTCGCTCCCTCGGTGGTAACAACAGGGCCCGGGGAGAGATCCGATGGTGGCAGGCGGGAGGTGGCGCGTGTGAAGAGCGGCGCGGCGACTCGGCGTGAGTGCATTGGCGGGGGCGGGCTGTCCGAGAGGTGAGGTGGAGGGAGGCTTGCTTTTGGTGTGACTGAGGGGGGGAGGGGGTGTTTGGGTGAGGAGGTGCCGAGGAGCGGAGCGCTGATGCCCGTGGGTAGCGGTACTGGCGGCGCCGGGAACGCTTGGGTTTGCTGCGAGGGGGGGGAAAAGAGGTGAGCGGCGCGGTTGAGTTCATAGAACCACGCAGACCAATGACAGGCGTGCGTGGGCGGGCCACGGACCAATCTGATTGGCCAGATGTGTGAGTTGACAGACCAACTGACCCAATCAGATTGTCCCATAAGCACAGCAAATATACAACGTTTTTCTAAACGTATATATATATAGATATAGATCATAGACTAGATATAGATTTAGGATCCTCTGCTGTATTATCTCCACCACCTTCGATGGGAGGCCATATATCACACTGGCCTCCATCCCTCCAGCTGCGAGCATGACCTCTTAGTCCTGGCATGCTTCTTTGCAAGGAAAATGATTCCATCTTGCACTTTTTTTGGCATCCTCATATTTCCAATAAATCCCCCTTTACTTTCTCTCACATTCCCTCTGTAACACGTGAAGAGGAGACCTGTGAGGTGGAAAGGTTCCTGTACCGTGAGAGGAGACCTGTTGGGCAGTTGGAAGTTCTGTACACTTGAAGAAGAGACCTGTGAGGTTTGGAACTCCTCAGTACACACCATTTGTAACCGTACAAAACTCACACTAAAGTCCTTTTAAAGGCATCCCAACTACACACAACCAGGCACTTCCCCAGGAACGGCACGGCTACTAGCGCTGCAATATAATGCAATGATGCCACTGGACACAACCAGGAAGTATGCAGACGTCTTACGTATGATGCAGCGTTATATACATTCCAAAAAAGTTGGGCCAATTCTGGAGAAATATGACGTGTGGGATTAATGCCTGCGCAATTGCGTTTGAAGTGCACTCTGGGTGTGATGGGGTGATTTCAAAATGGGTCACTTGTTTTTCCTCACAGGCGGCTCCGCTGATAATGAATCATTTTATCACTGCCGCACACCCAGTGACCCTATAAAATCTGTTATTGATTAGCTGCCCCCACACTTAATCTGTGCCCGGAGTCAGAGATTCTCTCACCCTCACTCCTGAGGAAACAACATTACCTAGGAAAAAACAATATATACACCCCCCCCCCACCCCACCCCCACCCTACACGTACACCGGACTCCCCGCCCCGTCCCCTTGTGCTTGAGGCTCCCTTATTCGGTCCCTGTTGCTCCAAAGCTGGCTCACCCGTTCCCACAACAAACCACTATCGCTCCTCTCTGACTTGCTTTCATCTTTCACATTTCCTGAGCTTGATGTCCCACTTATTCTGTCCATTTGTAATGAGTCTTTCGAGTTCATAGAAATATTACTTTCCACATCTTTGCACCAGCCTGTGCCTGCATTGTGCCCTGTGCCTGGTATCATACGGTGTGTTCAAAGAGCGGTAGAAAGATCACTGTAGGCTTTCTACAGCTGTAGGACACAGACCTGTTTCATAGACTGACACACAAGATAAGATATAATGCCGAGAGATAACGAGTGTATAGCCAGAACCCACAATAGGAGTAGCGCCAATACGAAAAGCACGAGAGTATAGGTAAGTTGATGATAGCCAAGACGCACCGAGTCCGTAGGGATCTCAGCCCAGACGATATAGGGAGTATAGTCAACGCCAGATGGATATAGGGAGTAATATAGCCAGACGCACAGACAGATATAGGGAGTAATATAGCCAGACGCACAGATGATAGGAGGTAAGTAATATAGTCAACGCTACAGATGGATATAGGGAGATAATATCCGACGCACAGATGGACTAGGGAGTAATATAGCCAGACACACATATGATAGGGAGTAATATAGCCAGACGCACAGACAGATATAGGAGTAATATAGCCGGACCCAACAGACAGAGATAAGGGAGTAATATAGCCATAGCACAGAAGATATAGGGAGTATAGTCCAGACGCACAGTACAGAGTATAGGGAGTAATATAGTCAGAGCACAGAGAGTATATAGGGATTAATATAGCCAGACGCACAGGCAGATATAGGGAGTATATAGCCAGAACCACAGATGATAGTAGGAGAATATAGCCAGACGCACAGATGTATATAGGGAGTAATATAGTCCAACGCCAGATGAATTAGGGAGTAATATAGTCAGGCCACGATGATATAGAGGAGTAAATATAGCCAGAACGCACAGATGTATATAGGGAGTAATATAGCCAACCACAGATGTATCAATAGGAGAGTAATATAGCCAGACGCACCGATGTATATAGGGACGTAATATAGCCAAACGCACAGCTGGATATAGGAGTAATATAGATCAGACGCTCACAGCTTATATAGGGATTATAGGTAGTCAGCCAGACGCATATGATGTATATAGGGAGTTAATATAGCCAGACGCACAGACGAGTAAGGGAGTAATATAGCAACGCACAGATTATTATAGAGTAAAAAAGCAGCCACAGATGTATAAGGAGTTAATATAGCAAACCGCACAGATGTCATAGGGAGTAATATAGCCAACGCCAATGGATATAGGGAGTAATACTACCAGACGCACAGATGTATATAGGGCAGATGTATGGGCAATATTATAGCGCAGCCGCACAGACAGAATATAGGAGTATATTAGCCAGACGCACTCACGATGTATATAGAGACGTATATAGCACAGACGCACAGAGTATATAGGGGAGTAATATCGCCAAACGCATCAGATGGATATAGGGACAAAAAGTAAGCATACAATTAGTCAGACACAGATTATTAGGGAGGAATACAAGCCAGACGCACAGACAAGTATGGGAGTAATATAGTCATGACGCACAGATGGATTGAGTAGGATTAATAGGCCATCAGTCACAGATGTATACTGATAGGAGTATAGCCAGACGCACATACAATACTAGGTAACTAAATAGCCAGACGCACAGACAGCATTATAGGGATCTATATACCAGACCCAGACTATCCAGTATATGAGAGTAATATAGCCAGACGCACAATTATATCAGGGAGTAATATAGCCAAAACGCACAGATGGATATAGGGCAGNNNNTTATAGCCCCAGACGCCAACCAGATGTATTTATGAGGAGTGCGTAACATATAAGGCCAAAAACGCGGCCAACACAGATGGATATTAGGGGGGAGTAGTTAAAATATTAAGTCCAAGGACCGCCCAACAGATGGATATTAAGGGGAGAGTAAGAAAGTTCAAAAGCGGTTTAAATAGAAAGCCAGGGGACGCAAAACAGAGTATTAGATTAGGGGACGTAAAAGAATATAGGCCAAGGACGCCAACCAGGGGGGGGGGGGGGGGGAAACAGGATTTATAGGCAAAGTGAATATAAAGCCAGGGGCGACCGCACAGATGTATTATAGAGGAGTTAATATAAAAAAAGCCAGGACCGGCCAAACAGATTTTACAGATGAATAGGGAGATCAATACGCAAGAGCTGCAGATGGATATAGGGAGTAGAATTCAGTCCAGACGCACAGATGGTATAGGGAGGTAATATAGCCATGACGAGCCACAGATTATAGGAGAGTCACAGTAATATAGTATACGCTAAGAGGATATAGGGAGAATAATACCGCACGCACAGATGGACCTAGGGTATATATAGGGAAAGTAATATAGCCAGATGCACAGACAGATATAGGGAGTAATATAGCAGACCAAGACAGAATAGGGAGTAATACAGCCAAGTAATAGAGAGTAATAAGCCAGACGCAAATGATATAGGGAGTAAATAGCCAAACGCACAATAGGATATAGGGAGTAATATAGTCAGACGCACAGATGGATATAGGGAGTAATATAGCCAGACGCACAGATGTATATAGGGAGTAATATAGCCAGACGCACAGATGTATATAGGGAGTAAATAGCCAGCGCACAGATGTATATAGAGAGTAATATAGCCAGACGCACAGATGTATATAGGGAGTAATATAGCCAAACGCACAGATGGATAGGGAGTAATATAGTCAGAGCACAGATGATATAGGGAGTAATATAGCCAGACGCACAGATGGATATAGGGAGTAATATAGCCAACGCACAGATGTATATAGAGAGTAATATAGCCAGACGCACAGACAATCATGGAGAATATAGCCGACGCACGATGTATATAGGGCGTAATATAGCCAGAAGCACAGACTGGATATAGGAGTAATATAGCCCAGAGGCACAGACAGATATAGGGAGTTGATTAGCCAGACGTCACAGAGGACTATGGGAGTAGTAATATAGTCAAACGCACAGATGGATATAGGGAGTAATATAGCCAGAAGCACAGATGTCTATAGGGAGTCAAAATGTATAAGACCAGCGCACAGACAGATATAGGGAGTAATATAAGCCGACGCAACAGATATAATAGGGGAGTAATACTAGCCAGACGCACAGAGGAATAGGGAGTATATAGCCAGACGCACAGATGGATTTATAGGGAGTACATAGAGGACGAGCTCTTATTAGTAGACGTATATAGCCAGACGCACAGATGTCATAGGGAGTAATATGCCGGAGCACAGACAGATATAGGGAGTAATAGCCTGGACGTCACAGATGTATATAGGGAGTAATATAGCCAGACGCACACACACTATGACAGAGCGAGTATACACATAGAGGAATCCCTTCCAGCTCCTGACTTACTCCACGCCACGAATCAGCAGCTGCCCAAGCGCCGCCCTCACACTTAGCCAATCCCATCGCTGCTCAGGGCAGACAGACCTGGGAACGGCCCTTTCCCCCCCTTCCTCGGTGCGGCAAGACGAAGCAGAGAAAAAGCCAACTACTCCGATTAACCCCTTCGTCTCGTGTGGCACAGACCCAGCCGGGGGGGGGATTACCTTAGATAATCCCCTGGGTATATTGACCCTTTACCAGTCACCTGTAGTACTGTATGTAGGAAGGGTTTATATTCTAACCCTGTAGTGTTTTTCCCATGCCCTATTCTCACCTTTTTTCTGCGCCGAATGGTTAAACAAATACACAACCTCACGAATAGGAGGAGTATAGGGAGGGGTTATATGGAGCAATAGGAGGAGGTATAGGGGCGGTTATTATGGAGCAATAGGAGGAGTTTTAGGGAGCGTTATATGGAGCAATAGGAGGAGCGAGCTATAGGGAGGGGTTATATGGAGCAAGACGGAGGAGTTATACAGGATGGGGTGGTCTTATGGGGGAATGGACGGAGTTCTAGGGAGGGTTATGAGCATATGGGCAATAGGAGGAGTTATAGGGGGTTTATAGTGGCTAGAGCTTATAGGGCGGTAAGGCAATAGGAGAGGGGATCGTTATAGGAGCGGATTATATGGGAGCAATGGAGGAGTATGTTATAGGAGCGGTTATATGGGGCTAAAAATGAGGAGGAGTTATAGGGAGGGGTTATATGGAGCAATAAATAGAGGAGCTTTATAGGCAGCGGTTATATTGAGCGCAATAGGAGGAGTTATAGGGTAGAGGTTATTATGGAGCAACTAGGAGCGTTAAGGGTAGTTATAGGGAGCGGTTATATGGAGCAATAGGAGGAGTTATAGGGAGGGGTTATATGGGCCAATAGGAGGAGTTATAGGGAGCGGTTATATGGAGCAATAGGAGGAGTTATAGGCAGCGGTTGTATGGAGCAATAGGAGGAGTTATAGGGAGCGGTTATATGGAGCAATAGGAGGAGCTATAGGGAGGGGTTATATGGGGCAATAGGAGGAGTTATAGGGAGCGGTTATATGGAGCAATAGGAGGAGTTATAGGCAGCGGTTATATGGAGCAATAGGAGGAGCTATAGGGAGCGGTTATATGGAGCAATAGGAGGATTTATAGGGAGCGGTTATATGGGGCAATAGGAGGAGTTATAGGGAGCGGTTATATGGGGCAATAGGAGGAGTTATAGGGAGCGGTTATATGGAGCAATAGGAGGAGTTATAGGCAGCGGTTATATGGAGCAATAGGAGGAGTTATAGGCAGCGGTTATATGGAGCAATAGGAGGAGCTATAGGGAGGGGTTATATGGAGCAATAGGAGGAGTTATAGGGAGCGGTTATATGGAGCAATAGGAGTTATAGGGTGCGGTTATATGGAGCAATAGGAGGAGTTATAGGGAGCGGTTATATGGAGCAATAGGAGTTATAGGGAGCAGTTATATGGAGCAATAGGAGGAGTTATAGGGAGCGGTTATATGGAGCAATAGGAGTTATAGGGAGCGGTTATATGGAGCAATAGGAGGAGTTAAAAAGTGTAGTTTTAAAAACAATTCTATAACTCAGTGCTGATTACTGCAGTATCTTCTGTAAATTTGTACAGTATTTATGGTCTACCTCTGAATTTAAACAGCTACTAAACAGAACCTTACACCACCAGTAATAATGATAGAGACGGTGTTACAGTGCTTTGCGCTCTTAAGTCACATTTCATAGTCCGGAATCGAATATTCACACCACTGCTGAAAATAAAAATGCAACACTGTATAACAATGCTGAATACATCTGCATGACATACGAAATATGCCAGAGCGTGGGTTTCTCTGCTCTCAGTTTGGAGGAAAGATTCCTTGAAAACAGGAACAACAACAGAAGTTCAAAATGAGCTGACAGAGAGAGCCAAGATGTGCCGCTGTAAGAAACGCAGGGGGGAGGGGGGAAATCGCCGTCTCCCTATATTGCAGTAATAGGAATTGTTGCTAAATATCATCTTTTTTCTCCATGTTATTAGTACACTATCCCCGTTTCTTTACACAAATGAAAAATGGGTGAGAGCAAAGCCAGAGGTTTAGGCTGAGTCCATGGTGACTGCAGCCGTACGGAGGCGCGCTGAGGCTGAGGGAAAGCGGGTGCTTTTCCTGGCCTTAGTTCCCGCGCCGTCCGGGGCCGTGTCAGGGGGCGGACAAGTGACGTCACGGAGCTGATTCGCCCTCACTGGCGAACCGCTCACGTGACCGGCTCTGCGCTCCCGTGAGCGCTCAAACTAAAAAAAATTTAACAGCTACGCCTGCGCGAGCCCCTGCTAAAGCCGATCTCATTGCGGTTGCAGGAGCTCACTGCCAAGCGTCAACGCGCCTCAGCACGGGTCAGCGCCTAAGCGCTGACCCTGGACTCCGCCTTAGGCCTGGGACATGGTGCAGCAGGCCGTGCTGAGCCGTGCTGAGCCGATGCACTTACCCCCTGCCTCTGTGATCAGCGCGGCTTTAGGAGCCGCTTCCGCATGCGTGTGGAAATGCAGGAGACAGGCAAGTTTAAATTTTGCTGCTGAGGGAAGCGGAGGGCCCGTCACGTGACTGCCAAAAGCCAATGGCAGTCCGTGACGTCGGCGCCGTGGCGCATTAGCCCCGCCTCCCACACAGCATTTACAAGCGCGCACGCTGACGCTCATGCAGGGACACTAAAAAGTTCCTGCTTGAGCAGGAGAGCATGAGCGTCCGCGCTGCTCAGCGCACTTCTTCTCACCATGTCCGAGGCCTTAGAGGCAGTGTCACGAGTGGCTAACCCCGCTTAGCTGAAGAGGGGGCCTGGGAGGCACAAGGAAACCAAGAGATCACCCCCTCCCTATACGCATCATCGGGTAATGCAGGGGGGCTCAACTCCAGTCCTCAGGCCACCCCCCCCCCCCCAACCAACAGGTAGCTCCATCAGAGTCAAAGACTGAGCCTCTGATTGAGTCACCAGTGCTGAACCAGGGACTGATTGAGCCATATGTTCTGAAGCAGGGACTAATTGAGCCATCAGTGCTGAAGCTGGGATACCCTAAAAACCTGACCTGTTGGGGGGGGGGGGGGGCTTGAGGACTAGAGTTGACCACCCCTGGTCTAATGAGACCTTAGTGGGGTCACTCTGGTGCACACATCTGGTGCCCACCCACAGTTTCATGGAATCACACGTTTAAAAGGCCAGGATAACACACACAGCTAACCGCTGGAGATCACATTTCTTTTTTTTGTTTTTTAATCGGGACCACCCTCTTTAAAAGTCGCAATCACATTCTCGCACACATCAGTTGCCCCCATATATTTAATGCGATCACCTTGTTACACGCTTCACTTGCCCTGTAAAATGTAACAACGGTTGCTCTCTTAAAGGGGCAGTCCCACGTAGCGGGTCAGACAATGGAAATATTAAAGCGTCTCACGTGTAATTGGCTCTTTAGTAAGATTCGATCCCCCTTCAAGTAATGGTTTAAGTAATGGTTTTAATAATAATAATAATGACTATTTCATATAGCACTTTCTCTCCCAACGGGACTCAAAGCGCGTCACAATTACAGTATAGAGCGCGGTACGCAGCACATAGGATTATTACAGGCACAGTCCCTGCCCAGATGAGTTTATAATCTATCATTTTGGTGCCGGAGGCACAGGAAGATAAAGTGACTTACCCAAGGTCACAAGGAGCCGACACCGGGAATTGAACCAGGCTCCCCCAATTCAAACGCAGTGTCGTTGTTTGACCCATTTGTATATTGTAATACATTTATGTTTTCTCCGTTTTTACGGGGAACACTGGATTCTGCGAATCAGCTACATCTGTCCACCTCCAATGATGGCTTCGTAATTATAGATAGCAAATATCGAACCAAAGTCCAGAAAACCAATTCAAGGTGTTCAGAAACTTTCAGCCCATCTGTTTTGATAGTAGTATGTGATAATAATCTCACTCAAAGTTTAGTGGACAAATAAGATTAATGTTTTTTTTCGCCAAATGGGGGTTTATGGATAATAGGGACAGATGTAGCCTGTTAGACCAGTCTGACCTGTTCTCCACCCCACTTACACGGAGAAAGCGCTTGCTAAGCGCGAAACGCGTCAGAGTTATCTGCTGCCCACCCATCCCTGTCACAATAAAATGTTTTTCATTTGCTTGATGTGCCGAGCTCCATTTTTCCTGTTCCGGATGCTGTGCACGGCTGATGCTAACCTGCGATTCACATGAATGGCTTCGTAATTACTTTGCACACAACACCGCAAAAAACAACAACAACTTATCTGCACATTTGAAGACTGATAACAGTCTGATCATCAAACGAGATTATATAAAGATGGCAAAACCTCTCTAACGATTGTTGTTTAATGTGGAAATGTTTAGGGAAATGATTTACAAATACAGATGCAGCAAGACTTTCCTTCCCCAGAACCGTGGCTGCCACATTAAATGGAGAACTTCATTATGAACAAGTGAGTAGAGCTCTAGTTTGTATCTCTGTCTTAGAGGAGACCTGTACTTGGAGCAGAATTGTTTGACTATGTTGAGTGGGCTGCACAGGCAGGATTCTCCTCGCTAGAAACGGTTATCCCGCACTTCGGAATTATAACAAAAAAAGCGAAACGCTGTCCCTCTGCGGACGGTAAACGCAGAGGTTCGATTCCCCTCTATCGGACGCTACTTTATTATAACATCTTTTTAAAAGGTGTCGATCAGCTGCATGTAACCTATGTCACTTAGTTCACTTAGGTTAGACGGACCCATTAACAAGACAAGATGACGCCCTGATTTATTCATAGGTTCAGTCCATTAACAAAATCAGAAAACCAATGGGGGATTGGTAGAACGGAAGTGGATTCCTCTTATCTGCAGGTAACATCCTTTCCTCCTGGGTCCATCATGTTCCAGATGGGAGTCACTTGTTTAGCTACTCAAACTTCCTGTCCCTTCCTCTCCCAGAACATGGGTCACCGGAGTCAGTGACGTCCCCATCATCGCCACGGCAACAGGCCATGAAGTCACATGGGGCCAGATGAGGGGGGAAAAAACGTGGCCAGGGATAGAAGAACATGGCCCCAGACATTTCTATATCAGATCAAAGATTCCACCACGGACGGACCCTAAAGATGAGCACGGTTAAAAAAAAAAAAATTAAAATTACAAATAGATAGAGCTTGATAAAATTTTAATTGGACACGTAAACTTACAGTGACATGCACTTATTTTTATCGCCTTCCGTATTCAATGACAATATTTCGCCGCCAAAGCGCTTTTCTTTTTTGGTCCACAGAACACTCAAACCCCACTTGCTTTTATTTTCTTTGCGAGTCTGGAGAGACAACTGCGCCTTTAAAGCCAGCAAAATCGGAAATCCTAGTTTCCGCTGCGGTAAATGAAGCGTGAAGATGGATACATAGAGGCACAAAAGGTTCCGTTTAACCCCTTCGCTGCCAGCAAACTGCTGCCGCGCAATTGCGTTTGGGGGGGGGGGGGGGGGGGGGGGGGGGGGGGGGAATGAATAGCAAAAAAAAGAAGACAGAATATTCCTTAATCCGTGTAGTCCCACTGCCACTTCATAAATACGTTTGTTAGCCCACGTGGCTCTAAAAAGAGTTTGTGTCAGAAGACCTCTCACCGAGTCTCTGCATCTCTGATCTGGGAGTCAGCCTCCCAGATCAGGGGGAAGGGGGGTCAGCCTCCCAGTAAAGGGGGCGGGGGGGGGGTCAGCCTCATTCTCACTGATAGAAGTCAGACGCTTTCCTTTAAAATGCTCTCTTTCTTTCAGTATAGCACCCCTAGCAATCCTGCAGATTTGTGGACATTGGTTCAACAGCTGGTGCAGTAGGCCGCAGCCTGACGCTGTTGTGCTTGCTCGTAAAAAAAAATCAAAACAAAAAATAATGAAAAAAACCTTTCCCCAGTAATCTGATCCAGGGCCTCTGGAACGGCCGGTAATTCCTGCCACGCTGCATACCAAAGGCAGCGGAGCCTCAATGTGAATTCCAAAATGGCCTCATTTACGGAAATGAAAACTGAGGGGGAAAAATGGCCTTTGCAAAAAGTAGTGGTACTGGGAATTTCAGGGGAGCAGAGGGCCTCTTATATCAGGTTTTTGAACCACATCCTTCATACAATTATGGGATTAAAAATGAAGCTTGGTTACAAAAGCAAAGTATATTGTACCCTCAAATTCCATTATATTTCAGTTACTGGGGGAAAAAAATATATATCCTTTTTGGGATGAAAGGAAGAAATATCAGACATTTTGTTGTTTAATTCTGAACTTTTACTAAAGTTTAGGCATTACCTTTATTCCGCCATTAAGAAATAATACAAAATCAGTGCCACACACACATATAGGCGGAACTGGGTTATAATCCCAGTGTTGGCTCCTTGAGACCTTGGGCGAGTCACTTTTCCCTGTGCCTCAGGCACCAAAACTAGATAGTAAACTCTATGTTGCCTAAACCCTTTGAGTGCCAGAGGGACAGCGCGGAAGAGTCCTCCTTCCTGTGAAATAGTGTTTGGCAAAAACGAGCAACTGGATTATGACGTAGCTTCGTCGCGGGGCTGAGCCGGCCACAGAGGGGGGGTGGGGAGGGAGAAGCCAGTGGCCTGGTGGCTGCAAGGGGCCTGGACAGAACTGAAAGTTGGGCCCGACCAGAGGCTGGGCCCAACTTCTGGTCCTCTCGTTGCCGCCGGCCCCTGGCTCTCCCTAGGCTGCGGGCCTGCCTCTCCCGCACTCTCTGTGACCCTGTTACAAAGGCTCGGTGCGGGATAGTGAGGGAGGCTCGCAGCTGGGGAGAACCGGGGCCCGGCGGCAACGAGAAGACCAGCAGACAGGCAAAAAAAAGTTGGGCCCAACTGCTGCTTTGTCCGGTCGCCGGGCCCGGTCTCTCCCGAGCTGTGGGTCTCCCTCACTGTCCCGTGCAGGGCCTCTCTCTGACGTCGTAGTTCGCACCGGCATATGAGAGAGGCCCAGCAGGGGACAATGAGGGAGAGAGGCCCGGCGCGGGAGAGTGAGGGAGACAAGCCCGAACAGCGTGGGAGAGAGGGAAGCCCAACAGGAGGCCCACAACAGCTGTGGGAGAGCTGGGGCACCAGAGACCGGAGACCATCACCAGGTAAGTGTGTGTTTTGTATGTATTTAAGGGGTGGGGGCATTGTATGTATTTAGGGGGGTGGAAGTTTTCAAAACTCTAGTCCTGGGCCCCAGGAAATCTGTTGGCAGCCCTTCCCTGGCGTGTCAGACACCATGACGTAGTAGCTAAATGACGTTCAGCTAAAAGTTTTCAATAATAACTGTTTCATATAGTGCTTTTTGTCCCAAAGCGCTTCACAATTACAGTATTTAGTGCGCGGTACGCAGCACATAGTATTGTTACAGACACATATGAGTTTACAATCAATGTATTTTCTACCAGAGGCACAACGAGAGAAAGTGACTTGCCCAAGGTCACAAGGAGCTAACAGCAGGAATTGAACCATGTCCCCCAATTCAAACTCAGTGTCGTCGTCATCAGTCAGTGGCCCTTATTCTCGAAGGTGTGATAGCGCAGACGACGTGCTTTCATGGGGCTTTTCATGCAATAGCACCTCATCTGCGCTATCATAACTTACAGAATAAGGGCCTGTACTCACTGAGTCGCTCCTTCAAGGAGTTGTAACGTTTGCGGAAAGTTTCATGGAACGGTTTTGACTAAAGTTCTGAACAGCTTGCTGGAACCTGTCTACGTTCTGGTCACTCGGACGCTCAAATAGGGCTCTCTCTCTCGCAAACATCTTATTTGGGCTATGAAATAGAGTTGGTCTTTTGCTGGAAGAATAGCTTGCTAACCTTTTAAACCTGAGCAAATTTTTCTTCTGCAAAAAAAAAAAAAGAACTAATTTCGCTTTGGTTGGCAAGCATGGGCGAAAGAGCAGTGATATATATATATATATATATATATCACTCATGCACATCCCTGATGAAGGGGCCCTGAGATAGCTCCGTAACGTTGGATTCATTTGGATATAGATTAAATACCTGTTTTGGTTTTTTTTCATCTACCTGTAGTGCTGTTTTCCTTATGTCTATATCAGGGCAATCTTTTGTCTGGTTTGCTTTTTCCTATTAGCCAATCAGCTCAAACCATTCTGTCTATATATGCAGGTTTCCACGCTTGGCGAGTATACCCTTGATGAAGTCAGCTGTTAGCTGCCCAAACGTGTAGGGCAGGCCTGCACAACATGCGGCCCGCCGGGGCACCCGGTGCGGCCAGCGACAGATCCCCTTCAACCCCCCCCCCCCCTTGTACCCCCATTCCCTGGTAAGGACACAGCATCAAGTAGGAGCGCGCTCCAGCAGTGTCTGTGTGACGCGTTCTAGTAGTGTAGCGCGACCCGGAACTTCCGGTTCTGCTGCTAGAGCGCGCATCCCTTGCGCTTCCCTGCCGCCATCTCTGTTGCTACTGCCGCCACCATCGTCAGGTAAGCATGGGGGGGGGGGTTAGTTCATTTCGTGCGGGGGCTGCGCTGAAATGGAATGGGCTGGGGGGCTGCTGACATGGAAGGGGGGCTGCTCTGACATGGAAGGGGGCTGCTGGGCTGGACATGGGAGGGGGGCTGCTGACATGGGAGGGGGCGGCTGCTGACATGAGGAGGGGGCTTGCTGACATGGGCCGGAGGTGGCTGCGGACATGAAATGGGCTGGGGGCTGCTGACATGGGGCTGCTGACATGGGGCGGGGTGCTGCTGACATGGTGGGGCTGCTGAATGAATGGATGGGGGGCTGCTGACAATATGGGGATGGCTGCTGAATGAAATGGGCTGGGGGGCCTGCTGATATGGGCTGTGGGGGCTGTTGTGGGGGGCTGCTGAAATGGGAGTGGTGTGAGTTTCAGGGGGGGAGAGTGATGTTAGATGCAGGGGGAGGGAGAGTGATGTGAGTTGCATGGGGAGGGAGTGTGATGTGAGGTGCATGGGGGGGGAGAGTGATGTGAGGTGCAGGGGGGAGTGTATGTGAGGTGCAGGTGTGAGAGTGATGTGAGGGCAGGTGGGGGAGTTGTGGAGATAGTGATGTGAGTGGCAGGGGGGAGATGATGTGAAGTGTCGCAGGGGGGAGAGTGATGTGAGTGCAGAGGGAGTGACATGAGGTGCAAGGGGGGTGGGATGTGTGTGTGTGCAGGTGGTATTGGTGTGTTTTGATGTGGAGGGGGAGTATTATGTGTATGGTGAGGGGGAGAGGATGGGGGTAAATAAGAGATCGCTGGGAGTCTCGCAAGGTTGATGATGGGGTTGGGGGGAGATATGGGGAGAAATGATATGATGAATGATATGATGAGGATGATGATGATGATGATGTATGATGATGATGATGATGATGTATAAGATGATGATGAAGGGTGCTGGGGGAGAGATGATGATGATGATGATTTTACCCGTGCGGCCCAAATCTTTTTTCCTTGGAGCAGTTCGGCCCTTCTCACTGTACAAGTTGTGCAGGCCTGGCGTAGGGCTATCTGCGTCATCATGCAGCCTTGACAGGCAACCATAGGCCATGCACGATACTCTCACATCAGATAGCTGATGTCCGTTCACGGTTGGGACTCCATTCAAATGCGGACGACTAAACTCTGCTGGCTTGTGTAGCGATACATGCGGACATACCTATGAGGACATTTATGCTCTAATCCGATGTCGGTATACTCAAGCTGAGGTTCATGGATCCCCATTGCTGCTGCAGTTCTACACCGATTGAGATCTTCCTCTAGTGGTTGCCGGCAACCGGCTGGTCTATTCAATGCTCGATTTTATTGTTCTTTATGTAAATGGGTATTTGTCTCCCCCTTTTTAATAAATTGTCCCATTTTTTATGTTAATGCACTAGGGTATGTGCGCTTTTTTTCATTTTGTTTTATAGATCTCTATTTTTGAAAGTGATACTTCCCTAGAAGAGCGCCGCCCCTCCCTGCGGAAGTGGCTTCTCCATGATCACGGGACATTGTTCCAGTTTGGTATAAACCTAATTTTTATACCTTGGACTTCACATATGGACACTTTGTTTCATCACTTTTTAATTAATGTTTACCTACATGCACTTTAATGCACATATTGTTTCTATGTATTATATCTATATATCACAGATTCATAGATCAATTGCAGTATTGATTTTCACAGATCAATTGCAGTATTGATTTAGAGTGCTGGTTTTCTTTTTCTATATATAAAATATAATTTTTTTGTTTCTTATGTAGCAAATATATTATAGTAATGTTGAATACACGATCAAAGCATTACAAAAATAAGCAACAGATTTCAGAAAAAGGTTTGTGGGTTATTGAGGGGTTAACGTGCGACCGCCTTCTTGCAAAACCCTTTTTTGTTTGTTCGATTTTATTTTTCTGCCAATTCAAAAACCTTCCAAACAGGGGCAAAGGTTACAGAAACTGCAAGTTGCAAAACTCTTTTGTATACTTCATGCGTCGCGTCTGCAAAACAGGACGGGGACCGACCGTGAAGAGGACTGGGGGTAGAGTCGGTGTGTGCACGCACACACGCGTGCAGGAACACGCGCAGGCACACAAGAAGGGGCGTTCCGCAAGATGCCAGTTTAAATAGTTATCAATGCCTGGCTCACATTATTAACCATCAAAGTGTACCACGATACCCATCGGTAACGGAAATCAAACTTATAGTGAATAGGACACTTACCCGCTTCACTTCCCCAGATGCCTGTAATGCATTACATACACTTTCCTTTTATTTATTTTTTTAAAGGGCCAAACAGAAACCCCAGGGACTAAGGATGAAATGATTAGGAACGGGGCTGAATACTGGCTGGAGTAGAGTGGGAAAGATGCTTCTTAGATCACATTTCTTTATTTAATGCGACAGGCACACAGGAAATGGGGGTGCTACAGGCCCACCCCCCCATGCGTATGTGTGTGTGTATGCAGGTACACGCGTGCATGTGTATGTAGGTGTGTGTCGTTAGGTACACGCATGCATGTATATAGGTGATAGGTGTGTGTGTGTGTGTGTGTGTGTGTGTGTGTGTGTGTGTGTGTGTGTGTGTGTGTGTGTAGGCGGGCACCTGTGTGTCTATGTGTGTAGGCGGGCGCACATGTGTGTAGGCGGGTGTAGGTGCGCCTGTAGGCGGGCGTGTGTGTGTAGGTGGGCGCACTTGTTTGTGTGTGTGTAGGCGGGCGCGCGTGTGTGTATGCAGGAAGGCACGCGCTTGCATGTGTGTAGGTAGGCGCACGCTTGCGCATTGTTTGTGGCTACGAGCGAGTAGCTCCGTGCGAGTAGCGCATGTAGCTCCGTGTGAGTAGCGCGTGTAGCTCCGTGCGAGTAGGTGGATATGTACGTGCATACGTAGGTGTAGGTGGGTGCGAGTGCACGTCTGGGTACGTGTGAGTGCACAGGGGAGTTGGTGCAGGGAGTGTGTAAAAGATGTGTGCAGAGGTACATTTAATGGAGACTGATAAGGCCACGGGTCCCAGTGCCTTTTACAGCGCACGCCTCGCGTTCAAGCACCACCCCCCAATCAATCCAGTCCCAGTAATTACCTTGTCCGGAAGGTGCCGCCGCCGCCGCGCTCTACTGCATGTTTTTGCAAATTAAAAAAAAATTGAATTTGCAACTTGCTACGGAGGTGTGGCCCCCCAGGGGTTCAGCCAATGAGGGCGAACCAGCCGCGTGAGGTCATGGCCACGCCCCTGCAAAACCCCACCCCCTCCCCCCGCCATGCCCCCTCCTGTCGCAATCTCTGCCTTTCTCCAAAGAGCGCAGATCGCGGTAAAGTGCTGTGCACGCGCCGCCCCCCGTCGGGCGCTCGTGCTACAGTGTACACTGGGACCGCGACCTTAGGGTGAAATTATATCTTGGCTTTATTAAGCCTGTACCTTTATCCAGGTAAAACATACAAAAACAACAAAATAACAAACGCCTATCCCTTTGTAGGGGCTAACTTATTTCCCCGGACCCTATCTGCAGGACTGGAGGGATATCCCCATTACCAGCCTATTACCCCAAAGTCTCAGGAGGTACCTTAAGCAGGTGGCCCCCCATGTCAGTCTCTGGCAGGTTCCTGGGTCCTCTGTGTCGAGGAAATATAGGTCTCTCTGTGTCTGTGTGTCTTGATCTCAGCACACATTTGTGCTCAAGACAGTGTCTGTGTAAAGGCTTCTCTGCTTTCCTGTGTCAACCTAATTGTGAACTCAGAAATCTCTCTCCTGTTTTTCACATCAGTCTTTTCTCAGAGTCCTAATCGGCCAGGTGGAGTCTGGCTGATGGCCTGTGTGCAATTAACCAGCTCGCTGCTGGATTTAGAGGCAGTTTCTCTCAGTGTTAAGTCCCTGTTACATACCTCATACTGTTTGTGAGAAGTGTGGGCTTATCTTGGCCAAAGCCCATCCTTCCACTCTCACTCGAGATATCCCTGCAGCTCGAATGAGAGTGGATGGAGTATGAGAACCCTCAGTCCCGCTGGGATTGGAGCCCTTTCTCCAGTATATTAGTGTCTCCTCCAGAAGGTGCTTGAGATCAGCACGCCTCAGTCGCTCGAGGAGGACTTTTTCCAAGTACAGTCTTTCTACTGACCGCGTGGTCATGAGATTTCCTGTGTCGGGTGATACTCTCTTTGTAGGCAGACAATATGCCGACAGTCGCAGAGCGTTTACGCAAATCGCTTTCTCTCGAAATCTTTTCCATGGACTCCAATTTAGCACTAAATGTCCATTCCTTGTAACCCGTGTTCAGGTCTTGCAAAGCCTCTGCCAACTTACTTTTGAATTCTGTCTTATGTTCGGAATCTATTTCTACTATCCTAGACTTGTGCCATTTCATGGTATCACTTAAAGAGTATGCAAGAAAAGCGATTTGAGTTTTCAGCTCTTGAAGCTGTTCTTCTGCACTTTTTCCACTCAATGCAGTTGCCAGATCAGCTTCTTTGGAATTGAGTTGCGATTCCACATCTCCCAGTTGACTTAGAGCAAGGCTTAAATCTGTTTCCTTTTCTCTATTTCTGATCTGCAGCTGCCATTGCTCCTCCCAGACATTGTCCAGTTACAGCTGCAGCCGGGCCCTCTCATTGTCTATCAATTTGTGGTCATCGGCCATCTTGATCTCATAGCGCAGTGTCAGGCTGGCCACTTGACGAACGGACACCCCTTCACTCTCTTCCTTTTTGGGGAGCTGTATCTTGAGCTCAGCTACTATCTGAGTCTGCAGAGCTGCAAGTTGCTGGTATATGTGTTTAGCTGCCAGCTTTAGCCCTTGCAGCAAAGCCTAGAAATGGAAGTTCAATTCACCAGTGAGAGATCCCCATTTCTTGAGTGAATCCTGCAATTCTCCTCTCAGGGCCTTCATCTCTTCATTGTGCTCGCTCTGAGCTTGCTTCCACACATCCTTCATATTTTGGAGCTTTGCAGATTTCATCACAAGGGTCGCCGCTGCTTGCGATTTCCACGCCTCTTTCTCCTGGGCGTACAGTACTGACTTTTGGGGATGGAGCAGCTGCTCTGCTTCTCCATCTCTTGCTCTAGTTTCTGAACCTTCTCGTGCTCCCACTCATACAGAGTCACCTGGCCTCTAGCGATGCTCTGGTGATACTCAGGGTAGCCTTCAGTTCCTCACGCTGTTCTGCAAGGACATACTTAGCTCTTCGACGTTCCTGCAGTACTTGTGCTTCCTTAGCAGTCTGCAGATTTTCTACCTGCAGAGTTCGCCGCTTCTCCTCGGCATTCTGGAGGTGCGTACGCAGACCGTGCAGTTGGTTCTGCAGTAGGTGCTCTGCTTGTGTGCGTTGCTCCAATGCTTCAAACTTTTCATCTTCCAATAGTCTATTCCTTTTTTCTAGCTCATGAAGCTTGCTATTCATTTCATTGATGTCGTCAGTCAAATCAGAATTTAGCTTTTTCAGACTGGTATTTTCTCTTTTTACAGTCTCTATAATTTTCAGGGTCTCTTCGTTGTCCTCCTTCCATTTACGCACTTCTTATTTGAGACTCCTGGTCTCCTGGCGTGAGACTTCTATCTCTAGGTTGAGGGTGTGAAGCTCCTTTTAGAGACTTTAAGATCCATACTAAGACTATAGACAGCTTACTGAGAGATGTCCAGCTCCTCAGTGAGACTGTGAAGTTCCTTTTTAGAGACTTCCAGTTCTGTGTGGAAACTGCTGATCTCTTGGTGTGAGGCATCCAGATCTATGCGGAAATTATGAAACTCATTCTGAGATATGTCCACCTCTGTCCAGATACTGATGACCTCCTGGAGTGAGGCATTCAGTTCTATGCGGAGAGTATGAACCTCATTCTGAGATACTTCCAACTCTCTATGGCAATCGCGAACCTCTTGCTGAAAGACTAATCTCTTTCAGTGCCTCCTCATACTTCTGTTTCAGATTAGCAATCAATCGGTCAGACTTGCTCTGCTTTTCATCCATGGCGGTAATAGTAGTGTTCACAGTATCTAGATCCGTCCTTAGATCCTCCAATGCGGTCTTGGCCGCAGAGTAAATTGCGAACACACTTCTGGAGCTCAGCATTATTTTCTCTCTCCATTTTCAATTCTTCACGGAGCAGATCACAGTTATGCCTGGCAGCTTGCAGTGCATCTTCGGGGCTGGTCAAGGGATCGTCACTCGCTGGTTCTGGCTCCGCTTCCCTGGTATGGTCAGTTGAGGGTTCCTCACTGTTGGCACTGGACAGACACTTTGTGTTACACGACTTCTGCCTTGGGCCTTCTGGATATTCTGTAATCCGTGTGACGTATCCTCCATTTTTTCTAGGCTGTAGGACATCTCGGATCCCCTTTTTCTCTGCGGGATCTGCAGATGTGTCTGTTCCTTCCAAGGTAAGGGAAGAAATCGCTTTTATTTTTCTGCCTTTTTGTTTTGGACGACTCCGTCCCATCAGGGAAACTGTGGTCGTCTTTATTTGAAACTTCAGCATCTTCACTGTATCCGCCAGGCTTTTCTTCCAGTTGCGCTAGTTGGCAGTAATATACGGGGTCATAGAGACCTGTTCGTTCGGTGCGTACCAAGTTTAGGCACCTCCAGGAACACATTTTCTTCCCCATTTTTGCAGAGTCTGTATTTGACTTCAGCTAGGCAACCATTTTAAAATCCCATGGGGGATTTTTTTTCCGCCAAGTCATGGGGTAGACTCTGGTCACAGCATCAGTCCCTAGTGTGGGTCACCGTCTGTCTGCCGCAGTCCTCCCAGTTAAACTGTGGAGATGTGGCTTTCTCCCGTGCAGTTGCAGCTTGCCTGCCTGGATGTGTAGCCCTTTAAATCTGGTCACTTCTGCACGTGATTCTTTGTTTTGTTGCTCAGGCTGTTTGCAGGAACTGTAGGCAGGCAAAAGCACAAAAATTCACAGTCTCGGGGGGCCCCTTTGAAATTCAAGGGCCATCTCTCATCCCAACTTCAGACACCATATGTAAGAGATGTGGGCAGAGGTACATATAATGGAGACCGATTTGGGTGAAATTAAATCCTGGCTTTATTGAGCCTGTTCCTTTATCCAGGCAAAACATACAAAAACAAACAACTAACAAACCCCTATCCCTTTGCAAGGGCTAACTTACTTCCCCAGACCCTATCTGCAGGACTGGAGGGATATTCCCATTACCAACCTATCACCCCAAAGTCTCAGGAGGTACCTTAAGCAGGTGGCCCCCCATGTCAGTGTCTGGCAGGTTCCTGGGTCCTCTGTGTCCAGGAACTATAGGTCTCTGGGTGTCTTGATCTCAGCACACCTTTGTGCTCAAAACAGTGTATGTGTGCAGGCTTCTCTGCTCTCTGTCAGCCCAAATGTAAGCTAAGGAATCTCCTGTTTCTCACATCAGTCTTTTCTCAGAGTCCTAATCAGCCAGGTGCAATTAACCAGCTTGCTGCTGGATTTAGAGGCAGTTTCTCTGAAACAGTGATAAGTCTCTGTAACAGAGTGCTTACAGTATTTCACACTTAGAATTGCTGCATCTACTTTAAATGTCCTACCGTAACCCCTGCAGCGCCAGAGGGGCTAGCAACGCATAACCATATAAGTGCAAGGAAGCGCTATCATCCCTTTTGCGGTCACTGGCTACAGGTAGCACAGCAATAAAACCTGTTTATTTTTCATTTTTTTAATGTTGAAAACAAGCCGTCTCCCAGCACTCCTGCTCCTCTCCGCCCAATACCATCACGATGGCTCCCTTCTTTGTCTCCTCTCCCCTTTCACCTCCACACCCCTCTGACCCCATTTCTCCCGCCCCTGGTTACCCTTTTCTTCCTCTAGTGGAGCCCCTAGGCTCTCCTGCTCCTCCCTACCCTTTCCCTCCACCCCTGCCCCCTTTGTCCACCCCTAACCAGCTAACCCTCCCGCCCCCGCTCCCCTCCCTTTGGGAGCATAGCACCCTGACACTTCCTGTTTTCCATATATCTGAGCCCCATGACATCATCTCAAACCCACATCACTCGGCCAGGAGGGAGGGGGGGGGGGGGGGGTAGAGAGTAGGACAGAAGCTGCAGGGCCTCAAAATTCCTAAGAGGCCAAGCCACTCAGCGCTTAACCCTTCCTGCCCCGCTGCACTCATCCATTTAACACTTTCTTGGCTTCTAGTGATAAGGGCAGTCAGCGTTTGTAATTCATAATTTGAGAAGAGCTCCACCAATGCGTTAAAAATGTCCAATTCCTGCTTGTTTACAACAATAACTAATTTTGAGAACCACTTCACAACGTCATGGCCTTCCTTAAACAAATGTAACCCGACTTCAAGCAAAGATCTGGCGGTTTCGGTTTGTCTGGAAATAAAGAACATTTTCTTTTCACCAGGGCCTCCGAGTGGGAGAGGGTCTTCCCAATCTAGTGTTAACTCCATTAGAGGCCAATAAAGATAAGGTGGGAGGATATGGAGGAAGGAGGGAGGAGAGGGGGGCTTTGCCAGTGCAAACTCCTGTTCTGCACATAGTTATATCAGACAAAAGGGAGCAGCCAGAGGAAATCACCCCTTCCCCCTCCCAAGTCTCAGCTCAGCGTGTTTACAAACTGAATAACACATGATTTCATAATAATTCCAGGTGCCTGATTTTTATTATAAAGCCGTCAGTCAGATTTAACTCTGTAAACATGCCATTGGTTCATTTTGGCAGTGGGTGGGACCGCACCTTCAAGGAGGTGTTAGTAATGCTGCAGTCCTGCTCCCTTTAGGGTGCGGGTCCACCTCTTTAAGACTGGTTGGAAAGTGGCAGGCGTGGGAAAAACTGCTGTGGGGCGGAGAACACCTTCCAATTAAGTTGTAAAAAGTGACTCATCTCCAACAATCCGCATTCCTGTCCGCTTAACCCCCGCAATACATTCCTGGCAACCTTAGCCCTGTTAGGGTTAAAGCCCCTTTTGGTATGTATGTATATATAATAATATTTTTTTTTTTTTTTTTGATATCCAGTTTATTTTTGCAAGGTTCTCTTAAATATGGCCACCATGGTGAATACTCCAAGTGCCTTGTTGCAGAGCCCAGCTCCATGCAACTTTGAAAACATCATTTAAGGATAATCCTCAGTCCCCGGAAAGTAGCAGGTGCTGTATATGCCATTTATTGGCTTGTGCTATACAGACTAGGGAGCAGCAGGGATTCCCCCCAGGGGCGGGCTGGCCTGGGGGGCAAAGAGTAGGGTGACCATATTTTTCCCAGGGCAAAATCGAGACATGTTGCATTTGCACAAATGCCGCGGAGGCACAATCGGAGCTTGCCGGCCGTGCATTCACAATCAGACCTTGCCGGCAAGCTCCGATTGCGCAGGCGTGGCCGGCAAGCTCCGATTGCGCAGGCGTGGCCGGCAAGCTTCGAGAAAACCGGGGCATTTAAAGACATTTCGGGACACCGTAACAGGGGGGGGGGGGGGTTGGGGTGAAACGGGACAGTCCAGGCTAAACCAGGATATCTGGTCGCCCTAGCAAAGAGGCAATTACCCCCTCCCCCCCCCCCCCCGGGCCGGTCGTAATTGAACATTTATGGCTGGTGGAGAGAAGGATCTCTGTGCAGCAGCTCTCCGACTCCAGCCATTAGGTGGCCCTGCAGAGCTCAATTCGCAGTTCCTCCTCTCCTGGGCTGGGTCCTCTGAGACCTCTCCTCTCCTTATACGGCTTTCTTGAGAAAGGCTTATCTGTAAGCCGAAACGTTGATTAAATAAATGACTATTTTTCATGTTTTTCCAAGTCCTGCAAGTGCTTGAATTTTTTTTAATTATATATATGTTTTCCCAGAATCCCTTGCTGCAGTGGAAGCACTGTGTGCTGGGTGATAATGGTGAAAGACAGGGTTACAGTCCTGTCTAAGACATGCAAATGCGCACACAGTAATATTTCCATTTTAGATATATATAGATGTAGAGATATCACTGTAGAACTGAAGCATCTACATCAAAAGCTTGTCCTGTTGTCCCAACACCATCGTGGACACTCAGCCCTCCTGTGAACTAACAGGTAAAGCACACCACCATACACCAGTAGCCAGGACAAATCTCCCATGTGGAGGGGGGGGGGGGGAGAGAGAGAAGGGGGGAAGCAGTGCTACACACCTCTTTCCCAACAACTTCCTTACCCCTCAATAAAAAGCACCCCCACAAATCCTCTATTCACACCCTCTTTCTACTCCTTCCTGCTGCTGGGGATATCTCTCTTAATCCTGAACCCAGACATATACACACACCTGCTCTCACCCTCGCTTCTCTGCCATCTCCAACCCATGCAAATGGTGTTAACCTTCTGATTGAATCCTGACCAACCTTAAAACATGCCCCACAAATCAAGCATCCCAATAGCCTGCACTCATGTCCCACACCCACAGTCACTCCTAACACCCATTGTGACCAAGCACTGCCATCTACAGCACTTATTCCCTGTAAATTTCCCATCATACCTCTTATGTTGTAAGCTCTTCGGGGCAGGGATTTCCTTTCCTATTGTCTGATTTTGCTGCGCTTAAAGTATTATAATTCCCTGAACTGTATTCTTTGTGAAGCGCTGAATACACTTTTGGCGCTATATAAATAAAGACATGCAATACAATACAGGTGGGTCATGAGTAACAACCTATGTTTGGCACAAATACATGGATGTATATATAGGGTATTTGTAAGATAACATTATAAATAAACTTTAATACATCATATAATTAAGAATACACACAAACTTATAAAAGAACAATTAAAATATGAAGGTGACTAATATGTGTATGCGGCTAATACAGACACTGTTGGTAGTGGATGTATATATAGTCCTTATGTTGGTAGTGGCTGTATATACTGTATAGTCCTTATTCCATGAGAAATCACTCCTTACCCCTCATACTTTTATGCCCGACAGCTGTTTCACCTGGCGGCTTGTGTATGTGTATACACGTGTGTGCGTCTGGTGTGCGCATCTGTGTGTATGGTGCGTGTGTCTGGTGTGCGCATCTGTGTGCGCATCTGTGTGTATGGTGTGCGTCTTATCTGTGTGCAGTGATTTGTGTACCTGGTGTTTGCCGCCTATCTGTGTGTGCGTAGTTTGTTTGCATCTGTGTATTTAGTTAACGTGCCGACATCTGTTGTTGTGGTGGGTGTGTGCAGTCTGGTGCGTGCGCATCTGTTTATGGTTTTCTTTGTGTGTGTGCGATTCTGGTGTGCGATCTGTTCTTTTTTGTGTTTGGGTGTGTGAATCTAGTGTGTGCGCAATCGGTGTGTGTCGGGATTTTTTTCATTTGTTTGTAGTGGCATCTCCGGCTATGTTGGCGCATCTTGTTTTGTGTTGTTGGTCTCTATGCTTTGTGGGCATCTGGTGTGCGCATCTATGTGTGTGGTGTGTGCATCTGGTGTGCGCATCTGTGTGTCTGGTGCGCGCCTCTGTGTATGTGGTGTGTGGGACGCCTGGTTCTTGGGCTGTTTTTTGGGGGCTTGCCCCCCGGCCTAAAATTTGCCAGCCAGCCCCTGATTTCCACCCCAGAGGAGGCTGCACTCATGTTAGAATCCCACCCATCAAGGAGGGATTGATTGTGGGAATGCTGCCTCTTCTATTATTGTACTGCACTGTGAAATATGTTGGCACATTATAAATAAATGATAATATTGTTATTATTAAAATTACGACTTGGATGTCCTTGACCAACAAAAGATTGGTCTTCCCAATGAGACAAAGCCTCCCCCCTTAAATTGAACCAGACAGCCTTCAAAGCATGGGAAAGGCTGTTCCCCCTCCATGAGGGAGCTCCTGTTTTGGCAGTGAGCAGGTTATGACACTCGCTTTACTCCTCTCGCTTCCCACATATATGTGCCAGGCGTGTGGATGAGGTGGGGTGTGTGTCCTTTGGGGTCATGAATTCCGTTCCCAAGACATACCGCCTGGACAGGAAGTCATTACTAGGACATCACGAAACCCAAACAGGAAGTAAACCTTCCTTTCACCGGGTCACACAGACGCCCCCTGTCATATTTAAAGACCGGCATTTCCTGGAAAACAATCCCATTTGTAGTCTTCTGTGCTAGCCTTTGACCTGGGATGTGCTCCTGACGCAACCTACATGAGCAGATACAACACTATTGTTCCCCCTGGTGGGATGCGGTGGGATATGTTGTCGATTGATAGTATACGTGGCATTCTCAGTGTTTGCAATACCTTTAAAAAAAAATTAAAAAAGCAGTGATACCGTTTTTCAATTCAGAAAATTCTACACGTTACACAATGGAGCAAAGCTTTAACAACCTGACTTTCTGAAACATTTATGCAATCTCTATGCAAAAAAAAGAAAGAAAGTGGAAGAGGGCTTATTAAAATAAAACTGCTTGGAGCCCAGGTTGAGGTCTCAAATTGTTTGCTTCCCAAAAGGTAACAATTTTTTTTTTAATTAATTTTTTTTATTAATTTTAATTTTTTTTAAAATTTTAATTAATTAATTTTTTTAATTAATGTCCGCCCCCTCATTGTCAGAGACCCTGCTAGGAGAGTGGAAGGTTACTCAAATGTCAACCTTGAAGATTTCAGCCGTGAAATGTCGCCATCAGTGTCACGAGTATGCAATGCGCTGCTGGCCACTTTGATGGCTAAGGCGTTAAAGGCAGAATGATTGTGTTATTGTTGGGGAGGACTAACACAGTTGTGGGAATAGCAGCGAGGATGTTGAACAGGCCACGTCCTGCCAAGATCCAGGTCAAAAGGGGTGTCCGGTTTCTCCGACAGACTATTTTGGACGAGGGGTCGGCCTGAGACAAGTAGCTGGCCTGCCAAAGAAGTATCAGGCGCGCGCTGCCGTTAAGTAATAGGATTTGTGACGCTGGGGATGTCAGGGGAGTGCAGAGCTGGACCGATGACTGAGTGTTAGAGGAGCAGTACCCCTCAGGACTAATCTAAAACATCTTGTAATAAAGAAATTAAAATACATGCTGAAATGTTGAAAGGGGATGCACCTTTTTATGAATCTACTGCATATGTGGACTCACCTTTCTGACAGTGATCTTGCGTCCAGCAGCGCTCGATGAACATGCCGTTGATGACGGTCGCCTGGCATTTGCTCTTGCCCTTCATGGTCCCCGGGCACACGTCTCCGCACTCCTCTTTATCGTCCTTGTTGGCGTTGATGTAGTTATCTTCCACCGTGTCGAGGATCCTGGACCAGTCGATGGTGGACAGGTAGCAGAGTTCATTGTTTTTCTCGATCCGGACGGAGCCGCGTGTGATGTTCATGAGGCTGTACAGCCCAATCTCCTTCAGGTGGACCATCTCAAAGATAACCAGGGCATAGTTGAAGAAGAGGCGCGTGCCCCGGATGACTGTCAAGTTGGGGAATAGGTCCTGGAGGCTCTCCAGGCCGTAGACGCGGAAGAGGAGGAGGTAGTCAGTGATCATGGTGAGCTTGGGGAAGCTCAGACCTCGGAAGTTCTCCGGTTTGGTGGTGAACATGAGCAGGATCTGGAGGTGACCCTCGATCACTGTGCAGTTTTTCAGCATGTTGAACTGTGTCAGGTTATTTCGGATATCCATGCTCCGGCAAACTGGGGGAAGAAAAAGGAGAGAGGACAGTTAAAAAGGCAATGGAGCTTAGCAGTAAAAAAAAATTAATTTTGTGTGTGTCAGAGGGAGACCTTCTTCAGGGATAAGATGTCAGGTAGGGGCCACACAATAAATACCCTAAAAAGGAGCAAACATACACTAACAGATAAAGGGGGCAGGTGAATGACAACAATCAGGTGGATGAAGGTAAAAAGTAGGAGAAGGCCGGGGACAAGTGCAGCTGAGGATGTGTGTGTCAAATAGCAATATATAACAGTTATCCGTCTGTATACAGAATAAAGACTAATATTCACAACTTTATCTGCATTATATCATTATTACATCAACATATAAAATCAGACAACGAATATACATATATCTATTAAACACAAGGGGGTGTGTGTGTATGTGTGTGTGTGTGTGTGTGTGTGCGTGCGTGCGTGCGTGCGACACCACGGCTGCTGCGGAACATCTTCGGGAGCAGAGCTGTCAATCACCACTCTGCTTCCTGAAGTTACGTCCCATAATGCTTTGCTTAGCACTATGCAAGGCATTGTGGGGCGCAACTTTGGGAAACAGAGTGGTGATCGACAGCTGGACCGGTGCATGTAGGTAACATTTTGTCAAGCCCAGTAGATGGATATCGCATGCAAGTAATGGTATAGTGAGGGAACAGTATAGATATAGGTATCATTTTGGCCCTGTCTGAGACCTTTGCCAATATAGATTTGGTATATTGTCTGCCATCTCCACTGCTGTCTTGACAAAGGTCCTGCACCGGACCGAAACGTCGACTTGGGGCAATAAATCACGTATTCTTTACTTCAAAAACCCATGAGTGGCTATGATTTTCTGCGTTCCTGTCCCCCACTGGCATTGCAGCGGTTAATATAATACCACTTACAAAGATTCAATCACCCACAGAGTAAAATATGCATAGTTGTGTCCTGTGAAAAAGAAATGTTTGATTTTGCATTATCCTAGAAGACACTTGGTTCGGGAGTCATCAAAGAGCGATCATCATTGACTTTAATGGCAGGAATAGCCGATTCTGTCACAATGGCCCAGATCAAACTGCCAGCTATTGTGTCATATTTACCCAGTGCTGCTACACCAGAAGGTGCCTTATTACCCATTTACTTGAATGTGACATAAAGAGTCTTAGGCTGCGCTTATAGTGCCTGCGACAGCGACGTCGCGGCAAAACAAATGCATTGCCGCCGTAGCGTGCGCTTATAGTAAGCACGGCGCGACGAATTGGTTACGATCGCTGGAAGTCATCTCTATTTGATTTTCCAGCGACCGTCGCGTCACCGGCACTATAAGCGTAGCGTTACAGCACTGATGTGCCCTATGGATTAGCACTTCTGGCCTTTACACCTCTCCATTCCTAACTGTCGATAGCATCACCTTGACTCCCCCAAAATAACAAAAGGATGCAAGCTGCCTGTATTAAAAAAAAAAAGAATAACAAATAAGTTTCATTGAAATGATGAGATGGGGAAAAGCCCTAAAAAGCGTTGGGTTTGGGAAACATTAAAGGGCTTTCTCTAAGCATACGTGTGTGAGAACGTGTGTAAATCTGTGTATATCCGCGTGTCTGTAGGTGCATCAGCGTGGGGATTCGTGAATCTGTGCAGTTGTTAAAGAGCATTGAGGGGTCCGTAGCTATAAATGGCAGAGGACACCATTAACCCCATCACTGCCAGTGGGGCCGGCAATATCTGCTCTGACCCCCATCTGGATTATCTGAAAGGTCCAATCATTGGTTCTTTTGGAAGCAGGGCGTTATACTCCCTTTTGCTGTATTCTGCTGCATGGCATTCGTATGCCAAAATGCCCCGAAGTGTTCAAACAAAATGACAGTGTGCACCCTTTAAACTGGTGTTTATAGGAACAAGAACGCTGCAACGCATGGCTTGGGTGAGTGCTTTCCAAACTTGGTCTGGTGTGTGTCACTGCGGGGAGGCAGCTATCTGATTCAGGAAGTATAGACACAGGTCACAGGGCAGATTATAAAAGGAGCGCATTCCAGGCCTTATGAAATGGGGCCCTGTGGGATCCCCATGTTTCCCGAGGAAAAGACTGGCTGATGGAGAGAAGTATCGGCTGGTGTCCGTGCGTGTGTACCCTGGCCTGATACCTACACACAGAAGCAGCTCTCTCCCTTCCAAACACAGCCAACTTTTCACGGGATGTCCAATGTAACAGACGTAGCACCTTCGCCAGAGTGGATTCAATCGTGAAACCACCTCTACAACTGCTAGAGAAGGTGTTGTATGTCCAAATGCTTTCACGGCAAAGCGAATACCACATGTGACAGAGCCACAAAGCTCCAGCCCCATATAACAGGAGACAGCAGAGCAGCTAAACAATAAATGCACTTAGCCAAGCAACACCCCTTCCATATATCAAAACAACCAAGCAGAATATACGACACGTGGGAGGTTATGTCTCCGGGCTGGAAAAGTATGGCAAAACTGGGGCGGAACAAATAAAACCAGCAGATTATTCCAAGGAAAGGTCCCTTAAGAAGCAAGGGGATTTTTCCGGATACATTTGCTCCTGGATTGGGATTCAGAATAAAGAATACAGTGAGGATTCAAATTGTGCAGTGATCAGGGTCGAGTCAAAGGGCAGTTTATAAAATATCGCAGCTTGTGCGATCGATGGGGGGGGGGGGGGGGGAAATGCAACTTCTCATAAAAAAATATACATCTTTAAGGTTTTTTAATAGATTGCCTACCGCGCACCATCCGACTCTTCCCCAGCTCTCAGACATTTAAAAACTCACCTTTCCTAGCCTAACTCCCCCCCACCCCCACACACACTTCAACCCCATTGGGACCAGCTGTGCGGCTGGACCAATCTCCACACTATATAATACCCCCTAACATCAACACCCTCAAACCTTAATGGGACCAGCTGTCTGGCTGGACCATAATACACCCCTAAGGCACACTCTGTCAAACAACGAGCAGCCACTTCCCCTTCTGTTTCAACATTGCCCTTATTCCCTCTAGATTGTAAACTCTCAGAAGCAGGGCCCTGATTACCGCATGTGTGTCCTTATTTGTATGTCATTATGTTTCTGTACTGATCAAATCTCTGTACCACACTGCAGAATATGTTGGCTCTTCGCAAACAAACAACAACCTCTGCCTTTAACCCCACAGCTGTCAGAGCTCCGCAATGCATTGCTAGCCTCTCTGGCAGCGTTGGGGTTAACCCAGCAACTCAGGAACTGGTCTCTTTTCCAAGAATAAAAGGAACAGAGGGTTAGGACTGAGAAGTCTTGGGTTTCCTTCCCGCAGCAGGGGGAACGTCTGTTATTCAGAGATCTGCCACGTATTCTAATCTACGTAACTGGGTTTATGACGACGTTGTTGCCACGGACGTGTGAAGCGCTCACACACCACAAGCCCATGGGGCCTCATCGTCAACGGCTCTCAGCTGCAAAAATAAAAGGGGAAACTATTTTGCGTTGACGCATAGCATCATTTTTCCCTCTTGCAGCGGTGTCCAATGTGAGAAGATCTTTCGGTCGTTTTCTTATATTTGGAGTCGATCAGTGTTTCAAAATCGGGGTTCCTCGGAACCCTTGGGTTCCCTGGGTGTCCCTAGAGGGTTCCGTCCAATTTTCAGGTCATTTGATAATTGTACCAAATACAGAAGAATTTTTACAATGCATCTGATCTCAGAAGCGCTATTAGAGAGGGTCGGGGTTCCTTACAATGCATCTGATCTCAGACACGCTATTAGAGAGGGTTGGGGTTCCTTACAATGCATCTGATCTCAGACACGCTATTAGAGAGGGTCGGGGTTCCTTACAATGCATCTGATCTCAGACGCTATTAGAGAGGGTCGGGGTTCCTTATAATGCATCTGATCTCAGACACGCTATTAGAGAGGGTCGGGGTTCCTTATAATGTATCTGATCTCAGACACGCTATTAGAAAGGGTTGGGGTTCCTTATAATGTATCTGATCTCAGACGCGCTATTAGAGAAGGTTGGGGTTCCTTAAAATGCATCTGATCACAGACGCGCTATTAGAGAGGGTCTTTAGGCTAAGTCCCCAGTGGCCATGGCTGTGTGCGCGCTGCACACAAGGTACAGCCTTCTATGGGGCAGGCCCCAATTGGCGTGTGCGCGCACAACCACTTTGGCCAAAAGACAATATTTTTGTCTTTTGGCATGGCGGCCGAGCATTGCCCGCGTCACGGCGACGGTTCAGCCAATGAGGGCGAACCAGCCGTGTAACATCATGGCCTACTCTTCTCCTGCAGCACAACCACAGACCACGGCTTTCACCCGTGCATACGCCGCCAGAAGCACGTGCAGCAGTGACCCCTGGGGCCGTAGCCTTACAATGCATCTGATTTCAGACGCGCTATTAGAGAGGGTTGGGGTTCCTTACAATGCATCTGATCTCAGACAGGCTATTAGAGAGGGTTGGGATTCCTTACAATGTATCTGATCTCAGACGCGCTATTAGAGAGGGTTGGGGTTTGTTACAATGCATCTGATCTCAGACGCGCTATTAGAGAGGGTCGGGGTTCCTTACAATGCATCTGATTTCAGACGCACTATTAGAGAGGGTTGGGGTTCCTTACAATGCATTTGATATGAGACACTATTAAAGAGGGTTGGGGTTTTATAAAATGATTATTAGGCTACTTTAACAAAAAAACAAAAAAAGTGGTAAAAAACCACTGGTGTCGATCATTAGCCAGGGGCAATAAGCCTGAGTAAAAAATGACAGCAATGCAGAATTCCATAAATCCCATTAAATGTGAGTCACACAACTACGATCTATAACTCCTATTGCCCCATATGACTGCTACCTATAACTCTTATATTCCTCCTATTGCGCCATATAACCTCCCTATAACTCCCAATGTTCAGTATACCCAGGGTTGCCACCACTCCAGGTTTGACCGGGAGACTACGTGTTTTTGGCACTTACCTCCGTGCTACGGGTTCAGCTTCTTATTCTCCGGGTGGCGGCGGGGTACAGCGGCGTCTCCTGCATTCTTCTGCATCTCCAGAGAACAAGGCTGCGAGGCGTCAAATGATGTTGTGTTGCATGACAATGGGACGTCACAGCGTCACGTGACGCCCATTGCCATGACAACTTGACACAGCGTCCCGTTGTCATGGCAACACGGCGCGATGTTCATAGGAGTTTTTGGTGGGAGATGCAAGAGGATGCCGGGAGGAGACGCCGCCGCACCCCACCGCTGCAAGTGAGAGAGAATTTTATTTTACATTTTTCTCTGGGTGCCAACCCTGATAACTACATATAAGCACTGCCTATAACCACTCCCTATGCCCGTTCTCTATAACTCGTCCTATTTCCCCATATAACCGCTCCCTATAACTCCTCCTATTGCCCCATATAACCGCTCCCTATAACTGCTTCCTATAACTCGTCCTATCGCTCCATATAACCCCTCCCTATAACTCCTCCTATTGCCCCATATAACCACTCCCTATGCCCGTTCTCTATAACTCGTCCTATTGCCCCATATAACCGCTCCCTATAACTCGTCCTATTGCCCCATATAACCTCTCCATATAACTCCTATTGCCCCATATAACCGCTTCCTATAACTCGTCCTATCGCTCCATATAACCCCTCCCTATAACTCCTCCTATTGCCCCATATAACCGCTCCCTATAACTCCTCCTATTGCCCCATATAACCGCTCCATATAACGCCTCTTATTGCCCCATATAACCGCTCCCTATAACGCCTCTTATTGTTAAACACGAAAACTGCTTCGTCAAAAGTACAGCTTGAAGTAAAGCAGACCTGGCAGGTGGACCTTTTTAAAACTTCCGTCAATGAGGCTCGAGCCCCTAACAAAGGGCTGCTTGCATAATTTATGGTATTTATTTTGGGGATGTTTAGAGCCTACATTTGTAACGTTGTTAAATGGATGTCAACCCCCGGCAGCATCTTCCAAAGGAGTGAATGGCTACAAATGCATTGTTATCTGTGCATTATATCGCATTTTAGTGATTTCCAACAAGGGGTTTCTGAGCCCATGTGGGGACAACGTACTCAGT
This sequence comes from Ascaphus truei, assembly GCA_036426205.1. Taxonomy (NCBI): domain Eukaryota; kingdom Metazoa; phylum Chordata; class Amphibia; order Anura; family Ascaphidae; genus Ascaphus; species Ascaphus truei. Next base: position 152,080 of record WSYH01000122.1, on the reverse strand, counting down.
AAGGCCCCAAACTGCACCTTAGCATCGGTAGTACAGCTGTCATCTACAGGAGAAGCATCCACAGCAGCAAGGCATTGTGGGGCGTGACTTTGGAAGCTTTCACATTGATTGACCGTTCTATTACCCATGCTGTCCGCACACACTGGGGAGCAGTTTGGTGCCATATTAAATGAAGTGTGTATACCCCACGAACTCAGGACACTATACTGCCTGGGATCGGTCACACTGGTTTGTTAGCAATAGTCTGATAAATAGGCAAAAAGATTTATTATTTAGGGGCTCGTGGAACAAATATTTTCTAGCAGGGGAAGCAGTAACAAAGGTTCGGCACCAGTGACACATCTCATCACGTGGAGTTAGGGGGTCAGTATATTTGGTATCAGTGTTACTTACTGGCAAACAGCTCAGTGTTCTTTGTTACTTTGTTTACATATGGGGCTATTTTTGGAACCTGGAACAGACTTATCCCCTTTATCTGCTACAAAACCGTAGCTTCAGTTACATTTAACCCGTTAAGGCCTCACATGTTCTACAAAACCTACCCAGGATGTTTAATGCGGTCGCTGCCAAATATGCTCTAAAAAACAGTGACAAAACATCACAAGATTTAGGAAAGAAATCCCATTCATTTCAAAGGGATTTTTGTTTTTCTTGTGCAGATCACAGGACGCCGATACAGCGCGGTCACAGGCCCCGGGACGCCGATACAGCGCGGTCACAGGCCCCGGGACGCCGATACAGCGCGGCACAGGCCCCGGGACGCCGATACAGCGCGGTCACAGGCCCCGGGACGCCGATACAGTGCGGCACAGGCCCCGGGACGCCGATACAGCGCGGTACAGGCCCCGGGACGCCGATACAGCGCGGCACAGGCCCAGAGACGCCGATACAGCGCGGCACAGGCCCCGGGACGCCGATACAGCGCGGTACAGGCCCCGGGACGCCGATACAGCGTGCACAGGCCCAGAGACGCCGATACAGCGCGGTCACAGGCCCCGGGACGCCGATACAGCGCGGCACAGGCCCAGAGACGCCGATACAGCGCG